>CAHIKZ030000273.1:1040000-1157500 GCA_903632075.3 Acanthosepion pharaonis
AATAAAAGTCAGTAGATAGTGATAAGAAAAATAGAATCAAAACCATTACCTATACGTACGTCAAATATTTCACTATGATTGTTCCATTTTTTCTCAAATGGTTGAGTTTGCTGTTTCAATCTGAACTCATAAACCATACTTTGATAGATTATTTACATGAACAGACAGTAAATAAATGAAAAATAATTACTAATTATGAAAATAGTTAATATGCTAAAAAGAAAAAAATGAGCAGAGTGTTAACAGAAAAATAAGAAAATAGGTAGGGAGTTCAACATGCTTATCCATCACTTTGAAAGTACTTTTAGAGGCACTAACAAAAAAGACAAAACTCTTATTAATTTGTAAAGAAACAGACATTATTTTTTATAATATACAAATTATGCAAAATACAATATAGGCCTTGTACAAAACTGCCATTGTGTACCTTAAACAAGGAAGATTAACAGTTCTTTGCTATTCAAATCTGTTTTCTGTTAGAAAACAACCGTCTCATGAAAAACATTCTTTTTTCTTTAACAACAAAGGAATTTTAACAACTCTCTTTAAGAGCAACAGTTCATATAAATCAATTTCTTGGCAACAAAAGAAATTTACTTACTTTGAAAAGATCACAGTTCAAAATGTCAAAGGTTGAAGTAGGTGGAAAAGGTGACCTACCTCAAATGAAGATGGTTCTCTGGGTCTTTTAAACAAAATATTCTGATGTTTGGAACAGGCATCCTCAAATATGAGAAACTCTCACAGGTTTAGATAAGACATTTGAATGAGATAAACTCATAAGTTTATAAAAGTAATTTATATATGAAATCAGGGCCATTGCAAGGGTTTCATGGGCCCCACCCCATAATTTATCATATGAGCCCCTCCCACTTTACTACATCTCAATTTTCATATGGTAGTATTCATATAAAATACAAATTTTATTTTAACCTAATTATGTACATTAATGGATCATATGCAATATAGGTGAACAATTCAACTAGAAAAATTGAAAATAAATACATCTAAATACATGTCATAATAAATCATTCCATCTTAAATCAACAATATTTTGCAAAAATTTTTAACATCAATTTCAGATTTTTTTCTTGCTAAAATGTTGAATAATTTAACACAGTCAACATTATAGATAAATACTAGTGACTTGTATATAGTGTTTTTTGAGCCTTAACATGAGCAAAACAAATTCACGGATTTGGAAAAAAAAAATGACCCAAGAATGACTTTAAAATCCACAAAAGTTTTTCATCATTTAATAGTTGTAGTTTGTTTAATCTATAACATCTATAAATGTAGGTAGAAAAAAGCAAATGTTGATAAAACAATGACGGTCACAAAACACTGTTTGGAGCTCTCAATCAGCCACCCCAAATGGGCAGGGGGAGGATTATGGAGTAGTACGCACCAGCCCAGTATGTTATAAAATTCATATGTTCAAAAAAGACCTTCACATATCAAATTTAGAAGATTCTTCTTCTTCCTTCTATATCTCATCTTTCTTTCTCAACTGAGTTGGTCTTTTCTGTCACATGATTGCCTTTACATGCCCGAGACAGTTAATCCTTTCTCAATCCTTAGAAGGCATATACTTTTTATACCCAATGATTAAAAACTCAAGAATCATTATCCAATCAAACTGCAGATTCATGCAATTTAAATTTGGCTGGTTTGACAACATCATTGCTGAGACTATATTTTGTAAATATTTGCTATAGAATTTTCAAACCATTAGCTTCATTTACATCATTTTTAACAAACTGACTAACTTCCTTTTGGTGGGCTTTTATAACATCAATTTGGAGCCTCTATTTTTTTTCAAATCTTTATACATCAATTTTTAAGTTTTTTCATTTTTTTATGAACTTTGTTTTAGTGGTTTCTTTGAAAAAGAAACCATATTGGTCACATTTAAATTTTCTTATTTTTTCATACAATTCAATATTATCCATTTTATTAAAAATAATTTTTATATTAATTTTACTTTTACATATTCCAACAGTTTCTTATGTTTTCTTATAATTTTAATTTTATCTTTTTTGTTAAAATAGTTTGTAAATTAATATATACACAATTCTCTAATTTTAATTATTTTTCTCATACAATTTTAATGTTATCTCTTTTATTAAAAATGATTTTTATAATGTGTGTTTGGGTCACTGATAAAGGAAGAAGAATTTTAATGAAAATGAAAACTATCTAGTCTGTGGAGTTTAATTAAATTGCATCTAAAAATTTGCTAACTTAGTAAACATTATATATATATATATATATATGACAAAATATAATTTTAAGGTATGCTATGTTTATGGGTTAAAGTGCTCAATATTAGGGATTGAGCTTATGTAAATACAAAAGTGGGCATTGAAGTCAACACCCAGAGGTGACAGTCTGTTTCATGCTAAATGCAATCATTAGGCCATGTGCGTTGGGTTTTTGTTTACCTTTTTATATATACAGGTCAGTGATGAATTGTGAGTAGTCTATTGTATTGTAGTTATTTTGGTGGGAATGTTTTGTTAATTTGTTCATTATTTACTTAGTGTATTTATTTATTTATTTGTTTGGATTAAAATATTTTACTTGTTTTTGTTTAGTTTAGTTTATTTATTAATTTTTGTTTATGCTTGTTTGTTTTCAGTTTTTAAGTTTTAAGTAATGTAAAAATTTGGTATATATACAAAGCCACTGTAAAATCAGCAGATACTGAAGAAAGAAAATACAAAGGAGTAACTGAAGGGCCCTGGAAAGAAAGAAACTATACACACAAAGCATCTGTTACAAATAGTAAATACATGAACAGCACAATCTGGGAGATTAAAAACAAAAAATAAAACACACCAAAGATATCATGGAAAATAAGGAAAAGAACACCAGCCTACAGCAATCAATCCAAAAACTGTAAACTCTGCTAAAAAGAAAAATAGCTATAGTTACTTTTCCAAACCAAAACAAACTACTAAATAAATGATCAGAACTTATCTCAAAATGCAGACATGAAAAAATTTTACTATGTTACATAAAAATTAAAAACTGAAAGTGAACAAGAATAAGTAAAAATAAATAAATAAAATAAATAAACAAAAACAAGTAAAATAGATTAATCTAGTGATTCATAAGCAGCTGGTTCAGGTACATGGAGCTTGACCACCAAGAAAGGCAGTCCATCTAGGGAGGAGAAAACTCTGACTTTAAACATCCACTGCCTTGTGGTTATATCCAAACACAGAAAAGACTATGGAAGTAAATCCAAACAGAAAACGGATTGGAGCCCCAAAGGTGATTGGCTGTCAATACGGACAATTTTTTGTGTTTTGTGTCAGTATGGCTGAGAGTGCAGGGCATGTAGTTTGGGCAGTGCATGGCCTCCATATACCATCATCCTGGAGAGGTCACCAATTATGACCAGCAAAGGTCTGAATTTTACCCAAAGAGGTTGTTACCTTTAGGTTGTGAGATAAATGGATGCCTACATCAGTCAGTTGTACCATGCATGATACATGCTTAGGTGATCATGTATCTTTTGATACATGACTGACGAGGCAGATTTTTTCCCCTTAGTAGGTTGCCATTTCTTTCTGTGGTAGACCAGTTGCCATCCAAGGCTATAGAACCCAGTCTGTCCTGCTATTTACCCATAGCTGGAGGGAGAAGAGAATTCATACCTTTCCCAAGGGTATTAACATGTAAGTAAATGTAATGGATTCAAATGGAATTTAAACTCAGCTCTCTGATTCCTCAATCTGAGCCGCTATCCTTTACGCCACCATGCCTCCTCTTATCTACATAGTGAGCTGTAATCAAATACAGATCAAATATGGATCAGAATCTGACAATGATAAGATAAAGAACAAATATGAAATGTTTATCAATCTAACATTATTAAATTTTCTGACAAAGCTTTAATAAAAGTGAAACATGCTAGATTGATGTTTCCTATTGTTCTTTCCCTTATCATATGTGTGTATATATATATATATATATATATATATATAAATTTTCAGTGGAAGGTTTGTTTCCCCCTGTGACCACCTTTGATCAAAATAAAATATATTTATCCAAATACCCTAGGAGTTATTCCCTTGTTCAAATTCATCATCATCATCCCCTTTACTTTTGCAATCATAGGGTGGATCCAAATGCAGAAGTCACACTAACTCTTTTTCACAATGGTCTATTAATGGCAGCCATCAGAAATTCTGGTACAGTCATTCCTGTCCATTTTTTGACATTGTCCAACAAGTTTTTGCATTGGCACCTTCTCCTATGTCTGCCTTCAGCAGTGCCTTGCATGATGGTCTTGCACAGGCTATTGTGTCTTATAATGTGTCCAAACCATACCATTTTTTTCCTTCTGACAATGGTGAGAAGAGCTTCCTGGTGTCCCACAAAACTTTCAACCTTTTTCCACACAAACGCATTGGTTTTTTGTTCCCAATAGAAAATATCAAGTATTTTTTCATGCATTTATTCTCAAATGCTTGGATCCTTCTCTCTGTATCTGCCAACAGTGTCCATGTTTCACATCCATATAGAAGAATGGAGACTACTAGTGATTTGTACAGTCTGTACTTTGTTTGAAAACTGATTTTGCTCCTTCATATTCTTGTCAATTTGGCCATCACTGACATGGCTTTCTGCAATTTGTGTGCAGATTTCTGAGTTGCAGGTACCATCTTTAGAAAAGATTGCTCCTAAGTATTTAAAACTGGACACTTCCTCCAGTGAATTTTCTATTCATGGTAATGTTGAAACAGGTGTTACTGTTTGTGCTATTCATCATTATTTTGGATTTCTCTGAGCTAACCTCCATTCCATATGCTCCTACTCTTTCAAAAAGTTTATTGGTCAAGTCCTGGAGCTCACTGTTACTACCTGTTATGAGGCCAATGTCATCTGCAAAACTTAAGTTACAGACAGGTGCCACCAATAGAGATTAAAGGATCATGGTCATTCAAGGTTTCTTCTATGATTCTCTCTAGAAATAGGTTGAACAATATAGGTGAAAGTATGCATCCCTGTCACATGCCAACAGTTGTCCTGAAGAATCCTCCCATTTCTTTAAAATATATATATATTTAGAAAAAGAGACAGACAGATGAAAAGAGAAATAGTATTTAATCTTTTTTTATCCTCTTTCTAGCATGCCATTAATAGTATACTTAATACATGAATATTTACATGTACGTATTATGCATGCACCCACATAAACTCAAGACATAATGATACAAGTATATATAAACTATTGTGCTTTAATCGTATATTTAAAAAGAGCTGTACAAAAATTGGGGGAAACTTTATGCATGAAATTGCTTCTACAACTATAGAAAGGAAATTGATAGAAAATGAAGTTCTTTACTTCCCGGTGGAAGATATGTGAAATATCTGGAAAAACACAGGAAATGCTATATAATCTCTTCCATTTCCCAAAACTTTTGGATTGCACTTTGCATATATTTCCTATTACATGTTCACCACTTAATATTCATAGACTCTCCTAAAACATGATGACTCTCCAGTCACAGATTGCCTTCCATCTATGGATCCATTATTCATTCTGTTTGGATGGAAAATTTCTGTTGATGGCATTCAGCAAAAGCAAATAATGCTCAAGATGATTTTTTAGTCAGGATAGAAATTATTATTATTTTAATACTAGCTTCACTCCATAATATTATTTTTGCTTTTAATCCCCAAATCCTGATTCAAGATATATTTTATTTGTTATTATTATTTATCTTTATTGTATTATAATTGTTTTCTTTTATTATGAATTAATAATAAAATGTTTATTCACTTCAGGCATTGTGATAAAAACAGCAACAATTATAATATAGTGCGAAGTTAGTAACAAAATAATAATAGCAAAAATTATATTGTTCTAATTGGTTGAGATATTTCAGAAAATTATAAGCATACATTACAGACAGACAAATATCCAGTTTTGTGATAAAAAGCAAGATTAAGAAAACAGTACATCTAGCAAGAAAATAATATTAACAATGAAAATTTAGTGTTGTTATAAGCAGAGCAATAATAAAGTGTAAAGTTAATAATAATAATAATGATGATGATGATGATGAAAATTCTTCAGCTACAAATTAAAAAAAAACATGTAAAAATTGTCTGAAATTCTGAGATATATCACTATCCATAAATTGTCCAAACTTGTATAGTCACCCATGTTGGTTTTATCTCTATATTTCAGTCAACATGTTCTTCAGATTTCCTCATGCATATAATCCATCCAGCAGGTATTTTCCCCATAGGTGGTTTAAGATCAGAGCATCAAAGATTCCTGCTGGCACTAGTAATTGTCAGTGTTTCACACATCGACTAAATAATTATCATATGCATTGATGTGTTTAGTATCTGTAGGCAAACTTTTCCCAGTTTGATTTCTGAGTTAGATCTACCATCAAAAATATTTGATGTCCAAGATTTTTTTTTTTTACTCCTTTGTTTAAGTTACATACAGGAAGAAAGCAAATTAACACATCATCTGAATCATAGGGATAAAAACAGCAAAGATGAGGATATTTGGAAAAAATTGATTTCAGAATAAAGGTTGAAATACATTAACTATTGCCAATACTTAGCCATAAATAACTTCATATTGCCTTTTCCAGACTCACAATATTACAAAGTGTTAAACTAAAATGATGAAGAAGAGAAGAACAGCAAGAATAAGCGAAATATTTTTTACGAAGGTTTTGCTCATTATTTACATTGTTTGGACTGTTGTTCTAATCATTGTTGCCATATTCACAACATTTCGGCCTTTGTACACTCCAGCCTTCTTCAGCCAAACCCTTTATTTTATCAACTTTATTCCAGTCACCTAAAAAAGGATGGCATATAGAATGGTCAAAATATTGTGAATATAGCAACAAAGATGAGGACAACAGTCCAAACAATGTAAATAGTGAAAATAATTACAATAACTCATCTCAGAAATATAGACAGATTTGCTCATGTTTAAAGTTATTGAAAATTTTTTTCCTTCAGCAAGCATATGCAAATTTATAAATGAAAAAGTCATGATTTAAAGCTATATATGATATATTTTATGCATTATTAAAATTATAATTGTATGTGTATCAATCTAAATATATATATATCTACTATTTTATGTCATGTCACTTCAGGATCATGGCTCTCCAAAACTTTCTATCCTTTGTAGCTCTTTGTAATGCTTATTTCTTTACCATAAGCTGTTCTGTTACCCATTCATATGTTTTTCAGGTAGGTGAGTTGCTGTTTCTCCCTGTTCCTTTAGCCTTGTGAGTGATAGATTTTCCAAGCACTCTTTCTTCATTATGTACCTCAGAAATTCCAGCTGTCTTTTTCTGCTTCTTACTATAAGGGGCATTTTTATTTTCCATTTTCCTTAAAACTTCCTTATTTCTTACACAATCCATCCATGGTATTCTCAGCATCCTTCTGTAGAATGATATTTCTGTTTCTTCAAGTTTTCTATTCATTTGTGAGGAAATTTTCCAGTATTTATGGACATATGGGAGGATTGATATTACATAGCAGTTCAGCACACTTTTCTTTGTTTCTAATGAAATTTTCCTGTTTCTCAGTACTTTGGTTATTTTTTTAAATGGTATATATTGCTATTATATATATATATATATATATATATATATATAATAGAAATAGATGCTATTTATATCTTGTGTGTGTGTATATATAAATATATATATATGTAAATTGATGAATGCATTTTGACTGCATATGACTTTTTCTGCATCATTAAATTGATAATACAATGTAACTGGCACAGCCACCCAAATCCAAGGATGCCAGTCTACTAGGGTGGCTAGCTAATCCCCACTGAAGATGTATGCTCAGACACATTTATGTTTTTTTCAACACTTACAGAATCCACCTGTGGTTTATACTGAAACTATGCTTTGTGGATCTTAGTTACAGATTCTGGGAGAGTGTGATCAACAGTCTGAACAAGACTAGCAAGACTAGCCCTCAGTCACAATGACTTGTGATATCCAGCTTGCACAGCCTATAGCCCAATAATAATTAATACAAGTATATATATATATATATATATATTTTGAGACAAGTATATATATATATATACACACAAGTGAAAACAACACTGACATCTCATTTTAACAGATATATTTATAAAAATTACACAATATAACAAATTTCAATAAAATTGCCATTGGCTTCAACCACAGCCTCCAGAAACTTTGGAATCTCCTGCAACTCTTGTGGACAGTCTCCTTGTTTAAGTTGGTGAAAGCTGCCATAATCCTTGACTTCAGTTCATCTTTGGTGTTACAAGGAGTTTTGTTGGTCACTTGCTCAACTGTGCCCCACACATAATAATAATAAGGGGGGTTGCAGTCTGGGGAGTGAGGTGGCCAGATGTAAGGGGTGATGTGGCCGCAGAAATTGTCTGACAGCCATGACTGTGTTCTCCTGATTGGGTGGCATGGTGCAGAACCCTGTTGCCAGACATAGGGTCTTCCAGCAGCCACCCTCTTGATCCAGGACAGTGCTAACTCCTCAAGTCATTTGAGGTAGGCCTCCGTGTTGACTCTGAGGCTTTCACCAAAAAAGTCCTTTTCTTATCAGAATTATCAAAGTGAGTTTTCTGAGCTGCTGTACCTTCATAATCACCATTTGGCTCATCCAACTCCTTTTGAATCCTCTGCATTGTCCTCAGATTGACATCAAAACACTCTGAAATGTTTGTATTGAGCTTCTAGCATAAATGCCAAGCAGTATAGCATGCTGTGTCCAAATTTCTGGCAGTGTCAATTGTGTCATGGTGGTCTTTTTCTCACAGATGGTGCCCAACTTACTCTACTTTAAAATGCAGTCATCAAAATATATATATCTATATATATATATATATATGTGTGTGTGTGTGTATATATATATATATATATATATAGGATTAATACATTTAAAATTTGTCACTGATTGATATTATATATCAGCACCTTGACTTTGGAGTTTTGTAGGCGAACCATTTTGCAATTGTTCCATCCACTCAACAGGAGGTTTTAGCAACTGACTGCACATTTTTCTCATTCTCGTTATTTTTATATTAAGTTAAACATTAATTCATACATTATTTATTGGTGTGAGGTTAATTTTTTCTCTTTGTATGGATATAAGTCTGTGTTTTCATGTGTGTATATGTGTCAAGTATTGTGGTTATTTCTACTTTTCTTGTCTTCTTATACTCTCTTTCTATTCTTTTTCATCTCTTTTGGCTCTGAGTGTCAACGATAATGTAACAATGTCATTTCTGGCATCACAGAAAGGACATTTTTGTTTTTTTTCAGGATAATTCATTTTCTCAAATTTTCTGAGGTTTTCTTAAGTTGGGGTCATTTGATTAGGTATATTCTGCTTTCATTTTTTAAAAATTATTTTTAGTATTTCTTGTTTAAATAATTTATCAAATAATCTTTTTTAATTCATGCTTAAATGGTGAGAGTAAATACTTGTTTATATATCTTCATTTGCCCATTCATCATTTTGCTTATTTAGTAGTTAGCATTTTACATGTGTTGGTGGGATTTTAAGTATTAGAGTATTAATTATAGAAGCTTTAGGTTTATAACTCTATTTTTGTTGTTGTTTTTTTTATATATATATATATATATATATATGTTGTATCAAAAATACTTGGGAGTGGAATCCTCACACGAAAAAAAAGACAAAGTTCCACATAAACATATGTCTGCAAATCCTTTGTTTTTGAATTATCAAGTTCAGAGTTTAGCCTGTAGAATGTGTTCTTCCATGGTCAGGCATATGAGCTGATCTTGGTCTTCCTCGATCCATAGTTTGTGGTGCCACAGATCTTGACCCAGCAACACGATGATAAACAGCAGCAAAGGTTGGTTGACTCATCTGCCTTCAGTCTGGAAATGCAATCTGATACTGTCTCACATCCATTACCATTTATGCAGCCATATGTAAAATTCATATCTGCCTGCTATTAATATGAATATCCAGCCATTGTTAAATAGAATGCTTCTCAGTTAACTCACTACTACAGATGTTAAACATTGAAAACAAACTAGTCACAAATGTACACAAATGACAAATGTAACCTAGTCTACATGCTGACACAGCGCAATCTACCATAAATTTTCTTTCAGCTTAATGACTCATGAAGGATTTGTGAACATGTTTATATAGACATTTGTCCTTGTTTTAGTGTGAGAAATACACCCCCAAATTTGATAAAAGTATTTTTGATAGACCCTATATATATATATATATATATATATATATATATATATATATATATATATATATATATATAAACACAAAAGCAATATAAGACAGCTAACAGTGTTCCTGCTGCACTTGGATACAATACATTCTCCTATACTGTTTGTGGTCTTCTGTGCAATTCTTGAGCTGGTCTCAAAAGTCATGCCTGTCATAGGCATGCAGATAATTAGTTTGTGGTCGTTGGAACTTCATACTTCGAACTAGATGGGAGAGTCCATTATATATATATATATATATATATATATATATATATATATATAATTTAATGTTTAAATGGCAATGTGTTTAGACATTGGGAGCAAGAGACAACACTGATTGGTGACTGTTAGTTTCCTGCCTCAAGTTTTCTTCAGATCCCATGGCATTACTCTTTTTGTAGGCACTATAAATAGGTCACTGGAGGATTAAGGGAAGTGGGGGAAGTAGTAGGTGGACCCCATGAAAGGAGCAGTGACACGTGACATAAAGATCATTTAAGGTGTGAAACTGGTATGTACCATGCAATGTTGAGTCTACACATGCTCTCACGCTCTTTCTTTCTCTCTCTCTCTCTATATATATATAGATAACTAGATAGACGGATAGGTATGCATGTATTCATAAATGAAGAAACCATTATTTAAAATTGTATATCGCTTGACTTTTTTGTTTTGACATACTTAAAATAAAAATGGTGTCACTTTGTGTTCATTTTCTGAATTGCAGGTTTGTTCCACAGAATTTCCCTGAATTGGACATTAGTTATTTATTCTGCAGTTTACATGACTCCTATGTTTTTCCCATATAATAAACCTAAGTTCTGCACCCAATAAGGAACCTTAGGCCATTTAGTCCACTGCTGTCTACTCTTCTACCAAAACTGACTCACATGAGGAAATAAAAAAAAAACTAAGTAGATACTTAACTCATTAGGTAACATGAATTTTTCAAGCACTAGACTGATTTCTAAGAGGAAGAGCCATTTGCCTTCTTTGAAGTGTAGCTGTGCTAACAAACTAACCATGTCTGAAATTTAGAATAGAACGTCACTTCTTCCAGCATTCATTTCTTCACCTTTATTACATAAGAAAAGCGTCAGTATTGTATACAAAAATGGTATGAACATCAGGCTTCTTCATCTTTGTTCCTCTCCTGCACCACTTGAGTGAAATGCACCATAGATTACAAACACTATAACAATGCACCAATGGTTGGTCAATGGTAGGAGAGTTGTTGATAAGCTTGAGTTGCTGTCTGTGTGTGCGTGCATGTATGTGTGTGCATGAAATCCTTGATTAGAAAATGGCTGACGGGCAAGAACTATCTCACAAGGTGTGAATAAGAGATCTGCGTGCAATGGTCTTTTTCAAGAAGTGAGAAGTTAGGGTTAGAGCAAAGTACTTTGAGATCCTTGAAAGGTGTCCTAATTTCCTTCAGGCAGACTCAGCAATTTCTGTAATGTTGGCCTGACATACTGACATGGTACTGTGGGGATTAAACATGATTGTGGCACTGGCTACAATATTGCTATCATTGTACTTGCTTTGCATTTGTTTCATAGTAGAATTAAGTAAAAATACAAGATTCCAGAACATCATAGGATTAATACTAAGAAATTTATTCATCCAGCTGCTACAAAGACACAGGCATCAAAATACCCACATTAATATATTAGCAATGCTTTTAAAAATTAAGAAAATCTTGTGAAATAATCATTACACATCTAAGCATATCTGCTCATGTCGGCAAAGTTATTCTGAAGATTTTCAGATGAAACTTTTGAAACTATCGACTATTGGATTGGTAAGTAATTATATAAACCTAAAGAAGTTCTTTTTTGCACATTTTAATTTTTTTGTAAATTTGAATAATTCTTACTATTTTTTTTAAATTATAATCAACAATTAAACCCCAAATTCTATCCCCTATCAACAAAATATGACAACGCGCATGTGACTATGTTTCTAATTGTATAGATATTTCCAATAATAATGAAAATGGATTCAGATACTTGTCTGCCTGGAATACATGTTTCTGGTTTTCTGAAGTGCTGAGACTGATTTGAACAAGATTTTGTGAATTAAGAATACAAAACTCAATTTTTTTTAATTAAATTAAGGTATCTTTTTTTTTTTAAATGGAAAAAAGAAAAAATACAAAACTAAAGCAGTTACTCTCCTTTTACCTGATCAAAGCTAAAATAAAATTATTCATTATAGAAGCACATAATAAGTGAAATAAAGTAAATTTGATTATTACTTACTGCTATTAGAATTTAACTTTCAGCACTTTTCTAGACCAATGTGTTCACACATTTCCAAAAGACAATATTTTTTTTTTTTTTTAAAAGAAGATACTTCTATTCGGATTTGAACCATAATAAGATCAAATGGAAAAAATCAGATAAAACTTTCATTATAAAATAAGAATTATAACTTAAGTCTATGAAAGATAAACCTCAATTCTCTTTTTGTGCATGTGAAGGAGAGACACAGTTTCATATCTTGCTGGAGAGCACATATTTTTTTTTAATAAGATTTCTCAAATATTCAGGCTGGTAGACAAAAATAAATAAATCTACTGTTTAAAAAATGAAGAATCTATTGAAATATGGGTATCAACTAAAAATAATGTTTAAGTAATAAAATATATAAATAATTTTTTATATATAAATAAATTTTTCACTTTCTCTACTCTTAATTTCATAGCATTACATCCACTTTTCAGGTAACTTGATGGTAAATTGGATCTTTTTGTTATTGTGACTATATATATATATATATATGTATGTGTGTGTGTGTGTGTGTGTGTGTGTGTGTGTGTGTGTGTATGTGCAGATATGTAGAAAAATAGGAAAGAACATGTTAGGCATGTAATCCAGAGTTCATTAGTATTTTTGTTTTTATTTTTAAAAAACAGTGCTCCATAGAGAAGTAGAGCTTAAATTATAATTATTTTTTTTAAAAATATGATTCCTTCGCTACATAAGAGTTCTCATGTTTCAAAAACGAGAGCTGAAAAACTTAATATAATTATTAGAATTAAATTGAGTTAAAGTATCAAGCCCTGTTTTATCTTCAAGCGAAAATTTATGAATCTAAAATTCTAAGATTCCTAAATTTTCGATTGAGGATGAAACAGGGCTTGATAATTTTAACTCAATTTGATGTTAATAATTATATTGAGGTTTTCAGCTCTCGTTTTTGAAACATGAGAACTCTTATGTAGTGAAGGAATCATATTTTTAAAAAAATAAATATATATATATATATATATATATATATATATATATATATATATATAAAAAGGAAGAGGTTATAGTAGTTCCAATGAGAGAAAAGTGTGTATATTAAAAAGAAGAGAGAAACCACAAACGTTTTTGGTTGTAATGTGGATTTAAAAAAAAAAAATATTATACTTTATTTTCCATAATTTTGCTACACATGTTTCCAGTCTCGCATATATATATATATATATATATATAGAGAGAGAGAGAGAGAGAGAGAGAGAAATAATATGGCAAAGCTACTCAGCCACATGTTGTACCCATTGCAATAGGTCTTTTCATGCTGGATTTATCAAACATCTGGCCCTGATGAGCATTTCATTGCCAAACTCTCAAGTTGGCTAATCACATAAGTCACTTAAACTTTTCTTAATTTATTGAATATTTAAATCTCAAGTTATATAATATGTGCTTTTTGGCAGATGTATTGGAAATCTGAAAAAAACATCAAATTCTCTTCATTTTTACAAATTTTCTCAATTGTATTATTATTATATATAAAGAAATATAACTTAAGTAAATAGATGGCATTATTTTACTCAGAGCTGACATTTAATACAGATACTAGCTGGACCCACAGAAATTCCATGAGTATTAGCAGCTCAGGTTATCCATTAGCTCCTAAATCTTCTCTCATCCTTTGTCTTTTCATTCTCTTTCTTATCCCTTCCAATCCTTCATTGGCTGTCACTGTTTTTATCTCAATGTTCTAAAGACATGGATTAGTTGCATAAAAAAAGAATATATAACTATTTTCTATTATATTTTCTCTTTTATCATTCTTTTTTCTTCTAATATCCATTTGAATGTATCACATCCCTTGCCCCACCTCTCTCTCTCTCTCTATATATATATATATATATATATATATATATATATACACATATATACACACACACATTCCTTCAACATGTCTTATTTATTTTACCATAGTTTTTATACTGCATAACCTTTGCTTCTTCAGACCTTCCTTTCCTTTCTCTCCCTTGCTTTTCCCAGTTCCTTCCTATTAAATATTATGAAGGTTTCTCAGCCAGAAAGTGTAACTGATTCTAGTTTAGAAGGGGCAAAGATCAGGCACATAGTATACTCTGAATCCTAGGTAGAAAACAGGATAGCAATTGTACCTGCAAACAATACGGAGAATAACACTATAGATACACATTAATAATTATTCTGCTTATAATAAAAAGCACGAAATAAATAACTGCACAATCTGTTCTGAATCTCCTGAACATCAGGATCAAGAGAATTAGTGGATTTAAAAAAACAATTAGTATCTTGTTAAACAGTTTTAAATTGAAAAAAATACTGAAATTTTCATCTGAAATTCTATGATCATCCAAGTTATTCATGATAGAAAAGTAACCACTGTAGATATATCTGTACTTACAGATTTGGAACCAATAAACTTCTTTTGTCAACTCAGAGCAGATGTGGTTGTATGGATCAAAATCAATCTAAGAAGAGTAGTACAGTATCTTCATTATGTAAATTATTATGGCAGAGCAGCCAGATGAAAGCTACTAATTTAATTAATTCATATTCAGCAGAGAAAGCAATAGACAAATTATTGGAGTGTTGGTCCACTGTCACTATTTCATATGAATTCTTATTTGTACATTTCTCATAGAGTAAATCTGTATGGCTCTGGGAATTGCCTGTCCAAGAATTTTATTTGAACAACCAACATCACACTCTCTAGTATGGCAAATTTTCAGTTGTTCTGTAAAGGAAAACTAGAAAAATTGGTATTTTAAAACCTTTGGAATATATAACAATGGTGAAAATAGCTGTTTCCTAAAATGGAAATATTTGGCATTCACTGACCAAACAACATTTCTGTTGGCCAAAATTTATAATAGCTTTCTCTCAAAACAATTTCTCAGGAAAATAGGTTTCTTAAATTCATTAACTGTTATTGATCTTTCTAAAACTAATGGGGTCTTCCTTCCTAACCTTTTGTTTGAAGTAGTGTGAAATGTTAATATCTTTAATATATCATTATTTTCTCTTTGAGTTACATGTGCTATCCATTTTAGTTGTTGCTGTCGTTGAAAGTCTTCAAGAGATGTGGTTGCTGTTATCTTGGTTTGTGATTCTGCAATGAAATTTGATGGAAGAATGGTTTTTGCTAAGAGCTACATTTATTCACTCAAACCTATTTTTAATCATTGAGCTGAGAAAATGGTTGTAGATAAATAGGTGTTTAGATATTCCTGAATGAGTTGGATGCCATTCATGACATTCATATCTGTATACAACCACTTTCTAAAATCAATGGGGGGGAAAAAGGGCTTTGAGCAAGTGAAGTCTGAGAATATTGGCAAAGACCATGCTTCTTTGAACATTGTGAACTGGAACTACAGAATCACAAAGAATTTTACCAAATAACAGAAACCACATTACTACCAACAGCAGCAACAACTAAAATGGATAGTACATGTAACTCAAAGAGAAAATAATGATATCATTAAGATATTGACATTCCACACTACTTTAAAAAAAAGATTAGGAAGAAAAACTCCATCAATACTGGAAAGAGCAATAACAGCTACTGGACGTGGAAAACCTATTTTCCTGAAAAATTATTTTACGAGAAAGTGTTTATAAATTTCAACCTAAAGCAATACTGATTGCTCAGTTAATGGATATGAAATGTTTCCTTGTAGAGAAATGGCTAATATTGTCATTGCCATTACCATATAAGTCGAGATCTGATGAAGCTATTTAAGAACATGACTCAAGTCCTAAGGTTAATTTTTTGACTAAAGTAACCCTAGCAAAAATGATGTGCTAAATTCAATGCTATGAAGAGTTAAACTACAAAATGTGCTAATGGTAAATCTACCAAAAATTGGATACATAAGAGTTTTGAAGAAATCATTCAATAAAGGCTCTTGTTTAAAAATATAGGTGTAAGTTTACTTATAGATATATTCAACTATGTGTGTGTATATATGTGTGAGTATAAACATACTGTGGACAGGAATAAGAAATAGATTCTCAGAAACTTTATTTTAAATCACAGAAAAAAAGCTTAAGTAATCAATATATAACAGGCACAACCAGAATATTTTAAATGCTATATGCCTTCAGGATAGAGGCAATCATGTCTCTTCACAGCCTCCTTTCCTTTATATTTATGAATTGCCATGGCTTTTTGGGAAAGATAGCGGAGTGGTTCTTAAAATTAGGGAGCCATAGATTCAGTGTTATTTAACTCATAGTATCGAGAATAGATGGATTCATAGATTTACCAAAGGTATTAATGCAAAAGATAAGGACTGTTTCATGTTTTTTATTAGATATATTTAAATTAGAAGTGCATTTTTAAATATGTAAATATGCACAGAACACATAAAAAAATGAAAGGATTATTTATGAATGGATCAACAAAAATAAATGTAATATTTGTTCATTAGTATTTGCAAGTTAATTTTTCCATGCTGGTTAAACAGAAGTATGTTAGCATAGTGGATATGTCATTTAATTCCAAGATGGAGGTTTGAATCAGCGCAAGATACCCTTGTTATTTTATATAGCCATTTGTTTCATTAAAGCAAAAAATACAGACAAATGATGTATTATATAAATAGGTATTTTTAGTTGTATATCTTATATATCATATATATTATATATCATATATCTTATATATCATATATCTTCTCATATATATTATATATTATATATCTTATATATATTATATATTATATATCATATATCTCATATATATTATATATCATATATCTCATATATATTATATATCATATATCTCATATATATTATATATTATATATCTTATATATATTATATATCATATATCTTATCTACCTGAAATTAAGAAATGTGCATTCTTTTATGCTACTGAAGATTTTTATTTGTAACATTCTGAGGAGTTTGAAAAAAAAAAAAAATAGATACAGACATATTGATCTATTTTGTAAGATTACTGGAAAGAATTTACAAGAACAGTTCTTCATGTTGTACTAAACCTTACACATATGTTTTATTAAAACACTGTTTCTTCAACTTAATGGTTTTAAGTTCAATATTTTAAAATTAATTTAAGCAAAATTACATTTGATCAAAAATGAAAAATGTAGCTAATGATGCATCTAAAATTTTAATATAACTCAGATATTGTCCAATTATGTGCCATGAAGAATTCCACAAAATAGGATTATTTACAAATGGATTGGATGCATAGGATTTGTGCATGCTTTCTGACTTCATAATTCTTGTACAATCCCTGAAGTTAAACAAAGTAGAGTCTGGTCAGTAGGTAGATGGGTGACCACTTGGGAATACCAGATGTTGAGTTCTAATTCCAGGCAGAAATACAAATACCCTTGAGGAAAGTATAAATCCACTTAGTAAAGGTGAATATTTAATTGAATAAAATGTAATTGTACTTCATTTTTTAAAGAATAAAGTCAACAAAAAAAAAAATTATTAATGACTCAATGTAATATATTTATATCCCCCATATATATATATGAAATTTTTAAATATGAAAGTAAAGAGGAATATTGGTTTCTGACATTCTTCCAGTGTTATTTTGGCATATACATACAGGAATAATATAGGTCAGTTTTGATAAGAACAAAATTTGCATTGGAACAACCAGTGGAAAGTTTTAAATTCAGTTTTCCATTCAGAAGCAAATTCATTTTGTTATATGCAAATTGGTCTTGTAAATATATCATTAAAAACACAACCTGGACTCATTCCAATTCTATCATAAATGTTGCCTTAGCAAATTTTATAATGAACTGATGCTGTAAGCACTAATTGTAATTCAAGTACCATAGTTGAGCAACAACATTAATTCTTGTCACCAACTGAATCAAATGATAACCCAAGAATATTGGTAAGACTTTTTTCACTTTAATTTTGGGGATGGAAGACAATATTTAATTTATACTTTTCTTTTTAAATGTATGTGATGTCACTGAATATTTTTCACATTTCACAATGTAAAAGGTTAACAAAATTCATTTTAGTATCACACTATGATTGAGACATTTACACCGAGGAGGTCAATTCTGATCTTTTCTTGGTGAGGGACATACTGTCTCTTGAATAGTTTTGATACTCCCTGTTCATATTGCCAGTCACATGTTGTGATGTGTAGATAGATAGAGGATTGGTAGGAGGGAAGAGCTAAGCAGTTAGATTTATATGGCAGAAGTTGTCACAAATGCCACCTACCTATCTCTACTTAGACCAAGCAAAGAAAACCCTGAATAAAACACCAATATTATAATAATGGAAACAGGGTTCAAGTTCCCATTTCTTGATATGGTATTTGTTTCCATATTTCATTACCTTGTGAACCAATGCTCATCGACATCAATGAAAATAGAAATGCAAGGTGGCCAGTCATTGGAAAGCTAGGCGAGGTCCCATTGTATTTTTACAGTAGTACTTGAAAAATAAACGTATTTTATTGAGTGTCCATAAAATCAAACCTTTTTTTTTTAATGCCATGTCCATTCAGAATGTAAACAATCATGACTCTGTCTGTTTCTTTTATTACTTGTGCATTGCCATGAATTCCTAGGAAAGATGGTGGAGTGGTTTCTCGTTGCCTTCTAAAATTCAGAGTTTTCCCTCTATCTCACTGCCTACATATACCCCAAATCACACTACTTCAAGATAATAAACATGAGGAAAAGACCTCAATAATTTTACAATTTTAGTATTACAGAGGTACAAATTAATAGATCACTGCAACATTCATAAGAAGTTGAATTAAATTACTTTCCCAATTACAACATTCTTTAAATGAAATCAGTAATATTTGTTAATGTATTAACTGCTGATATGCTGTCTAGAATCAGTTTTTACGTGAGATAGATGGAAAAAAATGTATAGAGCCAATATGTCAATAAAGTATAGAACTGATATTTACTTTCATTTAAATTTTCCATTTATTTGGAAAAAAAGGGAGATCTACCCAACTGCTAAAAGGTAACCAGTACAAATACCTAAAACAAAGCTAACACCAAAAGAAACTAAGTTGGTTATATAAAAGACCAAAAACCAAATCAAGGATTAATATATAATTATACCATTACTGTATAAAGAAAGGATGATATACATGAATGAAAGTATCTTTTAAAAAAGGGGATAGTCTAATGAGTTTTTTTAGGAGAAAATATTATAAAATCTGTCAGCTAAAACATCTTCTTTCATCAGCTGCAATGCATCAAGTCCAGAGATACTCTACTGAATAAGCAGGGACCCTTCAAATAATATCTTTCATTTCCATGTAGAAAAAGTGCATTTTTCTCTTTTTTTTTTAGGCTGCAATGAATCTGTCAGACAGCTTTAGAGATACCAGAAAACACACACACACACATATATATATATATATATATATATATATGTATATATATGTGTGTGTGTGTGTGTGTGTGTATCTATAAATAAAAAGAAAGAACAGTAAGATATATAATCCGGTATTCTTGTTATTTTTACAAAACAGTGCTCAATGTAAAATTACAGGGCATAAATATTATAAATTAACTGATTTAAAATATGTTTTTTTGCTACACAGTAATAACCATGTTTCAAAAATGGAAGCTAAAAACTTATAATTTAATTATATAATTGAATTTAAAGTTTTTAGCTTCCATTTTTGAAACATAGTTATTACTGTGTAGTGAAAAAACATATTTTAAATCAGTTAATTTATAATATATATATATATATATATATATATAGAGAGAGAGAGAGAGAGATGGAGAGAAGAGACAGAGAGAGAAACAATTGATGAAAACTTGAAAACAAAAAGTGCAAAAAACAAAAGACACCAAACATAACTGACCAGAAGAAAAAGAAAAAGACAAAAATAACAACCATTTAGGAACCTACCTGAACCTAAAATACAAAGTGCTGAATAATCTTGAAATTTTCATGAAGAAAACTAACCCAGAACAGAACTGGAATGCAATCGCCAAAACATCAGAGACAAAAACTTTCAGCATGACTTCAAGTTTCATGCTATGAAGTGATCCTCAGACGGTTCAGCGATCTTGAATTCATGGTGAAGTTTGATGTCTCTGACATTTTCAGATTGGATTATATATTTTTTATATTATTGTATTAATAATATTATTACATATATATAAATAATCCTTATTATTATAAATGTTATTTTTAGTGGGTACACGTATTTGAGTTGCTATCCTTGTTTTTTTTTATATTCATAAACAATGAAATTAGCAACTCATCCTGTTCCTCCATCCATTTACTCAAGCTCATTAAATATGTTATATATTGTCTTTCTCTGTCCTTCTTACCCTCTACCTCTCCCGTGAATATCAGATTTTCTAAGCCCTCCTTCCTCATTATATACCCTAGAAACCTCAACTGTCTCTTTCTGATGTTAAGTATTAGTTTCATTTTTGTGTCATTTTCTCCAAAATTTTGTCATTACTCACATGTTCAATCCATGGTATCCTCAGCATCCTTTTGTAGAACCACATTTCTGTTGCTTCAAGTCTCCTAATTTAAAAAAAAGGAGCACTTGTGCATCTCTGTGGCATGACATCAACTTGCCCTGGAATTTTTCTCCACACTGAACCATAATACATTATGCATCACCAACAGATAAAGAGGGTCCACTCGTATAAGTATTTCTACATCACAAGATGGCAAAGATTTTGAAAATGTTATCAAACAGCTAAAGGATGAGCCCAAAATGCTAATTACAAATTGGGGATACAAAAATCAGACAAGTACAAAAATTTAGTCAAAGATGCATTTCAAAAGCTAAGTAGAGTATTAGGAGACAGAAAAATTTCATTAGAAACAAAGAGTATTGAACTGTTATGTAATATCTGTCCTTCTATATGGCAGTGAATGCTGCACAATCTCCTCAAAGACAGAGAAAATACTTAAAGTAACAGAAATGTTTTTACAGAAAGATGTTAAGGATACCATGGACTGAACATATGAGCAAGAACAAGGTTTTAGAGAAAATGGAAACAAAAAGGAAACTTATACTTAACACCAGGAAGAGGTAGTTGAAATTTCTGGGTCATACAATGTGAAAGAGGGGAGTGGCTTGGAAAATATGATACTCAAAGGATAGACTGGGGGCAAGAGGGACAGAGAAAAGCAGCATGTAACATACTTGATGTGCTTGAGTAAATGGATTGTAGGACAGGGTTTGGGAGAATTAACAAAAAAAAAAAAAAAAAAATTTATTAAGAGCTACAAGAAGCAGGAAGATGTGTAGGGCCATGATCGCCTACATCCTGAAGTGACACAGCACATAAAAGAGAAAAGAATCAAATATCTACTACCCTCTAGCAAACATATGCAGTACCCAGGTGAACTTCAGCATTACCCTTCATAGTACTGCCATTTTATTTTCCATCTGTGTGTCTATAGGAAGATGGATATATATGACACCATATCTACAATGTCAGATTTTATTATACAAATAAATGTTTTCATAATAAAATCATTATTAACCAATTTTCAGGATATACTTACAGTTACAAGAAATATATTGTGTAATTTCCAATACTTACTAAAAATAATTTTTGAATGTTTGTTTGGTGGGAGTAAGTTTATTTATAGTAAATACAGGGTGCAATGGATAAATTATGCAAAAATGAAAATAACACTGACATCTCATTTTAACAGATATATTTACCAAAATTACACATAAATTTCTTGAAATCTCTCTAAAGAGTAGATTCATTCAATAAAATCATCATTGGCTTAAACCATGGCTTTAAGATGACATTCCCCTGCAACTCTTTTGGATGGTCTCCTTGTTTAAGTTGGTGAATGCTGCCATAATCTTTGACTTCAGTTCATCGTTGGTGTTACAAGGAGTTTTGTTGGTCTCTCACTCAACTGTGCCCGACACATAATAATCAAGGGGATTGCTGTCTGGGGAATTGAGTAGCAAGTTGTAAGAGGCGATGTAGTCGTAGAAATTGTCTGACATCAATGACTGGGTTCTCCTGTTGTGTGGCAAGGTGCAGAATACTGTTGCCAGATATAGGGTCTTCCAGCAAACACCCTCTTGACCCAGAGCAGCACTCAAGACACTTGATATAGGCCTCCGTATCGATTCTGAGATCCTCACCAACAAATTTGGGAGTTCTTTTCTGATCAGAGCAATCAGAGTGAATTTTCTGAGCTGCCGAACCTTCATAATCACCCTTAGACACATCCAACACTTTTCAAATCACCTGCACTGTCCTCAGATTCACACCCAAACACTCTGAAATGCGCGTATTGGAGCTTCTGGTGTGAATGCCAAACAGTACACAATGCAGTTTTCAAATTTCTGGTGCAGTGAATTGCATCATGGTGCTCTTTTTCTCACAGACAGTGCCCAACTGACTCTACTATACTGTGCAGTCATCAAAAGAAAAAACAAACAACACACACAAAATTAAAAATATATAAGTGACAATCTACTCATCACACCCTGTATAACAAACTTTTACTTATAAATAAATCCTAAAGATATAGGCCATAGAAAACTATATTTGATTTATACAATATATCTGAATAAATTATTATTATTAATTTACTTAATATGGGATCATTAACATTCTATAACCTTCAACAGTTTTTCACCAACTGATTTTGTTCAAATTTTTACTCTTTTGACTTACAGTTTTTATTGCTTCTAAAAAATCTTACTTGCTTGACAATTTTTTACATTCTCATATCCAATTTTTTAAATGATGGGTCATAAGTTTTCTGTTTGATTACTATCTTAAGAAGAAATCCATTAATTTGCTATTTTTAAAACATTTTTTTTTAGGCAATAGTTAGGTTTTCAGAATATGAAGGAGCATTTTCTTATACGAATATAATTTTTAGCTTAAAGTTTCCAGGTTATGACCTGTCACATAACCCATTAGAGTCATAAGGATACCAAATGTAGTGCAACCATAGCAGTAGCAATGTGCCTAGGGCAAGATAGCCAGACAGAATCCATCCTTCTATAAGTTGGTTTTGAATTCAGAGTTTTCTTTATTTTTGTTTGTGTTATGATGTTGATTTGGGGTTAGTAGAGACAAACGCCAAATAACATGTAACAATAAAAAGGGTTTTAATAGGTTGGTAAAAAGGTACAGAAATCGCCTGAGTAGTCAATAACTAGCTCAGCTAAGTACTTCTCGGTCTATCTGTCTTCCGTCATGTCAACTGACATGCCACTATTTAAAGTCTTTGTTCACAGACACAGACAAGTTCATCTTCAAGAGGGGTGGTAGGCTTCCGACACAACAGTTTGCCATCTGAAGGAAAGAGATCCTGGTTAGTCCTGCTATTTAACCTGGAGGTGGGATAAAAGATGGATTCATACCTTTCCCAATGGTATTTTTGTGAAAGTGAATATAATGAACTTGACTGGAATTTGAACTTTGCTTGCTGATTTTGCTTTCTAAGTTGCTTACTGCTAAACTGTCCACCAGTCCCAAAACATCTTGTCCAAGAACCTGTAATAATTCTCAGAATTTTTCTTGGAACCATCACCAAGTATGTAGGGACCGATGATTTTATTGTCTACAATATTTACCCAAAATATTACTCTATATCCACCCTGTGTTGTGTCCTATTTTATCTTCTGTTTTGTCTATTTGCATGAAGGTCCATATCATCTAGTTTTACATTTATCACTCAAAATTACTATTGAGAAATCATTTTTCATGTACTTCATTACTCAACTTATACATTTCTCTCTGTAATGTTTACTTAAATGTGGTTGTTTGGTTGTTTCCATGTCTTTAGCCATTATTCTTAATATTCTGCATCTTTCCCTTCTGTTTACATTCATAATACGAGTTTTTTTTTTTCAAATATTTTCTTCCTGGTCAATCAATTTTTCCCGCTTATTACTGTTTCAAAATTTTCAAAGTTATGTTCCCTACATTTATGAAATCCCATTTCTCTTTCGAGGTTTTATTTTCCTTATGACAGATAACAATCTTTTTATATCTAGAATTGAAAAGTAAATATCAATTTCCAATTGGTAATTTGAGAGCATGAATTGAGGTGTATGACTAGATTGATACTAGGTCTCATTGTTTTACTGTTGAACTAGCTAAATGTAACCACACATTCTAATAGTTTTTTTTTCTCACACATCACACCTGTGGAACTCTCTTCCAATTTCTTGCTTCTCTGCCACTTACAATCTTCAAAAATTTAAATGCAATGAAACCATCTCCTGTCTTCCTGATACCTGTTTTCCTTTCCCCTCATTCTCTTCCATTCCTAATAACTCTTTGTGTGTTAGTGGTATTATATATATATATATATATATATAACCCTTTCACTGTATAATTAAATCTCATATCACTAAATAATTTATTGCAAATATTTCTGATAAAAGGAGGTATTATAAAATGAAATTTAAATGATACATTTATCATATAAAATATTAGTACATCCAGAAAAAAATTACTAAAATCATTGTTAATATAAATATAATAAATTGTAATTTGTACCTTTGATATTGTGTTTGTGTGAGTATATATATATATATATATATATATATATATATCAGTGGTGAAGGGTGACTTGGGAACTAGGGCCTACAGTCCAATATACAGGCTAATTGCCAAGGTGGAAAGGGAAACGGAGAACCTCACTCTGTGCACCCCCACCCCCAACCAATTTATTTGCTTCCCTGCCAACCATCTGTGAATGTGATGTAAACTAATTTTAATGTGAAAAAATACACTTCTACCAACAGGGTCCTTGTCAGACTTGATAACCCTTTTGATGTAAACTAAATATTGTTTTAATTACCCAAATGTTCTTTTAAGATCAACCTTTCTTCTTTAAAATAACATCAACAACAATATATCAAATTTGAATTTAAATACTTTTAATTTAATTCCAAAATGTAGTGAATTTTTTTAAAATGTCCTTTAACAAAGCTTAACATGTTTAATGAAATAATATACAATATTATCAAGAAATGGATGAAAAAAAATAGACTTCACCTGTTGCTTCTTTTTGTTTCACATCTGAACTGGTCAAAAACTTTCTGGGTATTGGTAACATGACTGAATCCAGGTCTTGAGAATATTCTCCATGGGTAAAGCTTTTTAAAAGTCAGTAAAAAAGGAACTTTTGATTTGACACTAAGTTGTCAGATGTTCCTTACATACTCTTCAGAACTGAATAATATAAATTTTTCATCTAAATCTGTCTGACTATAAGTCCTTTGAATAAGCAAGTCTTTGATTTCAGCTGCTATAAAAACATCATCACTTCAGTAGTGAGTGTCTGCTGGCTTAATATGACTGGAAAGCAAGCAAAAGAATTTCTATTTTTTGAGGCTTTTTCTCTGTGACCTCCATTTTATTATTCTGTTTCTCTTTTTCCTGTACCCAGATTGAAGGAAATAATAAAACATGGAAGGCTAAAGCCACAGCCTTTTCTAATGCAAGCAAAAGAATTTCTGCTTTTCAGTGACTGTCTCTCTTTCACACACTTACTACTATGTTCTGACTCTCATGCTCCCTACTAAAAAGTAAATTCATTGTTTTTGCTTGTGTCTTTTCTCACTAAACAACAAGCATTTTCTCTACTTACACTCCCTAAATAATATTATGTGATGTGTAACAATTATCCTAAGAAATGGAAAATACAAAAAAATCCAAATCCAAGGAAGATAGTTAAAATTATCAATAATTAATTTTTTATTACACAAAATTATTTACACTGGAAAAAATTTAAGGTATGCTTTGTGCATATGTTGTATACATGAACCCTTTGCTCCTGATATATATATATATATATATATATATATATATATATATATATGTATGTGTCAATCAAACAAATACCTATACCATATATTGCTTTAAGAATATGGAAAATGATGAACAGAGCAATATATAGATATTAAAGAAATCACAACAAAGCACTGTAGCCCTATACTCCTTAATGGAGTTATGGGATATGAGTATGAGGTATGAGACCTTAATTCATCTCCTCTGTATTGGTTTCACAGGGGTTGCATATTTATTTTTATATGCATGCAAAAGTCATAATAAGTAATATGAACAGTAATCATAGCAATGCTAATAAAAACATCTTTTAATTTTGTAGGACTTCAATATTTTTTTAACATTTCTGTTTGAAGTGTTAAAAAATGGTGTCATCAGAAGACATAACACAGTGATCAGTCTTAAAATTTCTATAATGGAAAGCACTATAAAATGCAAAAAAAATGACTAACTGAATAATTTGTTGCCTTATTTGAACAAAACTTGTTCTATTCCATTTCTGTCCTCATATGAGACACCAGATTTTTATGACTATGGCGCTGTTGTGTTGTTTTTTCTATTTAACTACAAGCAAAAATTATCAACGTTTTATTATTTATACAAATATGATGAAATGTGCTTCCTAAATCCTAACCAAATCTTAAAATATTAGAAATTTGATGAAGGGCTTTGCTACTCAGGCCAAGAACATTTCAACACACTATCATCACTCTGTTTCTCTCTCACTCATACATATATATGTATATTACTTGAAACATTATTATAGTAAACACTTCTTTGAAATAGACACCCCATTTTTATTTATTAAACCATGTGAATCATACTTATCAGCCTGTTCCCCAAGAAATCTGCCAGAGTACACAATTTTTTTACTTAGATTTCTTGTGTATAGCAGTCTGATAGAGTAATAAATAAATAAAAATGGACATCTATTTCAAATACTAAGTGTCCACTATAATAACATTTGAAGTAATAAAAATGTTGGATTAAGAATAAATCCATTAATTCTTTAGAAATATATGTATTATAATATTTTTATTATAATAGATTACAATAAAAAATATTTTACATTGCTTATGAAATTTGGGAAATTAAAAGTCTAAACCTGAAAGTTAAAATCAACACAAATTTTAAAAAAGTAGATTTCCTTGATGTAACAATAGACTTAGTCAATAACACATACCAACCCTACAAGAAAACTAATGCAAATCCATTATATATCCACCCAAATTCTAATCACCCTCCATCCATAATCAAACATATACCCTCCTCCCTAGAATATAGAATTAGTAATAACTCTTCCAGTGAAGATGTATTTTATAGATATAGCAAATTTTACAACACTGCCTTAAGAAATTATGGCTATAAGTGCCCTGGCATTAAATATAGTAAACATAACAGTATTAGTAATAAAAATAGAAAAAGAAAAATCATTTGGTACACACCCCCATTTAACCAAATGGTTAGTACTAAGTTAGGACAGAAGTTTCTCAATTTAATTGAGAACACTTCCCCAGAAATAATCCTCTTAGTAAGATTTTTAATAAAAATACACTTAAATTAAGTTATAGTTGTACTGATAACCTTGAAAAAATATTAAAAAACACAATAATAAAATTTAATCAACACTTAAACCTAAGTAACAATAGCCATTCCAAAGCAACAAACAATAATGATACCAACTTTTGTAACTGTAGAAATCCTAACAACTTGCCCATGACAAAATAGGTGTCAAACTGATACCCTTGTTTACCTAAGTACTATTTCTTCTAGAGAAAATCCAACAGTTAAAAAATTTTATATTAGTAGTACCAAAAATTCCTTTAAAATTAGGTGGTATCAATACATATTATCTTTCAACAACAATGCATACTGTACTTTTACCTTAAAGAACAGTTAAAAAAATCTTTTCATAAATAATTACATATTATAATTTCATACCCATTATTTTATTAATATATAATGGTCCATCCAATATATATTTGATTTATTCACCTTTAATATTGCTATGTTTTACTGTCTATTCAGTATAATTAGCAATATATTAAGATGTTCAATATTTTTAATTTTACCTATTGGTCCCTTTAAGAAGCTTCCTGAGAATATTAAAATTTTTTTTTTTTTAATTTTGTTCCTGATAACTTTATGTCTACTTCAACAAATCAGGACATCATACTTGGCTACATTCATAATACATTTGTTGCTGCAATGTTTCCTAGTATTGTTGGATGACATGTCTAAGTATCAGGTTTCCTTGGCATGTAAAAATAACCCACCCACCACCAACCTCTGATCTTATTTTTATATTTTAGCATAGATCTGTTGTTTAATTGGTTAATCTAAACATACCCATAAGTGTATTTTTAATTCTGACCTTATGCCACACTTTAACTTCCAAAAAGAGGTAACAATTTGTTTTTAAATTTCCCAAATAAATAATTATCACAAGTTATCTCCCATCGCCTGAGAAAGTCCAGTCTTAGTGCTGAAACATAAGCTTTTGTGTAGCAATGTAAAATGTTTTATTGTAATCTATTATAATAAAAATATTATAATAATATTTTGCTCTACTTTGTATTGAGCACTTTTTTAAAAAAGTAAATGCTATGAACTGTAGATTTCTACTTCATCTGTTCTTTCACTCATTTGTATATATATATATATATATATATATATATATATATATACTTTTTCAAGTGTGGCTGCTAGAGAGCCCACTTTACCCTGCTATTTAACCCATAGTGGCACATAAGTGAAGATGAAGTAAAACAGAAAAACAGAATCAGGCAGAATGTGAACTCAGCTTGATGGTTCTACTTTCCATGCTGATAACCATTAGACTCACCATACATCCATCTCTGAATTCTAAACCTGAGGAGGGTGCACTATTTCTCTGTTATCAGTTCTTCCAAAAAAGTGTGTCTGATTCTACACAAGACTTCACCACTATAATCAAATCATCTGTATGAGTAGTCTTAGAGTTCTAAAACTGGACTGTTGGGCTCTCATATGTCAAACTCGACAGGAGAGTATATATATATATATATATATATATATATATATATATATATATTTATATATATATATTTCCTCTATCTATCTATCTATCTATCAATAGAGATTATATATCTATAAAGTATATTTAGGCAGGAAATTCTCTTTTATGTAGTTTTTATTGAATTTAACAGATAAAGAATAATGGTTGCTTTTTAATCAACTTTTTATATAAAAAGCAGCACTAGGTCTTCAATAACCATTGATCAATTTAACTATTAATACAGTCAGTAAATATTGCATCCACTATTTTAAACAATTTCAATCACAAATATGTTTGAGAGTAATATATATATATATATATATATATATATATATATAAAATATTATATTATATATATATATATATATATATATATATATATATATATATATATATATATATATAATGTATATTATATTAATTATATATATATTAACACAGCAATTTTTCTTTTATGCAGGTATTATATTGAAAGTAACAGACAAACAATAAGTTACATTCTTTAATCAACTTTAAAGTAGAATTTGGTCTTCAACACCTATTGATCCTTTTAGTTAGTCATACAGTTAGTATTTTAAATAATTTCAATCCAAAATTTTTTTTCTTTTTTTGCTAAGTAAGCAAAATGTAGTGATGCCAAGAATGGAAAATTCCACAAGACTCTTGGGAAGTTCTATGCAATGCCACAGAGATCTTGTTTTTACTATTATTATTATAAACAACTTTTACATTTATTGTAAGTATTTTTTATTAATTAAAACTAATAATTACATTTTAAGCATTAAAAAAGGAAGACAAAAACACACACAGCAGTTACCCATATCTCTGTCCATGAAGTTGAAGACAATATTTTGCTTCAAGCATTTCATTACTTGAACATTTAGCGTTGGCAAGAGTTTGCCTTCCAGGTAGTTTAATGTATTTATTATCATCATCATTGTTCTTATTTTAATCATGATATAATTATAATCTTATAAAACTAAAGGCAGTCTCTATCAACCATTTTGTATGAACTATAAATTATGGCTTTAAAAAGGACATTTTAAAAGTATATATCCCCAAAATATATGCAAAAATATTAAAACAGAGGGAGTGGAAGAGCAAGGCTAAGAAAAAAAAATACCCACCATAAAGTGATGAATTGAAATGTATAATAAAAAAAAAACAGAAACCTTATTGGTTGTTTATTGTTTCTCACTCTTCAGAGCTCAATTGAAGATAAAACATTACAATAACTAAAAAAAAAAAAAAAAAAAAGGGGAAAGAAGGAAAACAAATGCAACCAGAGAATCAGAAATATAAATAACAGACAGTTTACATTTAGGCCCAGCAGCCATCCCTTTTGTTTACAGAGGGAGGGTTGATTAGACTTTTATATATATATATATATATATATATATATATATATATATATATTATCTCAAACAATACCAAGCATTAATATGAATGTCCTCTGCTGACTACAGTGAAAAAATCTCTGGTAAAATGTTATATTAAAATTTGGACAGACATCACAATAAAAAACTGAATGTTATATTTTACTGTAGAGTATTTGACACTAGAAGCATAAACAGCTTTCAAAAGCAATTGTATTTTTGCTAATTTTATATGATTTGAATTTGTGATTTGAATGTCTAGAAGATGTCAACTGTATCTCTTGTAGAAAGGTATGATTCCTCACAAAGGGGACCATCTATCAAGTAAATGGTTACTGAATCAAATAAAACAACAAATGTTTATCTTGTTACTGTCATCTAGTGGCCATGAGGTCAATCTCTGGGTCATGATGCACTGGTTCAGCAAAAATAAACAATAACTGACATCACATGGATAAAATAACCCAATAATCAAGAGATATACTATGTCAACAAAATAATAGACACCTGGTGAAATGTTGTGCCTATAACAGCATCTATAATAATCAATATATGAAATGTTGTGCCTATAACAGCATCTATAATAATCAATATATGAAAAATTGTTCAAAATAATTAAAATATACTGACAATAAGTCATTGGAAAATAAATGAAATACAAAATTATCTGAATTATATTTATTTATCTCCAACCAAGTAAATGTTTATGAATTCATATAAGGAAATAGAATCAAATTCAAGTATAAGAATAAAAAGTAGATTGATTTCAATATTAAATAGACTCAGCATGGGTTGACATATCATAAAACCCACTAATGGCAATATTAGCCATTTCCTTATAAGGAAATATTTGGTATTCATTGACTAAGCAGTAAGTGCTACAGTCAGTTAAAATTTATTAACCTTTCTCTTAAAACAATTTTTCAGGAGAATAGGCTTCTCAAGTTCAGTAGCTGTTATCACTCTTTCTATTAATGAGAGAGGCTTCTCTCCTAATCTTTTATTTGAAGCATTGTGAAACATCAACATCTTGATTAAACCAAACTCTAAAATAGACAGTTATCATAAAAAAAAAAGAGAGGAGACATTTATGTTTGCATTTATTAGATTTTTACTGCAGTATAAAATTCTTCCTGATTTTTGACTTCCAAATATCAAAGTTTACTTGTCTGATTTTCCTTAGATGTAGCATTTTCACCATTAGATTTTTACTAGTTTATCTTTTATTATTGTTGCTTTTTATTAAATCATATAAAATACAAACCAGTTAAATAGTAATTATATCCAAAGGTTAACGTTTGTTCATTTTTATCTACAAATTTAAGATATTTTTGTTAGATTTATTTAAAAATCTATAGATGTTAAAGACAGAATTAGGCAGTGTTAAAAAAAAAAATCTAACTGTGAAAATGATGATCTCAGTAAAGGCCCCAAAGGCTTATGGATGGTGAACATTAATTCAAGATCATAAAACTTTTACAGATTACATGATTTCAGATGTGAACATAGTAGAGAACACACTACATGTTTAAAAAAAAAAAAGAAAGAAAATTAACTTATCAGAACTGAGACAAAAATATATTTCCACAAAACCTTTTGAATTTCCCAAAAGGTTATAAAAACTTTATTTTTACTCACTGAGAACACACATTCCACCAGTGAGATATTCAACTTCTCTCATGACCAAGATGCTGCCACCTGAACTTTTTACAGCCTTATTTCAAAGGTACTGAAATTTATAATTATGTTCCTCACATGCACATTATGAAAAACGATTCTCATTCCATATTCAACTCACTCTCATCAAGATGAAACCTAATGTTTAAAAATGTAAATAAATTAGTTTATTATTTATTTTATATCAAAAGTTCCTCACTTTCATTCCAATTTTACTGCTTTGTTTTTTGCCTGCTGATGAATCCCAGCATGACTTTGCTAGTAGTTTCATTTTTTATGCCAAACCTTTCTCAATGTTTGCTACTTCTTTTAATGTTGGTGGCAGAATGACTGTTATATATCACTTATACAAGGCTACATGATGGGCTCCCTGTACTGCACCAGTAAGTTCTTGACTAATGCTATCCTCTACCTTTATAAGAGCCTGAGAGTACTTTTGCCATATTTGGGCAGGAGCTACTCAGACCTCACTTTCCAGTTGAGTTGGAAAGTGTCTCCGAGTCCTTGTGGAAGAAGAATTATTTTCCACACTCCAACCACTCTCTCACAGGCAGGAGATGACAGGCCACTTGATGCTCTATTGCTACTACCATGGAAAGTGCATCTCCTGGTTCCACCAGATCTGACCTTCATGGCTAGGGCCCACCATGCCACTTACATTCTTGTAAATCGCTCATATTTCCTCTGTATTCTATCAATGAGAAGTAAGTTCAATTCAAACAGCTTCTTTCTACAAACCAGTGCTCTATGGAACAAACTCCCTAGAGGATGTTTCCCCAATCATTACAATCTTAAGTTGCTCAAGCCTAGAGTCAACCATTATCTTCTCCTCCTATCCATATAAAAAAAAAACATAGTAAATGATATCACACTAAAAGGATTTTAACTTTGAATTAAAATGTTGAGACAGAAAAAAAAGCTAGTAAAAGTTTTGCAGAAAATTTTCAGTTCCGTTGAAGCATGCAATTTATTTCAGTATTTTTTTGTAATGCAATCAAGTGAAGCATTTGAGTCATGAGTCTTCCTGTGTGTCATTGGTCCTCAATAAAGCATCCAAACTAGATTGAAATGTAAAAATAAATATAAGACCCTATAGATAATAAGATGCTTGCCAAATAAGTTTGTGAAGTAACTGTGTTGCATTGTACTAGGGCACAAATGATTGACTTTGAGCAAACCCTATACAAATAGATGAAGCACAATTTGCTGGAAAGCATAAATATAATCATGGAATGAGTTTAACTCGTGACAAGACTCAGATGCAGAGATTCTAAATAAAAAGAGTTATTCTCCTTGTATCAATGAAACAAGGGTATTTTGACTAAAAGGACATGAGACAAAGAAACACTTATTCCAATCATACAATGGGAATGTCAGACTAGCTTCATTATTCATTCTGACGAGTGATCAGCCTACAACTCTTTGAATAATATGGGCTATTGTAGGAGTAAAGGTGTAGTAAAGTTCTTTGTAGTAAATTTTAATTCTTTAGATAAATTTTGAAAGATAGACTGCTTACTATATTAATACATATTGGTAGAATGCATACTACAATAGAAACATGATGGTAGACAGAATATTAACATAGAACAGTGTTTCAATAGAAAGATGATGATAGAGTGCATACTACAAGAAAAACATTGTGATAGAATGCCTGCTACAATAGAAACATTGTAGAAGGCTATATAATATAATGAAAACATTGTAGAAGACTGCACACTACAATAGAAATATGGTGGTAGACTGCATACTACAATAGAAAGATGATGGCAGAGTGCATAGTACAATAAAAGTATTGCGGTAAACCATATGCTCCTAGATCACCTATTTTCTTCTTCTTGTAAAATTTAATGAAAAGCATTTCAGAGATTTTATTGTGAAATAAGAATAAAGAAATTGATAGATAAATGTGCACACACACATACACATTAGCTAAAAGAGTGAACAAATTAATTTTGTAATAGCTTTAACTCTGATTGGTGGCATATTACCTAACAATAAAGCAATTCTAGAATATAATTTGTTCCTTACTAAGTGCAATAAAGTGTGCAAGAAAAACTTGAAAGCTTTTTTATACTTCTATAAATACACTCTTGGATATAATTAAACATATACAAAGAATATTTTTCCACTTACTCAGGGACCCTGTAAGCAAAACGTGAGAAAAGCTTATAATAAAACATTCCTTTTGACAAGGAACATTTGAGAAAAACATGATGAAAAATTTCAATTATTCAAAGCTTCCTTCAACAAAAATTTGCAAACAATGCCATTCAAAAGAGAAACCTTTGAAGAGTTGGTGTTTTTGAATTATGCATCAGATAAATCACAAAGATTGTTGAGACTATAATCAGGAGATATTTATACTATTTGTATATTCTAAGTTTTACCAGTAATAGCATGTAGGTTGGAAACCTCCAATTTTGTTTGGAAACCACTTCCTTTTTGAAAGGTTACTCTTACGGATACTAGTATGTATATAATTAACCTCTGCAAAGAGTTGAGGCTCAAATTTAGACACAATATTACTTTTTAAAAATAATCTATTTCACAATGACACTTAAGGCTAATGGAAAACGTACAAACTATAACATAAATAACCAACAGTTAGAAAGCATTAAAAAGATTCTATATAACCAAATTCAACATGATAGCTTTCCTAGACATTTGTACATTATGGGTCTTGAAAGTTTTATAAGAATTAGTTTGATCACACAAGGATTGGACCTTATACATTAGGTATTTATTATACTAGCCAAATCCCCATCTTATAAACAATTTTTTAATAATAATTTACAAATAATCCAGCAGACAATGTTATTTTAATTAGAGTAACTGGGTTTTTGGTGATTTTCTTACTCGGTTTCTGTCAGTCAATACTGTGCATCTGAAAAACAGCACTTTTATCACAATCACTTCTCAAAATTTTAGCTAAGATCAAAGTGCAGTATCTATTCTCATCAACTTAATCTGATTTTTTTCTTCATTTCTATCTTTCTTTCATTTTCTTACTGAAACCAAGTAGTATCTTTTCCTCTCTTTCCACTCAATCAAAAGCATGGTGTGGCCTAACAAAGGGAGGGACAAGCACAATTATAATAATATATTGGTTATCTTTATTTTTGAAAATGTATTTTTTTTTAAAATAACTTAATATTTTACCATTTTTGAAAATTTATTTTCAAAAATCGACATTTAAAATTACAGTCACTTAAAAAAATAAATAAAAAATATAATCAGGAAATAAAAATAAAAGTCTTTGAATTTCTCATTGTATTTTTGGAAAATACTGTCTAAATTTTCCCATTCGTATGTTTACACTGTGTGTGCAGAGTTAGCATAATGGCTAACAGTATGGGAAATGGAATCAGTGAACAAAGTTCAAATTCTGATTACGGTAGTGTTCTTCATTACTTTATAATCTTTGATCAAAGTGATCTGTGAAGAATGGATTAAATGCATTGACAACGAAGGGGATTAGGTCAAAAAAGAAATATTTGTTTCGTAATTTTTATTTTATTTTATTAGGCTATGGACAATACACGTAAGTAGTACATGCCTCCCTTCAGATCATACGAGAACATATTTGGCAGAGAAGGTAGGTGCAGGGTTAATGTGAAGTAATCTCTTGGCTGCCAAGGGAAGATCCACATGATTGACCCAGTTGCACCTGAGATGCAAGTTTGTGAAAAATAGTATTACAGGTATATATATAAACACCTAACTCAGATGGGCAGTCTCTCAGACATCCACATTTATGTAAGTCCTCAAGACTACAAACAAACACACAACACATACATACACAGGTATAGAGGAAGTCTAAAGTTGAATAAACCATGTAACGTTACATATGATATATTCAGTCTGGTGTTTTCATTTCTAATGTCTGACAATACTTAATTACATAGATGTATATAAATAAATTCATTATTAGTCATCAAATTAAAAGTATAAGCTGAAACATATGATGATATTGTAAATGACAGTAAACAGAAACAGTTTTCTTAGCTTATTAACATTTTTATAAATATTTTGCTATTTGATACTTTCAGCACAAATAGATTTTTGTAATAACATGTGTAGGCTAAAAATAGAACAATGGGGATTCCCCGGAGACTTAATAGCATTGCTGGAAAAGGGCAAATTGAATAGCATTGTTAAAAAAAAAAAAGGACAAATTCAATAGTATTGCTGGAAAAGGACAAATTGAATAGCAAGGCTGGAAAAAAAATTAAATAAGATCTGAAAAAAGACAAATTCAATAGCATTGCTGGAAAAGGGCAAATTGAATAGAATTGTTGAAAAAGGATAAATTCAATAGCATTGCTGGAAAAAGACAAATGGAATAAAATTGCCAGAAAATAGCAAACTGAAAAAAAAAACACATTAATTTCAAAATGTAAACATTATATAATTATCATCATTTGGTACTTTACAGTGAAATAGTAATTAATCTCCTTTGGTGCTGGATTCATCTTGTATTTTACATTTTTATTTCATGTCCAAAATTTGGTTTTGTATAATTGTAAGGACATAACTAAAATATGAGGTCAGATAAGAAATCTTAAGTAACTCTGAATAACAGGATTGTTTTTTTTGAAAGGATATTACAGGAATATATTTATAGACATTTTGTTGGGGAAAAAAAGAAGAAAGGTCATCTTGAAGTGGGGATCAAGAAAAAAGCCATCTTGTTTCAGCTTACAAATATTTGTGTGTGTAGGCACAGATTAAGTAGGCAAGACAGAAATTCAGAAACAAACTGAGATAACAATACTAATTGTTGGAGACAAAGATGTATGGATTGTTAAATCTCGGATTACTTATCTGCTGGAAAAGCATTTAAAAAAAAAAGAGAAGATAAAAGGGGTGAGAGCGAGTGGGAGAAGAGAGAGGGAGAGAGGAATTTTGTTTCCAAAATCATAGATGTGACATATGCATTATATGAAAAAATGTGGGAGTGACAGCTGCCTTGTGCAAGTGATTGCCAAAGATGGAGGATAATTGCCTGAACAAAAAGGCATTATATGTTCACATCTCATGAACTGATGTAAATAACTTACCTCCGTTTTCCCAGGACGTCTACAATGTTTCCATTCATGATGAAAAGGTCACAGCCAGACAAAATCGGCCATACATTCAGGTCCTGGAGAAATAAGAAAGAAAGAAAGAAAGAAAATGGTAAAGTTTTGTGGCTCAGGGTGAGGAGAAGAGAGGATTTTGTCTGGAAACTGAATTCTAAAATTAGTTTTGTGTGATTGAGGATATAAGATCTTGAATCTTTCAGAAGAGACTTAGATTTTGCACACAATATGGAGTCACCTGGCTAATATTGTGAAACTTAGAATATATATACAAAGGGGTGCTGAATAGTTCTCAGCCTGACTCACTTTCAAAAATCAGTAATTCAATCATAAAACATCAGAATAATGATAATGAGAAGTAGATTGTACCAAAAAATTTTCACCACTTCCTTATAGATATATACATACATACATACATAAAAATATATATATATATATATATATATATATATATATATATATATATATATATGTATATAATAATAATAGCCAGCTACTTGTCTCAGAGAACTCCTTTCTGCAGATACCTGTTCAGGCACATTTGTATTTGTTCAACACCCACATAACCCAACCGTGGTTTATGATGCAACAATGCTGAGCAAACTTTAGTTACAGTTTCTGGGACAGAGTGCATCATCTGGCATGCTCAACAATTTGAACAAGACCAGTACACTCCTTGAGAAAATCCTCTGCATCTCATACTAGGAGCACAAAACCAATGACTATGTACTAAGCAAAGTCAAAAGTCTTGTGGGCTCTTGACACTATTAATCAATGGAAGATGCCATGGTTTGGCAACATTACATGATATAACAGCTCCTACAAAATCATTATGAAAGACACTGTTGAAGGTGGACACAAGCAGGAAGGGCAACGCAAAAGCTGGTCAGACAACATCAAAGGTTAGGCAGCCATGACAATGCCAGAATTCCTAACAGCCACCACTACCAGATCAACTTGAAGGAGGTTATCTGTTTCTTCTGTTCTTAGGTCTTCCTGATCATTGATTTGTTTGTGTTTTATGGCATATCAACCTTGTTGTATCATTTAATGTCAATAATAGATATCCAGGCTTTGATAACTAGATAGCTTGTCATTCATACTTCAATATAAAGATATATATGTGGATATTCACACCTTGACAATCAGATAGATAGCTTGATAATCAAATTTCAACATATAGATAGATAGATATTCTGGCCTTAGAGGCTCTTGCAAGTACTTTAGCAGAGCTTAATTGTGGCATTGGGTTAAGTTATAAAAATGAAAAAAAATTTTTTTTTTTTATTTTGTTATGGATACTGATTTCTGAATGGAAACTGTATATCTAGTTGGTGTCTTTTTTTTTTTTAATGATATATCCATCTCTTCTAGGAATGGTGGGGTATTCTCAGTTGTCATGTTGCTGGGGTTTTTGTTTTGTTTCTTTTTATCCGGGGAGGATTTTGTTTGGCTTTTTGATCTGTTCTTGGAAGTTGATCATTGGCTCGGCTGGCTTTTCTTATGAATTTGTGTCTTTTTCAGTCGCATTTTTTCCATGGTGTGTTCTTTTTGAAAGTTCAGTTGTGGCAATGTTTTCTGATTTTGACAATTTTTCTTGCTTCAAAGAAAGAGATATTTCGTGAACATTTTGTTTTGTTGATTTCCTTTACTTTCTGCCATACTTTACGTTCTCTTGAGCCTGCAGTGTGCTCCTCTTTGCAGTTTAGACACCTAGGTCTTTCACTGCAATCTTCTGGATGTTCAATCTCTGTATTTCCACATCTTCTACACACTGGATCTCTAGCACAAGTTTCTTTGTGGAGGCCATATCTTTGGCATTGGTAACATCTAAGTGGCATTGGTATGTAGGTCTCCACTTTTGCTATTGAATATCCAATTCTTATGTCCCTGGGTATTACAGGGGAGTTAAAGGTTAATATATATGTGTTGGTTTCAATAAGTGTACCATTTTTTTAAATAGTTATTCTTTTGACATCTTTTACTTGTTGTTTTTTTAGGTTTGTTTTTATCTCTTCCAGGGTGCATAATGAGAGTTCATGGCTTCTCACTACTCCTTTGGATGAATTTAGGGTTTTTTGTAGGCATGTTTTAATTTTTATCTTGTCAAAGGTCCAGTTTAATATTTTTTTTGTGAGTGTATTTTTGGATACTTCAATTAGTATTGTTCCATTCTTCATTTTTTTCACAGATTCTCATTTTTGGATGTCAGTTGAGATAATTTTCTCTATTTTAAAAGGAGATATTTTGGTAAGAGGAGTATTTTCAATAGATTCTAATACTATGAATTGATGATGTGTTAGTTCATGCTCTGACTCATTATCTGAGCTTGATTCGATATAGGGTCTTTTTGTTGCCATGTGGGTTTGTTTTTATCTTCATCTCCCCACCCTCCTTGGAGCCTGGCAGTGGAAGATATTAGGTGGGAAGCCCATTCGCCCTATTTTCTTAGGGATACAAAAGAAGTATACTCATATTAGTAGTATTTTTGCCAGCATTTCTGGTGTTTTTGTTTCCTTACCCCTGTTTTTATGAAGACTTTTATTTACTCCTCCATGTGGCTGATTTTTATGTGCTAATTGATTGACCCTTGCCACCGCCTTCTGACACTTACTTGAGGAATATCACATTGTTTTGAAATAGATTTTGAAAGATATTTATTTTGTGAGGATAGGTGTTAGGGTTTGATGTGACTAGCTGATTGGTTGGATTGGGTCTCTCCGACCTCCCGTCTAGCCCAGGTAAAGGCCAAAGTGGTGTGTTGCAGGGTCGTGACAACTTTTCACCTTGGTCCCGGCCTGCTCAATCATCAGGATCCCATCCCCAGGCATCACAGGTCTCCACCCATGGCCAACAGGTGGCCCCATTGAGGGACTTTTACCCACTGCAGGGGTGCAATCAACGTATTTTGAAGCCCCGCCGACAGGGCCACCTGATGATTGAAGCAGTCAAGGGACTGATGTTGAAGAGTATGCTCAAACACATGGTCACTATGACTTGTGCTTTCATGCTAGCATGATCATCAATGGCCTCACATGCTGGGATGACCTCCCCAAGCCGATATCATTAAGATGTGACCTCCCTCACTATTCACACCATTTATATATATATATATATATATATATATATATATATATATATGCAACCTTACAGCCCTAACATGTTGAAACACTGGTTCTCATCTGACCACTGAAACTGAGCCATATCAGTACCTAGATTAGTGACAACTTGGGAATACCAGCTGCTATATATATATATATATATATATATATATATATATATATATATATATATATATAATTATAGATAACTAGACTCGTTTTGAAAAACCCTCAAATTTTTTATTTGCTAATAATCAAATCGAGGGAAAAAAGGTTTTAAAAAAAGAAAGAGCTACAAACATGAAATTCTGACGACAAAAAAATCGCACAGATACAGGTCTGAAGCCTAAACAAAAAACCCCGATACGAGTAAACAACTAACTAACAAAAGCGCTCAATACAACTGTAGATATATATACACACACACACTTACATACATACTGGACTCTCATATCATTTTTTACATATAAGAGTACAGAAACTCAGTTCTTAGAACGAAATGGCCAGACAACTTGCATGCATTATTTGATTATAGTTGTATAGGCTTGTGCAGAACCAACCACACATTTTTGAAAAGCTAAATACAGATAACTGGGGCTCATAGTGTGCTACAAATTCCACAAATGACTGTCATCAGGTTTTCAATTCAAAGTGGCCCTTCTCCTAGACCAGTTGCCATGCAAGGTTGCCTTGTGAATAAAATTGGATAGATTAAGCCATTGATGGTTGTTCTAGTATGGTCAGAAGTTATTGTGATTGATGTTGATCATGCTGGATTATGTGTTCTCTTCCAGAAGCTGTAATGAAAGTCCATTGCATCATGAACCCAGGTGTGCCCTTTGGATTGAACAGGCATCTGCACTAAGGTTTGGCTAACCATCCTGGCAGGTGAGTGAATTGAGAAATGAGTAGTATCTGGTTGTTTCATTTATATATATATATATATATATATATATATATATATATATATAGCCAGGTATTGAACCAAAGAAATGACATCATATATATCATATGTTGCCATAAAATAGAATCCAATTATCTTGTAAATACAATTTTGTTTTGTATGTATTTTGCAGTGATACAGTTATTTTGCATTATTTATTGAAAGTTATGTTTTGATTTATGTGTATGTATATGCTTTTTGTATACATGTATGCATATATGTGTGCATGTATATATATATATATATATATATATGCATGTGTGTGTATATATATACATATACATACCTGCACATACACATGTATACAGGCATATACACACACACATGCATATATATATATATATATATATATATATATATACATCAAGATGTTGATATTCTGCACTACTTCATGCAAAAGATTAGGAAGGAAACCCCATCAATATTGGAAAAAGTGATAACAGTTACTGGACCTGAAAAACCTATTTTTCTGAAAAGTATTTTTTAATAGAAAGATCTTATAAATTTTAACTGAGATTATCACAGGCTGCCTGGTTAATGAATACCAAATGTTTCCTTATAAAGAAACAACTAATATTGCTATTACTCACACCATTTATTTGAGCAATATTAAACATACAAAGGTCACAGAAAAGGATTCTGTTAAAACAGACTAAATACCTATATATACAAACATTCATTACTCTCTTATAAATTTTATATTGTTAGAAATTAAGCTGTTCAGTTCGTTGCATGTCTTCTCTGATTAAAAAATGTTAAACCAACAAGTAACCTATTGTATTTATAAACTGAAACAACTTCAACTGGCTGGCTGAATTGTGAAAAACTACTAAAATTCAAAGTTAAAATTAAAAAAAAAAAATGGCATAATACACTACTAACACTTGATATATGACATATAGCAGAGCACCTGTGAACCTCTGATAGTTAAAACACTTCTGCTCAGACTATAAATATCTTTTTAAAATTGCCTCAAAGTTATTTCTCATGTTACATCATTCCTACATTATTTTCAGATACACAAAGACAAAAATGATTGCAGTTTGGCAACAGAGAATAAATGGATTCTTATCATTGCTTCTTAAGAACTTGCAGATGAGACACAGCTGAAATTTAACTACTTCTTCAAAATAGTTTCTAGGTTGATGTAAATTATTCTAGTATTTTTTTTTACATCTTTTGTTCATATAAATTTACAACATTATTATTCACTCATCAATGGATTTTTTCTGAATTCCTATCATATTATGCCTCTTTTCAGGTAAAGCATGTGTGTAATATCTGTCTTGCCCCAGATCATGCCAGAATAAACTTTACACTCAGTGTCCACCAGAGAAGCTAGGTGCTTGGTTAACCTGAAGTGACCTCCTAGCTGCCAAGTACATAGTCACATGTTTTGCACAGCAGCTGGGATGCATGTGTGAGAAAGAACTGTATGACAGAGATAGATATATAAACATCCACCTTAAGAGTAAGAGGACATTGACTGATTTGTATTTTAGAAGTTATCGACTCTGCAGGTTATTTAAGGCTGAAACATATCTTGGATTATAAAAATAACTTTTTTCTTGCAATATTAACATTTTTTTTGTGAAGAACAATGATTTTTTTCCATATACAAGTCCTATTATTTAACCTATAGTTTAGCAGAAGAGATGGATCCATACCTTTTCCAAGAGTATTTACACATAAGTGAATGTAATGAACCCAACTGTAATCTGAATTCAGTTCTCTGATTTCTCATTCCGAGCTGTTATCCATGACCCCACCTACACATCCCCAGAGTCTCTCTCAGAGATCACAGACAAGATGGTAAGATTCATATTTCAGATGAGTACTGAGGTAGGAGCATACACACACACACACACACACACTGTCTGACATTGGCAGGTTGTCCTGAGAGATTGCTTTCTAGCAAGAGAGATACACATTTAACCTGAGTTCAATGGCTGCCTCAACATGCAAACATGTAGTTGACAGTCTGCCTCTACAAGGTTCACACACAGAAAAAATGTATGGCAGTTATATAAACACATACCCCAGAGAGAAGTGGGTCTCAGACATCCTCTGTGAGAATGTAGAGTCCACATTTGGAGAAGGCCCCTGGGCCACACACCCACTGGCCAACAGCATTTTATGTCTAGAGTTGAGATTCTGTTTTGTATTCTCATTATAAAGCACAAAGATACTTTATTACATGTGTTTTAGCATTAGTGAGAAATTTTGTCTTTGATTTGATGAATTTTCCAAGGATTTTTTTAGTGTCTTGAACTTGGAACCAAATAACCAAATAAGGAACACTGTATGAAAGAAAACAAATCCTGAAGGTGGATATATCTTCAGAAGACCTTCTCATCCCAATTCCAAGATTGTTTCAAACAAGATGGGGAAGGTTATTGTGAAAAAAAATCACTGGTGAAAGCTTCTTGCCTGGGAAAATGTAATTTCTCTTCCAATATGTCAGTTATATAATATGAAGAGTACATTATCAATTCAACACTCCAAATAAGCAAAAATTCTTCTTCTCTATGTGTCCCCGTGTTTTGCTATTTCCCCCAAATACCATTTTGCCATCCATTAAGTCAAGCTCACTAAGTATGCTATGCATTGTTTTTTTTCTGTCCTTCTTGTCTTTAATCTGTCCTGTGAGTATCAGATTTTCCAATCTCTCTTTCCAAATTATGTGCCCCAGAAACCACAACTATCTCTCCCTGATGTTAAGTACAAGTTTCTTTTTTATTTTCATTTTCTCTAGAACTTCATTATTACTCATATATTCTGTCTATGATACATTCTTTTCCCTGTCCTATCAAATATTTCAAACCCTTTCCTCCCCATTATGTGCCCTAGAAAATTTAACTATCCTGATGTTAACTATAAAAGTTATTTTTGTTTCCATTTTCTCTAAAACTTTGTCATTACATACAGGTTCGGTCCATGGTATTCTCAGCATCCTTCTGTAGAACCACATTTCTATTGCTTCAAATTGCTTCTTCATTACTAAAGAGATTATCCAGCATTCACTGCCATATAGGAGGACTGATATTACGTAACAGTTCAGTGCTCTTTTCTTTGTTTCTAACTAAGTTTTCCTGTTTCTTAATACTCTGCTTAGCTTTTGGAAGGCATCTTTGGCTATCCCAATATGCCTTTGGATTTCACTATCTCTCTTAAACCTTGTTTCCCCATTTATTTACTATTTACTCAAGCTTTCTAGGTAGGTTATAAGTTGTTTTCCTCTCTCTTGCCTTCAATAAATCCTGTAAGTACCAAATTTTCCACTCCATTTTTCCTCATTATGGGCCCTAGAAACTTTATCTATCTCTTCCAGATGTTAAGTATAAGTGTCCTTTTTGTTTTCATTTTCTCTAAAACCTTGTCGTTGCTCACATGTTCAGTGCATGGTATTCTCAGCATCCTTCTGTAGAAACAAATTTCTGTTGCTTCAAGTCTTTTCTTTATCTGTGAGGAGATTGTCCAGCATTCACTAACATATAGGAGGATTGATATTACATAACAATTCAGTCAGTCAGTTATGTACCATGTGGGATACATGCTTATATGACCATGTATCTTTTGATACATGACTGACGAGGCAGATTTTATTTCCTGAGGTAGATTGCCATTTCTGTCTGCAATAAACCAATTGCCATCCAAGGCTATAGAACCAAGTCTGTCCTGCTATTTACCCATAACTGAGGGGCGGGGGGAGAGAAAAAGAGGATTCATACCTTTCCCAAGGGTATTAGCACATAAGTGAATATAATGGATTTGAAATTGGCTCTCTGATTCCTCAATCCTAGTTGCTATCCATTACTCCACTGTGACCATTTTCTAATGAATTTTTCTGTTTCTTAATACTTTACTTAGCTTTTGGAAGACATATTTCACTATTCCAATGCACCTTCAGATTTCAGTGTCACACTTTCTGTTCTGTTAAAACATTTCCAAGATATATAATTTTTTTTTTACTTTTTTGATTTTGGTATCTCCACTTTATAATTTGCATTTTGGGCTCATCCTTTTGCTAACAACCATGCCTTCTATCTTCTTGCAGTTGATGTTTAGTCCTTTTTTTTTGCTTTCCTTCACTACCTTCAGTAGGAGTTTTTGTAATTTTCTTTCTGTGTCTGTCATCAACATACCTTATGTTAAGATGGCGAAGGTAAAATTAAAAGGTAAAAAATGAGACCAAACATAAAATAAAATCTTATAGTAACTTATAAAATATTTTATAGTATGTTATTTTGTATTTGACAAATCACAGTTTTATTTCTGTAAGAGGAAACATTTTAACAAATGAGCAAGAAGTCACTATGAGTTACTCTTATACAGACAAGCCTCTTATCTACAGACGCCCCATCATGATGAACTTCAGATGCAATGAACAAAATCTGCAGGCAAAATAAAAAAAAAATCTGCAGAAAAAAAAACTTCCAAATCATCAGCAATGTATTTTAAAATTTGTGCACTTAGTGGAACAAGTCGTATTAGTTCTCAAAGTGACCACTTAGCAGTGGTGGCGGGCCTTTTAATTGTAAACAAAAACAGAAAGTATGATACATTAGCATGTGTGTAAAAAGTAACTGTGAGAAATCTATTATTTTTGTTAGATTAATGTCTATATTAAGTACATATTTATTTATGCCATATATACATGTTTATAGTCTTTACATTATGATCATAACTACTGGTAGTCACTGTAGGGCTTTTATAACTCAAAAATAATCCCTTCCCATCTATGGACAATCAGCTTTAACGGACCATCCCTCCCCTCTATTAGTGCGTTGATGAGAGGTTTGTACTTCTTTTTTGCTGTCCTGTTAATTCCAATCTTTGTCGATTTAATTGCAACATCCACCATCTTCTTCTGTCTCTTTGAACCTTTTATTGTCTTTTCTGTAATGCTTTCTTCACTGTCAGTAACCCCCTGCATGGTGGTGACTTTATCACCTTGCTTGGAGAGAAACAATTTAAAAAAAATCTGGGTGATTATTCTTGAATTTTATGTCATGATTTGATTATAAAAACAAAATAATATGCTTTGCATATTTTTGCAAAATTACTATTTAATCTATAGGCTTAAAAACAACCTTGCATACAAAGTGCCAGTTTTAACTGCAGAAAAGAAAAAAAAATTACCAATGAAAAACTAGTAAATATCATTGACATGTAGATTGTGTAGCAATCAATTTGTGAGACTTGTGAATTTCATTGCATGTAAAGGTGTCGGCAGCAGTCTATCGATAAACGCAACATCCGAACTAAAATTATCAACTGCAGACTGACTTCAGCTGTGTGCATCTCTAATTTCATTAACTTTCATAATTGCAACAACAAAGCTTTGATCATTCAGAAATGACAGTTTCTAATAAGTCCAAGTTCTTTTCTTTTTTTTTAATTCACTTATTGATCAGCAGCAGTAGAAAATTGTTCATTATTTCAAATAACATTCTGATAGCTAATAAAAAGTCAGGAATCAGTCACATAGTTTTAAAAGTTGAAAAGTACTCATAACCATAGTATTTAATTTTAAACTATTACTTACGTCATTTAGTTCAGCTATATTTTAAATAATTGCTTTCATCTGACAACCAAAGTTAACCAATACTTTGCCTGTTCAAAATCAAATGACTGAAATTATCATTTTTTTTAATAAATCAGAGATCTTTTTAAAAATCATTTACTAATCTCCATTTGCAAAAATTGTTAATTCATAATAATATTTAAAAAGCAAATCAAAAGTAAGAAGCCATTTTGTTTTAAATGCATTAAAAATACTGGAATTGTAACTTCTGAATATTCAAACTTTAAAAAAATTCAAAACCTGTATCAGATCATTGAGTAAAGAAAAAAGACAATTTATCAGATTTAAAATCAGAGTGAATCTATTACTTTAGTCTCAGAAAGAAAAACCTTTACTTAAAATGCATTGTAAATGTGAGTGGTGAAAAGATCTTGGGATGATTCACATCTGAAAATCTGATCAGTTGACCAAATATAAAATTTTGTCAAAGTAACAGATGGTTGAGAGGGGTAACTATGTTGAAGGTAGTAAGGAGATGTTCCCCCAATCACTACAATCTTAACCTCTTCAAGTCTAGTGTCAGCCATTATCTATTCTACATATTCTCATAATCTGCATTTTCTCCTCTTTTGTCTGCACAAGAATCTCATGTCATAACCCTCTACCTTCAGTGACTCATGGTCCTTGTATTGGGTGAACAATTAGGAAAGGTAACATCAATCAACTAAGTGACAAATTTTATATTTGTATTAATATATATATATATATATATATATATATATATATATATACATACCCAAATAAGAGAAAGAACAGATGGAGTAAAATTCCACTGTTTGTAGCATTTACTTTTATAAAAGTGCTCAATACAAAGTAGAAATCAATCAAGATAAAGAAACACCACTTACTTATCATTGCCTGAAGAAGTACAATCAAAGTATTGAAACATGAAAGCTTTTGTGTAGCGATTTCAATGTTTTTATTATAATCTTTTTTATAATAAAATAATATATATATATATATAATCCTTAACTCTTTATATAAAAATTATTCAATTCCACCTCCATCCATCAAACTTAATATTCTCAAAAAATTGTTGTATGCCTGTACAACTAATGTCCACTTCTATGACTATAATGTCAAAATTTATACTGAAACTAATGAAGTAAGTATGAGAAAAATTCTGTCCTCAACTTTACTTATGAATTTAGTCAAAAAAATGAACTGACATTCTTGCGGAGTCTAGTAACAATACATTCACTACTTTAATTTTATTAGTCACTGTCCTCTCAGAAATAAAATAGGCTATATAAATAGGCAATATAAATAGGCTCTCATGAGAAAATTTTCTCATGAGAGCACATGAGAGTTTAAACTCTTATCCATTTTTCTTCAAAGGACTTAGCAATGTGAAAAAAAAAACACTAGTTAATAATGGTTCTCCAAATCATCTTATAGATCACCATATTAGATTTTTTCTTTGTAAGGTAACCAATAGCAACAGTGAACATACAGAAAAAAAAAAAAACAATAACATAAACATTTTCTATAAAAACAAATGTACAGTAACTCTAAGAAAGATGAATCATCTCTTAGAAACATTAGAAAGAAATACACAATTCCACAAAACAAGAAAATTAAATTATCTATTATAAGAATTTAAAACTGCAAACCTCATCATCAATAATAATAATTCACCTGCAAGATGTAAATTACAGAGGACCAATATTATTTACAAATTCATGTCCCTTAAAGAACTGTGTTCCTGATCAATCCAAATTCAAAAATAATTATATTGGATATATTATAACATGCCTAACAAGAAAACTCACATTACAATGCTCTGATCATAGCTCAAATTGATCTCATTTAAATATACATGAAGACCTACCAAATTCTATCTGGAACATTTCCATTGATAATACAAATATAATAGCATCATCCACATATAAAAAAAAGACCAAAAATAACTGAAGAATTATTAATAAAAAATGAAAAAGCCAACACTGAAGAATATCAACTATGAATACGACCAAAATGAGCTGACCATGTTTAGAAAATAAAACATTCCTATAACTCTAGGTACCCACATAAAACAATCAATACATTCAGTTAAAAGTAAAAATAAAATCATCCTTGATTATGGCTAAAAGTATAGCCGAAAGCACTTAGGCATAAAAGACATTTGAACAATTTCTATATAGTTTATGTTTAGAAAAGAAGAACACAAGAAAAAGTAAATAAAATACTTAATTGTAGTACCTTGTCAGTTATATTTAATGAAACTTGTGTGTGTGTGTCTGTGTGTATATATATATATATATATATATATATATATATATATATATATGTAGTGAATGGGATTATCTCTTGGACTATCTACAGAATAAGTTCTTTATGTCTTCTTAGCTTCCTTTACAATATTATAATTTACAGATGGTTACAAAAAAAAAAAAATAATTTATTAATTGTTCTTTGACAGTTCTAACAGTTCTCTTTATGATGTAAATCAGGGACAAGTAACCATTGATGCAGAAAGTAACAAATAAGTACCTTAGTCTTCTTAGCTTCCAGTGCATCCTTTACACTATTAGATGGTTAAATCAAATTATTGAATGGTTCTTTCAATTCTCTTGAAATATAAATTAGGAATCAGTTACTGCTGATCCAGAAGAGAATCAATAAGTTTCAAATAACAACATTTACAATCATTTTGAAAGTGTAGAGCCAGTTGAAAAACTATTCAAGAATTGAAATGGCACTCAATAAAACCAGAGTAAAATACCAAGACCAACTTGTGTTATAAAGAATAAATATGCAGTAAATATTGAATATTTGAAATAATGACAGATAAAATCAATAAACTTTAGAGGTTATTTACTTGGTGTTGAAGGATTTTATTGCTTGCTGGCTAATTTTTGGATAGTTATCAATAATTAGAGAAAAAACATTTGAAAAAATAAGATTATTTTTGATTTATGAAATTTAAGGTAAGACTTACAACAGCAGAAATTATACAAGATTTTAAAGTCAATGCAATGGGAATGTAAAATCAGAGAAGCTTAAAATGGTCTGTTAATATTAGAATGTACAAAGCAGTTTCTCACTTGAGGGTTCTTGGAAACATTTACTTCAGAATCTTAAAAATTATAGACTTTTTAAGACTCATTAAGTTGACATAAGGTCCCAAGTTCGTGTGTTTTAATACATTTAGCAACAAAAAAACTAACTTATTTTTACTTTTTCAAAATAAAATATTAAAGTAAATTCTCTCCTGCAAGTTAAAAAAAAGGCTTCATGAAAAAATTGAACCAAGTACAAGGAAGAACCTTAAAAATCAACTTGCTTTTAGAAAATGACCACTCAGTCTTCAACACAAAATCTGCTTATGGAAATTGATGGTTTGATTTTACAACTACCAAGGACAAATATTATTTCATCATGAGTAGAAAAAAAACAAAGAGAAATGACATTAAAAATGCGATTGTTATTTACCATTTGCCAATTACAAATCAATATTTTGCCTAAAGTCTCCTTGATTTTGTAAGCAATGGAACATTTAAGAAAGAATGCACAGATCAAATATTTAAATTGAAATCCTAAATGATTTTATATATACATACATATAAGCTACATTCATTTAAATGAATTATGGGGCAAAACCTATTCTGAAATTTACCAGTTCTAGCTTATTTAAAAAAGTGCTCAGTACAAAAACTTTAGTGCAATTCTAATGACATGTCTTTTAAAAACGATATAAATACCTCACCTGCTACTGCATTTTCACTTTTTGGATTTTCTGGTTAGGTGTTATACATATACACACACATATATATGCATATAGGCAGCATATCTTTATTCAAGCATGTTTCATTGAATAATATAGACATATTACGTCTATTTATTTTTATAATAATTCCTTCTGGTTCTCTAATTAGCTTCTTGATGTTCAGTTGAAATTCATCAAAGAAGCTGCTGTGGCTTTTGTTAACCCAAGTACTTTCAATTTCCTCTGAGTTCCTCCTCAGGAGTGAATTGCAAAAACAAACTTAATGTAACTGTGATCATTATGATGGTGATTTTTGTGAACATTCTCTGTTATAATTATTTTTAAATTTTAAATTTATCTGTTGTAGCTATGGTGTTATTTTGGTAAACAAGCATCCACAATGTAAGGGAGCTAACTAGAAATGGTAAAAATTCAACATGGCATTAAATGTTGGTCAAATGCATTTTAAAACATTGCTACTATACTTGAATTAAATTTTGTAATATGTAACCTGATATTTTTACTACTTCAAACATTATTAAAGTAGATACTTCTTATTTGAAATAGACACACCCTATTTTTCCATTTATTAAACAGTGTATTCTATGTCTCTTGGCATGTTTACCAGCAGGGATTAAACCTGCAACCCCACCTTTGTAGGGGAAACCATCATTTGATCCAGTGTGCTTTACTGCTCAGCCACAAAGAATAACACAGCATGCAAGGTTCTATTTTCTTTTCTTAAGGGAAGCACATCCTTTTCACTCAGAATATTTTATTGAAGGCTTCACATCCAAACATAAACAAAGTAATTTCTAAAGAACTAATGAATTTATTTTTAATCTGACATTTTTATTACTTCAAATATTATTAAAATGGATACATCATATTTGAACTCGACACAATCCCTGCCAGGGTATGCATTTTCTTTACTAAGATTTCTTGAATGTGCAGGCTGATAGATCTAATACACATGATTTAATAGATAGAAAAAAAATGATGTGTCTCATCTTGAACTTCATAATCTTTTCTATGCAGAGTATGTGCATCACCAAAGCTATATATGGTTATGAATTCAGAGTTATCCTTCTCCTAGATTAGTTGTCAGGCATAGCTAGTGATATGTCCCCGAAAGGGATGCATTTGTTCAAAGTAGCAAAGTGGTTGGACAAACTAGCAGGTAACCGTAATGGACTGGTCCTCATCATAGTGGTAGGCAATAGACATAGGCAATAGGTGAAGACAATAGGCATAGCCAATAGGCATCCTTGTACCTCCACATCAGTCTGTATTTATGGCTAACACCAGCCAATCATATTACTGTGAGGGGGAACTCAGATGTATGCACATTCATTACATCAGCTAGAAAGCCCAGTGTGCCCAACTATTTAACACATACCTTGTGGGGTGGAAAGGAAATAGATTCATACCTTTCCCTAAGCCATTCTTGTGAAAGTGAATGTAACAAACTTGACCAGAATTTAAATTTGGCTCACCAATTCTTTTTTTGTTCTGAACTCTTAACCATCACACTATATGTCCATCCATAACAAATACTAAGTTCTTGGCAATGTAATGAATTGCATCAAATGATGAGTTTCCTTATTTCTCTTCTTTTTTTTTTTTCAGCAATCTACTTTAATATTTGTTGTTATAAACTTGTTTAATTTTCTTGATATATCTTTCATATAGAAGTTTTTTTTTTTTGTAATACATGGCCAAATACTTTCATCTGCAGCTCTCAAATTTAGTGACAATATATATTGGATCCAGGGAAAGATTTTAACATTTTTTTTTCTTCATCATGAGGAGAGAGTCATTCTACCACTTTTTTTTATAATTCAGAAATAACTTTTGTAGTGACATTTAACACTGTTCTAAAATTAGAATTTCTCTTATTAGTAAGATAAGAAAAATGTTTGTGCACATTGAAGAAACTTTTTTTACAGAACAATTTTCCCTAAAAATATCTTCCTACTGTTCACAGTATTTCTTTATTGAAAACTTAGCAAAACAAATGGAATCTATTTTGTTTGTCTTCTATGCTACTAATTATTATTACACATTTACTGTACATGACCTATGTCACTGAAAATAAACCTTCATGCAGAGAATAATGACCAAAAAAAAAATATGATATTACAACATAGATATTTTTTATTCTTTTCATTTCTTTCTCCTTTGTTTTTAGATGTTTGTAGGATAACTTTTCAGGACTATTTGCATAACTTGTACAAAAATTTGTACCAGATCACCAATTACAGTACTAAGAAATTCTTCTACTGTCATTATAACCAAATATGACCTAAGTCTTGTCCTCTTACTTGTCATAAACAGATACTTCAACTAATAATATAATAGTTTTGCCTAATATTTTGTCGTGTTTTTGCTTCCATAGATACAAATATAAAAAAAATGTGTTGTTAGTAACTAAATTTTTCATTAATATATAATTAATATATATATATATATATATATATATATATATATATATATATATATATAAATGGCTAGGATGGGGTTCTAAGCCTTGAATGCCACCATTCTCAGAGATGGTGTATCAATAAAAACACTCAGTATACTTGGACTACCATGTGTGTCTGTGTTGGGTGTCAGGAAGAGCATCCAGTCTTGTAAAACATTGCCTCAAATCATTATAACAAATCCTCTGTCAAGCAGGACCCACCTTGTTTTTTGCAAGATTAATCCCAGCCCTATCTCAACAAAAAAAAACATAGCTATGTATCATTATGTAACATTATGTTCTTTTCAAAAGTATATGGTGACTCACCTTTCCCTCTTATGGTTCAGGTGTTTATGTTCCTCTCATTTGGTTGTCTTATGCGTGTATATTTTGAATTCCACTAGGTTTGTTGCCTGTTTATGTTAGCAAACCCACCAACATCATTTGAGCTGCAATTTAGTACTTGGTGGCTATAAGCAACCTTCTAAGTCAACCTTTAAGATATCTAGGTCTTTTGACATTATGAGGTGTGAGGTGTCCCCAAGCCCAAAGCTAACTAGAATAAACCCAATACCTATCAGCACAAACCAACTCCCCAAATGTTCCTGATAGGCATTAAATTCAATTCAAACCACAAGCAGAAATCACATACTACAAGCATGCACAGTACAACCCAGTACATATTGGGGGGGGTCACCACAGATTAACTCTTTTTAGATTAAAGTTCTTGAGGAACATTAAATTCAATTTAGACCTCTGGTATTTCCTGGTATGAATCATATACTTCTATGTATCATATTTTCTAGGTCTTTTGACTTCTTCAGAGTACAAAATTTATTTTGTTATCCCTTAGGGTGAGCCTAGTATATTTTGGGGTTACCACAGATCAAAAGTTCTTGATGGACATTAAATTCAGTTCAGACTAATTATTTATGGTATCTATTTAATGTTTATATTACTTGCTAGATGCTGGAGAAATATATTAAAATAAGAATATTGGAAGCAACTTATTCCCAACTATTCTGTATGTGCTTAAATAAACACTTTAAAAGATATGTTACAAGAGAAAAACTTAGTAATAAATATATCTATACTTAATATAGTTAACATTGTTTTGCTGGTAAAAATAATGTCTAATGTTATATTTTGTTTCAAATTAGATCTCTTTCTGATTCATTCTACATGTCAGCTGGATGTGAATGCTCAGAAAACAAAACCAAAAATAAAAAAGTTGTCCTCTGTGTAGGGGTTCACATCCAGCCCACAAAACATATCACCTGAAAAATATAACATAAAATATAACATGAGCCAATCACAAATGTTGCCACAAAAGAAAAAAACATGAAAAAAATGAGTCCATGAGCCAGCTCATTTGCTTTTATAGGTAACTAAAAGAATCCTTGCTGCTTTTTCATCATGTGAAAAGAAGTGATCACTGATATGCAAATGAGTGTGCCACATCCTGGAAAAGTGGTGGGTGTGGGGGAATTGCTTTTGACAAATGCATCAGTCATAGCTCAACCAGTGGCAAGGAAAAATCATGATGTCGAAGCAGCTTGTTTGGGGTTGTCTGCTTCATGAATTTAAGGTGGAGTTGTCTGTAGACACATCAAGTTTCCAAATATGTCAAGCCTTTGGGGTTAATACTGTGAATGAATGCATTGTCAGGGATTGATTCCAGAAGTTCAGGTGGGGAGATCTGTCTCTTTGCGATGAACCCCAATGGCTTATCACAGAGACCTGTAGTGAGATTGCCGAACAATTCCAGGTTCCTGATTAAATAAGTTAGTCTTCACCTGCACTGCATAGGGAAAGTGTACAAGTTGAACAAATGGGTACCCCACACACTATCAGAATCCAACAAACAACAATGAGTGACAGCCTGTTTCTTGTTGCTCTCTCGGCACTGCAATATCACTTTGGACCTGTACTCACAGTAGTTAGAATGTGTGCAACAGACACTGAAGCAGAAGGAGCCACCATTGGTTAATTGAAAGAGTATACTGTTCCTTGATGAGAATGCCAGGCATCATGTGATGCAGGTGGCCAAGGATATCATATAGCAATTGGACTGGGAGACACTGTTACTCCCTGGACCTTGCATCAACAGATTACCACCTCTTCCATTTCCTGGATAATCATCTTCATGCAAAATCCATCACAAATGATGCAGACTTTTGTCAGTTTATCACAGACTACTTTGCTTCCAAGATACCTGATTTTTACTGCCAGCTGGAGGCACATTGACAAAAGATTCTGGATGCCAATGGGGATGGAATACTTTGAGGACTAACAGTATGTCAAATTTGATGTATACTTTCTTTCTAATAAATAAAAAATATCAGGGGCTTTTTTGGTTACATTTTGAGAATGCCATTCATAACAATTGAAACAGAATTGTGGTGAATGTGCTAGTTGTCAATGCCACCAGTAAGCTATCAATGTCACCACCAGTGACCTTGGTCAATTACTCCAACATATCCATCAAATCTACCCTTCATCCAAGATGTTTTCCTTGTCCACAAAGAGACATTCCGGTCACATCCTCTATATTGGCAATGAAAAGAATTTTATATTAACAATTCTTTTATTCTTTCTTTTCACCTCACTGAAGTTACCTGATGCTTTGTTTGTTCTTTCATGTTAATATATGTATGTTTATAACACTAACAAGGTTAATAACAGACAGCATTTAAAGAAGTAAACTATGTGAAAAACTGATCTCAAGATATTCTTTGGTAAATTAAGAAGCAATAAATAGAACCATATTTTCATATTGAAATGAGGAAATAATACTTTTTATATCCAATTTTATATATTGAATTCTTTTATGTTTTTCTTTGTTCAATACTTATTATAAAAACATTTTATTTATTAAACTCCTGAGAGATATCAATAGGAATCTAGACATCTGCATAATTAAAATATTATAGGTTTTTTACACATGTTATGAAGAGCTAAAGAAATAGTATTTTGGCTTTATTTTAAATATTTTTAAGTTGTATACTTTCTCTCATCTCATATAACATTACTCTCTACCACCACTGTAAAAAGAGATATAAATATAGTAATTTAAAAAAAAATCAAATTTCTCTCAATGTAGACAAATATTTTGACTCTTTGAATATTGATTATATATATATATATATATATATATATATATATATGTATGTATATATATATATATATATATATATAGATAGATAGATAGATAGATAGATAGATAGATGGATGGAGTTTTAATTACTTCACCCCAAGCAAGGCAATAAAACCTTTAAGACACAGAGGATTATAAGGAATGAAAGTAAATGAAAATCTTTACCAAGACGTGAGTAAAAATGACAATAAAGGAACTGGGTTCAGAAAGACAGATGACAATTGATGTTGCATTTAAATTTTTGATAATTGCTGGGGAGCAAGAAATATGGAAGGGAGTTCCACAGATGAAAAGTGCAAGAAAAGAAACTATTAGAATAGAACATACCGTTGCATCTAGCTAGTTCAACAGTAAAATAATGAGACCTAGTTGTTAATCTAGTAGTACACTTAAATATTTACAGTTGAGGCACTAAGGAGAACAGCTGATCAGAACAATTGCCATGAAAATATTTGTAGAAAAGATAGAGACAAGCCAGGAAGGACATGTCAGTGGAAAAGTAACTGAAGTTGAGAGGCCAGATATTTATTTTGCTATCACTATATCAGTCCCGCTATATGGCAGTGAATGCCAAATAATATTCTTAAAAATGAAAAGTGGAGGCAAGAAAAATGTGGTTCTACAGAAAGATGCTGAGAATTCCATGGATGAAGCATTTAAGTAGTGAAGAAGTCTTATTGGAAATTGAGTCATTTGAAATTTCTAGGACACATAATGAGGAAGGAAGGCTTGAAGAAGAGGACCTTCAGAAGACCATTCGAGAGAAGAAGAGACAGAGGAAGTCAGCAGGCCACCTACCTAACAAGCTTTTGTGAATGGATGGCTGTACAGGGAGAATGTAGTTGTTTTTTTTTTACTTTAAATAAGAGAAAATTATTATACATGGTTAAAAAATGTGGGACATGATTTTTTATTAGAAATTTTATTATGACAAAAAGAAAAAAAGTATTTTACGAATAAATTTTGCTCTTGTTCAAATACCCTCATTTAGCCTTAATTATGGCAGCACAAATTTTTGTCATTCATTGCAAAAGTTTCTCAAAGTATAAGTTTGATAATTGATTCCATCCTTTTTTCAATGACTCTAAGAACTCTTTTTCATTTTTTTTTTTCACTCTTCTGTCAATTTTATCCCATGCTAATTCTGGGGGTGAAGTCAAACATTTGAACTGTTGTGTGTGTGTGTGTGTGTGTGTGTGTGTGTATATATATATATATATATATATATATATATATATTTATGTATGTATGTATACTGTGTATATATATATATATATATATATATATATATACACACATATATATGTATGTATATTTGTATGTATGTATATATATATATATATATATATATATATACTGTATATGTGTGTGTGTGTATATATATATATATATATATATATATATATACTGTATGTGTGTGTGTGTGTGTATATATAGATATATATATACAGTAGTCACTATACAGCCTTTCTTTTTCTCATTTTTGAATAATTCTACTCAAGTTACATGGAATGTTATATCAAATTGATTTCAATTACTTTCAATGAAAATTGTTCATTTTAGACAAATTTGTTAATTTTCAATCTGCATAATTTTTTACTCAACTGTATAATATGGATATTTTACTCAGTTGTAGTTGAATATGTAAATCAGCATGAAATCTAATTAAAGTTGTATAAGGCTATCAGATTGTACAATGAATTAAAATCATGCATAGCAGTGAAAGGGGTAATGTAATGATGAGTAGCCAAGAGAATTGAGATATTTTTCTACTTAGTATCAGGGATGCTTCTGAGTACACATTTGAACTCTTTTCAGGGGCTATTTCTAAAAGGAAAACAAAGAACTTTTTAGGAAAAAAACCTCTTGAGAAGACATCATTTTTATTTTTGCATAAAAATCATTATTTCCGGAGGGCTATATATGATTTTGATTCTGTATTTTGCAGTGTACAAGTTTACATATCAGGCAATGTAAAAAAGATCTTTTGTAGTAAACTATACTTTTCATATGCCCTTTAACCTATTAGAGTTGTAGGGACTCCATATGTACTACAGCTCTACCAATAGTGGGTGTGTCTAGGGCAAGATTGGTTGATGAATCCCGTCCCTCTTCAGACTGGTTTTAAATTAATTTTTTTTTTTCTCTTTGATTGGTTATTACCCAAGAAAAGGGAGCTAAGTCAATTCTACTATTTAACCCATATCTGGGCAACAATCCATCTCTTCCCCACTCCCAGCTAGATATTATATAACAGTTTGGTACTTTTTATTTTTTGTTTCTAAGGATATTTTCCTATTTCTTAATAATATTAAGCATTTTTGCTATTCTTATACATTTTCTAATTACTGTATCACAATCCATTGTTTGTTACTCTACTACACAGATAGTTAAATTTCTGCAACTGATTAGTTTTGATGTCCCCATTGTACAGCTGACAACTTGAGTTGCCTCTTTTGTTGATGACTATTCATTGTCAGCTTACAGTTATTGGTTGGTCTTCATGCTTTCCTTTATTATATTGTCTTTCAGCTTTCTAAAAATCTTGCTTTCCCTCACGAGGCCAATATTCGGATGATGAGGGAGGTTATGCTGATGACATAGGTATTCATAGTTGGGATAAGAATGAACAGGAAATCAACATCCTCTACCAAGAATAGGACTCAATAGCGCTAAACTTTCCAAAATAGGAACTATGATCTGGAAGTGGAATGAAAACAGTGATGGCACATTCCCTGAATCCATCATAAAAATTCAGGATGTAGAATTAGTAAATATAGTATTTACTAATTCCACATCCTGAATTTTTATGATGGATTCAGGGAATGTGCCATCACTGTTTTCATTTCAAATACATAATGGTATGGATCAGTTATAACAAATTCAGTGTAGGAGAAAAGGAAATTAAACAGAGAAGTGGCTGCACTGGAGGCAGTTTTACCCAACACTGCAAATTGCTACAGAACCAAAATATCAACCTGAAAACTGAAGTCATGCTTTTAAATAGCTTCATCAGATCAAGACTTTCATATAGATGCAGCGCATGATACCAGACACTTTCAGAAATATCTAAACTGTCAGTTGTATACAACTACTTTCTAAACTTAATGGTTAAAAATAGCTTTGAGCCAGTGAGACCGAAGGGCCTTGGCAAAGACCATCCCTCTTTAACCATTGTGGACTAGCACTACAGAATCGGAAACAAAAAATTGTACCAAATAATAGAAACCACATCACTTGAGGACTACCAACAGCAGCAACAATTAAAATGGATAGTATATGTAACTCCTAGAGAAAATAATGATATAATCAAGTTGTTGACATTCCACACTATTTCAAATATTGTAAACTGCAGTGTACAATTCAAGTTTTCAAGCCCAAAGTTTTTTCCTAAGCTAGATGTTAACTTATATGGTCGGTAAAAAATGCAAACTTTTAACACTGAGTTGTAAACAAGTGAGACAGCATTCCTAACAATTACTGTACACCACTTAGCATACCTCCAGCAATCTGCCACAATTATATTCCACTAAAACTTATAACTTATGAACATATTTGGCATATTAACCCAGAATTTAATATAAAATAATAAAATAGTGACACAAATTCAGTATTTGCTACAATGCAAATTGTGTTCAACAGCCAGTACATTGACCGAAGTTTAACTCAGGCAGTCATTCCGACAAATGCATTTGATATGTAACAGCACTATTAAAATAACTACCTTGTATGACTGGTAATATATAATATTAATATTTTACAGGAATTAATGTTAACTGTAATGTGTTTATCAGGAGACCTGACAAATTTTAAATGTTCGCTATGTTATACTGATAATATATGGTAACTACCAATGTTGTTTGCTATACATTGCATATAAAGATATTATAGTTAGTATCTCAATATACACGTAAGTGGTGTGACCTTATGTAGTTCTGGCACAGGTTATTGTATACTGTAGCCTAACTTCATTTATTGGTAGGTCTAAGTTTTGAGGCACTAGTAGTCTACCATATGTTTGGGAGTCAACATATATGGTAGATATAGGCTTAACTCAGAATTTTGAGCTATAAATCTTGAGGTCAACTTATATACCACATTTTACGGTACAAGGTTAGGAAGGAAACTCCCATCAATACTGGAAAGGGTGATAACAGCAACTGGATTTGAAAAACCTAATTTCCTTAAAAATTATTTTAAGAGAAAGAGTTTATAAATTTCAACTGAAAGCAGTACTAGCTGCTTGGTCAATAAATTTCAAATGTTTTCTTGTAGGGAAACAGTTAATTTTACTATTATCATTACCATTTTGAGCCTGCCATCAACAGTGTGTCATCTGTGAATCATACACTGTTCTGTTTATGTCCATTAATAATAAATCCTGCTAAATTCTTCTTGTTCCCTTAGGTTTCTTCCCTGTATATGTCAAACAAATCTGGTGAGAAAAACATCCTTGTCATACCCCTTTTTTGTGTATTCACTAAACCTATTTTCTTATGCAAGCTACATGTTCACAATAGAATTTATGGATACTTATATATCTTTCTCATGTAAATAAAGATTCTGTAATATTTCAAATAGCTCTTCGTATTATATACTATAAAATGCCTCCATGTAATTTATGAAACATTGGTATAAGTCTTTCTTGCTTACTCTGACAGCATCCTGCTCATAAAATTATCATTTCTCATTTCACTGTCATCAACTTTGCTTAGCTTTTCAAAGGTGTTTTTTCTACACTGATATGCCTTCTGATTTCTCTGTCACAATCCATTGTCTGTTACTACACAACCCAGATAATTAAATTTCTGCAGGTATTACTGACCATCAATATAGTTGAAAGCACTCATTCACGAACAATTTGATAAGATTTACACACCTTGAAATCAAGCATAATCTCTCTCGTATGTAAGCAAAAAGATTTTAACAAAAAAAAAAAAAAATTCCTTGTATGTAATCTTTAATCAAACTTACGTGCATATATGTTTGAAAACATTTGTTCTGAGTTTCATGGTAACACATCTACCCTTCAGGAGATTCTCTAACGCAATTTTAACTCTACTTATGTGTCTTACACCATGTATATAAGCAAAAACATTTTAACAAAAAAATTTAAAATTCCTTGTATGTAATTTTTAATCAAATTTGTGTATATGTCTGTGGCGGACATGAAACAGAACCTGGGACGAGCACAACTGGTCACGACTTGCCTTGTCCCCGCCAAAAAAGAGCCCGTATTTGCTTAGCATGTAAAGCTACTGCAGTTGAAATGAGGGAGAGAAAAAAGCACTTACCGCTCTGCCGTAATCCATCCTCGGCCAGATAACGTAAAAGAATGAGGGGGGACTGGCATCGCATTTTTATGCAATAATGATGCAATGCATTATGGGACGTGGACGCAATGAACTATGGGATCACAGGAAGACGCAAGGGATTATGGGTACATGAACAACTATAAAACAACTACTTTTTTTTCCAAGTCGGGAGTTCTTCGAGGGACGTTCACGGTTGACGGCTAGAACGGGCAGTTAGTGTGATTTGGAGACAGAACTCAGGAAGGAACGACTCAAGTTTGAAATACCAGCTGGGAGAGCTTGAATTTACTCGCTGGTTACTGTTTTCTTCATTCGCCTCAATGTCTGAAAACCTCTACTCTGAGTTTCATGGAGTCACATCTACTCTTCAGGAGATTCTGCAATGCAATTTTAACTTATGTGCTATCTGTTACTACACTCCATAAATGGTTAAATTTCTGCACTCGTTTGGTTTGAACATCCCAGTATGTAGTTCAGAGTATTGAACTGTTACCCATCCTCCTATAGTCAGTGGATTCTGGACCATCTCATCACAGATGGAGAAGAGACTTGAGGCAAGACAAATGAGGTTCTACAGAAGGATGCTGAGAATACCATGGACCAAACATATGAGCAACGACAAACTTTTAGAGAAAATGGAAATAAAATGTATGCAGCATTAGAATGAGATACATTATAAAGAAAGAGGGCTTGTAAAATATGATACTCACAGGATATTTTGAAGTTTAAGAGGGATAGAGGAAAGCAGTGCATAAACCACCTAACAAGCTCATGTAAATGACAGAACAGGGATCAGGATTTATAGCAAAAAGACAAAATTTACTAAGGGCTAACAAAGTACTGGAAGTTGTGGAGAGCCATGAAAGGACATAGAACAAAGAAGAAACTCACAATTCAGGCTGTATTTCTTTGCTCACAACCATGTATTCTCTCTTGTTACAGTTAATAGATTGTCCTTTCTTCTTGCTTTCCTCTAACACAGTCAACTTGTGCATTCAGCTTTCTTTTGGAGTCAGCTGTCGATGCAGTGTTATCTGCATATCTTATATTTTCAAGATTATACCCACCAATAACAAATCCTGGTAGGTCTTCTAGTTCTCGGAGACATAAATACAAATTAAATAAATCTGGTAGGAAAACGCATACTTGATGTACTCCTCTTTCTATTTTTGTGTATTTAATAAAAACATTCTCTATTTGCATACAAGCTGTTTGCCCCGAGCAGAAGCCACCAATTTCCAGTGTAAATCAAGTTTTTTCTAATATTTCAAACAGATTTAATATCATACCCTATCAAATGCCTTTGTGCAAAATAGGAAAACATAGATATAGGTTCTTATAGGTTTTTATGCATTTCTATTGCTTGGTTTGATAATATTCTGATCATAAAGATTGTATTTCTTGTTCCAGTGTCTTGAACAAAGCCATACTTTTCATGTTCTATTTTCAGTTTAAGTTTACTGTGAGGTCTGTTGGTTAGAATCCTAATGATTATTTATGTGGCTCATCAAGCTGACTGTTCCAAGCAGTTCATGTCCATTTGCCCTTGGTTTCTTTAGCAGTGCTATAAAGATAGATGATTATATATATATATATATATATATATATAAAGTATGGATAGAAATCCCAAAAATGATAGGATAAAGAATAAGTAGGAAACACATCTCAATCTAACATGTTTCACTTTATTAAAGTTTTGTCAGTGAAACATGTTAGATTGAGAACTGTTTCCTACTTGTTCTTTATCCTATTATTTTCAAAAATATTCTTTCCAAAAATTTTGACACTACCTGCATCTCTCATTTTGTGTGCATGTGTAGATGTGGCAACATCAACAAAGCCCAGTCTGATGAAATCCTAATGGATAAAATGCGTCACAAGAAATTTTCCATTTTGTTATATTTTTCTAAATATATATATTATGAATAATTTTTGACTGATCATTATACATAATTACTAAATGTTTATAAGCAATAAATTATATTGAGTAAATTGAATTCTTCTATGTGTAGTGTCCCTTCAGGATGTGGGGATCATGGCTCTCCACAACATCCTATCCTAGGAAGGTTTCTCTTTTCCCCTTCCCAGCCCCTGTTTTGTCATCCATTTGTACAAGCTTGTTAGGTAGCTTACTCACTAATTTCCTCCGTCCCTCTTGCTGTCAATATAATCCTGTGAATGTCAAATTTGCCAAGCCTGCTCTCCTGTTTAATTGTTCACAAAATTTCAACTGTTTCATTATGATTCTAAATATAAGTCTTCTTTTTGTATCTATAATCCTTAAAACTTCCTCATTACTCACATGTTTAGTTCATGTTACATTGACATGTTCTTTTGATCGAAACTACTTGGAATTGGAAATCGGAGAGCTGAGTTCCAATTTCAGTCATGTTCATTATATTCACCTACTTGAAAATACCTCTGGGAAAGGTATGAATCCACCTCTTCTCCCCCCACCTATGAGTTAATTAGTAGGATGTGTATCAGCAAAATATTATTATCTGCAAAAATTCTTATAATCTATAAGTATTTCCTGGCTTTAAATAACCTGCAAACGGTTGATAAGTCATATAAAACAAATCAATCAATCAATTTTTATGATCAAATTTGTTAAAAATCTGGATCTTTCTTGACTGGCATGAATTCAGTCACTAGGAAGAAATATATAAAATTCTATTATTACTGGAGAAGATTGGAGAAAAACATAGCTTGGGAGGAAGGTACATAAAGCATTTTGGGAGCTGACTTTTGGTCCTGCCAAGCTTCAGGCAAATTACTCAGTCTAAGTGAAAATTTACTTTCGTAGGTTCTATGTTCAGAGGGAAAGCGGGATCAAGAATTCAATGAATATATAATTAGCAATATTTTGCATAAAAGTGTACAATATCCGTTAAGAATACACCAATGATAGAAACTTCTAAAGATGGCAGACAATATCACAAAGAGATAATACATCTTCCAGTATTTTTATAATTTCATATAGTTTTCTAAAGGCTCCTAATCAGACTGAGAACATAATATGAATTTTCTTTCATTTATTTTTACCAAGCATCATTTAATCCAAATGTGATTAAACTGATTTAGCTAAATTTAATAATTACAGTCTCTGAATTTTCTTATACAACTCATATATTGAATCAATTGTTAGCTCTGCTGCTAAGGAAGTTGGTTCACTATGTCATACTAGAAAAATTTTTCTCACCAGAGACTCTCTTGCATGTTTATAAGTCTATCATTCATACATGCTTTGATTATTGCTGCCACATCTGGTACAGTGCCTCTACTATATATTTAGAGATAAAATCCAATGAAGAATCCACAATATTATTGGTCCTGATCTGGCATATCAGCTTCAGTCATTTCCCACCACCATAATGGAGTTTCTCTATGCTTTTTCTATAAATTCTTTCAAGGTAATTTTTCTGATGAACGTTTTGCTATGGTACCTAGACTTTATGAATTTAAGTGCAGTACTAGATTGGCGGCAAGATTTCACCATTTTACAGTCAAAATGGCTATATGTAACCATAAGTTTTATGCTAACAGTTTTTTCTTTCACACATCTCACTTGTGGAACTCATCTGGCTCCATGCTTTCCAGCCAACTTTGAAAAAAATTAAATTCTGATTCGATTTCTTTTGTTTTATTGTTCACTTTTTCCTTATTCTTTCGCACTTAGTAACCCCTAATGTCTTAGTGGCTTTACTGCTTTGCTTGCAGTGAAATGCTTAAAAAAATTACATAGGATCGTTGTTTTCTGATTTTTTGATGTCTATTATTTTATGCAATTTTCTCAGTGCACAATGATCTGCAATTCATGATCTACTGATTTCCTTTTCACTTATTAGGAACATTTTGTTATACATATTGCCTTGGGTCTTTTTAATATATTATAGCTTTAATTAGATGATTCAATTTGAAATGTTCTTACATTTACATGTATAGACATATGGAGATAAGAATTTAAACCGTTGTCCGATCATTCTGGAATATTTGTAAAATTTACTGACTATATAGAGATATTTTGTTGCATTCCATGTAACATTCAGCAAGCTAGTCCGCACTTTGTTAGTAATGTGAATTCAATTCACGCATACCTCCCTTGTCCTTAGTAATGTGAATTCAATTTACACATATCTCCCTAGTTCTTATTATTGTGAGTTCAATTCTCATATATCTCTTGTGGCCGTGTCAGAATAAGGGATACTAAGTAAAGCACATACTGTCCAGCAATGGTGGTCACTAAACTAGTCTAACAGACCATTACTGAGAGGTAGTGAGTTTGATTCTCAGTGGGTGCTCCCTACATGTATCCTTGTGCTAGACTAATGTAATATCACAAAATGATTATGAAATGGCCTGTGATCAATCAAATAATGAAAAATTAGAGAAAAACATTACAAATTTTTTAATTGCGGTTAAGAATACTTGTTTTATTTATTTGAATGTATAATGAACAGATTGACCAAGAGATATTGTTTGCTTATTTTAAATCATGTGTTGAACATGGAGCAAACCCTCATTATCTCATTTCATCTGGCTTTGTCTTGCCATGTAGAAAGGCAGGGAAGAAAGTTGAAATAGTAGTCTTATGGTTGTATTAGATATATTCTTTGGTCAAATCTTCATAGAACTTAAACATGATTTTGTTAGATCATTTTTTTTAATCTACTCAGCCCAAGCAAGGTGATAATGCTACTAAAATACAAGAGGTTAGTGGGGGTGAAAGCAAATGAAAAAGACTTTAGAAAGAACTGGAAACCCACCCCTAAACCGGAAACAAGGGATAAACATCTACTCCAGTTCAAAAGATTGGAGAGGAGTGTGAATCAGATAATAGGCAAACCTATCTACTCCGAATGAGGAAAAAATAAATAGTAAATAAAATTTCAGAGTTTAGCCAGAGATGTTAGGTTTATAGAGTTGATGGAAACCTAAACAGGAAACAAGGGATTATCCTCTATTCCTGTTCCAAAGACTGGGGAAGAATTTGAACAGGACGATATGCAAACCTATCTATTCCTATTTGCCAAAGAGAAAGTAAGAATATAATATATAGTCATCTATTTACTTTAATAAGATATAAAGTGCTAGAAAATTAGAGACAGTGACCTAATATCATGTAGATCATCCTTTTACCTGAATAGAAGCAGCTAGGCAATATAGCATGAAGTCTATGAGGTATGGGAATTGTTGTGGGAACATATCTAGCCAGGTATATTTCAGGGTTTTCCATAACTGATTTCTGTTTGTTGGGTATTGTTGTAGGACATTTAGTGAAGTCTTCAGCATGTTATATACTTGCTCAATGGGGTTTAAATCTGGTGTGTGCAGGAGACAATAGACAACATGGAAGTCAGTTGAGTGTCACTGGAATCTGAGTAGAGAATTTTGTTATTGATAATATTATATTATATTATATATATATATATATATATATATAAAACAATATCAAAGATTGTATTTGGCCAAAAATTTGTCAACCAGTGTAATTCTGGAAGCTAATGTATTTAGTTCTACATTAGATCTCCTGAAGACTGGACATCATTCCATGAAACTCAGTGTTGAGACTTTCAAAAGTGAGGTGGATATATATATATATATATATATATATATATATATATATATGTATTTATTATTAAAAACATTTTGTGCCAACTGATTTTATAGAATGACTTTTCCAAATCATGAATAATATTTATTATTTACATTTGAGGAATTTACATCTTGATCAGGATTATTCTTGATCAGGAAAATTATTCATCACAAAATGCCTGTTGTTTTTAATAATATTTACTTTAAAGAATATCTGCTAACTAAATATATATATATATATATATAAGTATTTCAAGCAAAGCAATAAACCCACTAAGATACAAGGGGTTACTGACTGTTAGAGAATATGAAAAGAAATACTATTAAGGAGAGAGAACAATAAAAGAACAAAAATTAAGACAGAAGATAACGAATAACGTTGTATTTAAATTTTAAAAATCAAAGTTGACTGGGAAGCAAGAAGTCAGAAGAGAGTTCCACATGCAAGAAGTGCAATAGAAGGAAACTGTTAGCATAGAACTTATGGTTAAATCTTGTCATCTCAAATCTAAATGATAAGACCTAGCCACCAATATCATTTTGGGCTTAAATTCATAAAATCTAGGTATCATAGAGGAAAGTTTCGTCAAAACAATTACTATGAAAGTATTTATAAAAAAGGCACAGGGAAGCAACACTACAGAGATGGAAAGTGACTGAAGTCAAGGTGCAAAGTCAGGACCAGTAACATTGCAGATTATTCTTTTTAACAAGAATCTCTAAATATGTAGAAATTGCACCAGACCAGATGTAACAGCATTATTCAAAGTAAGGATAAATGGTAGACTTACAAATATGTAAGATAAATTCTGTAAGGAAAAATTGTCTAGTATGACACAGGGAACTGATTTTTCTAGCAACAGACCTAGCAATTGATTAATTATAATGTTTCCACTTCATGTCAGTGGAAAATATTAATCTGACAAGGTAGAATGAGTCACTCTCCTGGAATTTAAAAACGGTTCTCTCAGACGATTAAAAGAGAGTGATTTCAATTTATAGGCGTTAAACTTAACAAGCCATTCCTTGCCCAGGTTAACAACAGAATGTAGACCATTTTTGAAATCAGCTACTAATTTGACCTCATTGAACCTCACAAACTTACTATTAAGACAGAATTAAATGTTTGGTTGTGTCATCAGTATATATATATATATATATATATATATATATATATATATATATAATATATAATATAATATACATCCAACCAACTACAACTATTAGTTTCTTATTAACTGATACATACAATTATCAGGTAGTGATTACTTTTTGTTTGGTGACAAGGGCATTTTTATACCCTTTCAGCTAGTTTTTTTAGTATCTGGTGACAAACAATTGGACAAGATTTGTACACATTCCTAAATTTTCACACTTGGTGAGTTTAGTTAGTGTGTGCATATTATGTATTTGCCACTTACCTTCATTTTAACATCTTGAGCTAGTGGAGAGTATAAAAAATTTCCAAACAAACAAGTACTAACTGCCTGATCATTGTGTGGAAATCAGCACATAAGAAGCTATTAGTTGTGGTTGGTCAAATGTACACAGGATTATGATAATATAATATAAATGCTCTGCCATGTAGGCACTGAACTATTTTTCTTCAGTCTGCCTTTTTAGCATACACCCTTGGTATTTACTTACATTGCATGCTTAATTATATATATATATATATATTTAAGTTACGAAGAACTTGGTAAACTGAATGGGTAATTCCAAGGAGGATGAAATCCTGAGAGCTCAATGTGAATCCAGAGCTAATATTTAATGAAAAAAACAGACCACTTTCATTTCGTTGTTGGAAGTGTTACCTGATGATCCGGAGTCCTTCAAAAAGAATTTTGGTGAAATAAATTATTGTAATGGTACCTTAAAGTGGTCTGTTTTTTTCATTATATATATATATATATATATATATATGGATGCAAGTTTGATTAAAGATGATTTATATTTTTTATTAAAGATACATACAAAGGTTTTTTATTTTTTGTTAATTTTTTTTTTCTGTTTACATGTAAGTGAACTTATATTTGGGTTCAATGAGTGCAAATCTCGTCTGAGTGTGTTCAACTATACTGCTGATCATTATTAGCTGCAGAAATTTAACTATCTGGGTAGTATATTAACAGATAATGGAATGTGATGTAGAAATTAGAAGGCAAATAGGAATAACAAAAAAATACTTTTCAGAATCTTAAAAAAGTATTAAGAGATTGGAAAATGCCCTTTGAAACATAGAAAAGAGTGCTGAACTGTAATGTAATATCTAATCTCCTATATGGTAGTGAATGCAGGATAATCTCCTCACAGATGAAGAAGAGACTTGAAGCAACAGAGATGTTGTTTGTGGAGTCAGTCTTCCCAGATTTGAGGAGCAAAAATAAAATCCGAGTGTCATATCCGTAAATATAACACAATTTTTTATATAACACAAAGAAATAATCCTTACAGAAAAGGAAGAAGACCAAGCTAAATATGGCAGTAACATTTATACAGTTAGATACATGTATTTATACAGTTAGATACATGTATTTATACAGTTAGATACATGTATTTACATATTAAAATCAATGTTCTTTGTTGTGACCATAAAGAAACCAATAGTTCAGTTGTTTGAAATGATTTGTCACAAGTGAGTCTGCAAAGTTTCAAAATGTTTTTGTTACACGTAAGGAAATCAAGTAGTATGATATACCAGTACGTGTAAGAAGCACATGCTAATGAAAAATGTGTGACTGCTGACTGATTGCATACAATAACAGTAATTTTAAAACATTGAATAAAGGTAAGCGATATAGGACTTACTTTCATTGCTGACATATAAATTGTGAGGATATATGTGTCTATATTGCTGATCGAGGACTGGTCTGATTTGCTGTCTTTCACTGATTGTGATGTTGCAGATCTGGTTGCTGACTGTTGCTTTTGTGCTGTTTTTATTGCTATTTGAGAGCCGGTGCTCGGCTCAAGAATCCTATCTGAGTTTTGCATGGAAATGTACTCAGTAACCCAAAACCATTTCCTGGTCATTTGGAGTTCAACTGCACAGACATCATAGAAAGTACATCACGTGACTTCTCCTATCCAATAAGGTTCCAGAAACCACTTGTTTGGAGCTTTGTTTGTATATAATTGTAAAAAAAGTTTTTCATATCTACTGAATTTAGTAAGATTTTCTTATAGGCATTTCTTACTTGTTTGTGCTTCACTTATTGGCTGTAAAATATAGGAGTTTATATCCTATAGGTTCTACCAATGAATGCTGAGAATGCTATGAATAGAACATATGAATAACAAGGAGATTTAAAGGGGAATAGAGAATTCCATGAAACTACTGCAAAGAATTAGAAAGTGACAGCTGGAATTTCTTGGATTCATAATGAGGAAAGAAATCTTGGAGAATTAAAAACCCTTTATTTCGTAAAATATAATTTACACTTCTTATAGAAGAAAATTCTGCAGTTATTACACAAAATAAAAACACCATTTCAAATGGATTCATGACAATTCTTCAATTCTGATGGAAATAAATATTAATTAGGGTTAGAAATAGGAAATTATATATTTTTTTAACAGCATTCATAAAGAGAGCAAATGAACCTATGGATACATGATGAGTTATTGAAAAATTTTACTCAGTCTCACTTCCTAAAATCTGACTAAATAACCAAAACTCAGAATTTTTAAAATTTCTTTCAGACTGAGAATTTTCAGCACCCTCTCATTTTTTAATCATTTCACTCGAAGCAAGGCCACTAAGACACAAGAGGTTACTGAGTGAAAGAATATAAGAAAAAGTAAAATTGTATTAAAAAGTGAGAACAATAAAAGAACAGGAATTAAAAAGACAGAAAATAATGAATGACAATGAATGAACTGGTAAATAAGAAGTTCTCTTCTCACTTTGTTAAAAAGACAATCTTCTCAAACCCTGCAATAGGATACAAAAGTAAAGAAACTGTACTGAATTAAGATTTACTACTTTTTCTTACCAAGAATTCTCTATCACAGGAAAAAAACGAGACACAGAACAGCATTATATTACAACAATAAATATTACCAATAATGACAGTCGTTATGAGAACTGATATTTTGTCTAAGTAATTTAACATCATTTTCAAAAATGTTACGAATATAAGAAATTAATCTTTTTTTTTTCTTACATACTAAAATAACAGAAACAATATTACAGAACAGACAGAATTGAATACCAATAATCTCAATAATTTCCTTGATATTTCATTTGGTATTTTATCAAACTAATTTTCTAATTTGTCATTGAAGGTAATAATTTCTTCTGTTGCTAACATTTTACTCATTTTATTGGTACCCATGAAATCAATGGCTTCACATGTTTGTTTATTGCCAGTGATTGGTACAAAACTTAGATTATCACATATCCACTTTTAAAATGGCTAACTAAATAGCAGAATCTATTTTAAGTAGAATCTCTTTCCACTCTCTCTACTCTCTCTTTTGCCTTCTGCTTTTCTATCATCTCTCCTTTTTACTCGCTCTCTTTTTCATCTCTCTCTCGCTCTGTCTACTGTACCCATTTCACAGAATGTAACTGTACCCTGTTCATTATATGATTCTCCAATTGAAATGCAGCTCAGTGTCTCACAGGATTTGGAAAGTATTTCTTAATTGTTGAAATATATGGACTCCACCCACCCCAAGTTCTGTCCGCACAGCCTCTGACATTTTGGGTCAATTCCAAAACAAGACAATCAAAACTAATTAACAACCATTCCTGAAGCTGGCTATCTCTAACTCTGGGCAATCTGCCATACCATATCATTCAGGGACCCTCCATTTCCGATACTACCATGGTCTCTGCCATATAAAATGCTCATGTATTATACAACTTCCTACAGTTATGCTACCCATTGTAAGTCAGAGGAAAATTATGTGGCTCTTTCAGAAAAGGTGTCTCTTCTTTTACCAGACATCTTGGTAACTTGGAAGGCTCAAATCTAAGTGATGTTTTCAAATACTTTTGGTAAAACTTTCTCAATTATTGATGAAACTACAAAATATATTTGCATTTTTATATTTCATAATGTCCAGTTTTTAAAATTAAATATATACAGTTTTATTCATATATGAACTTCATTCTCATTTGGAACATCATTTTTAAGGAGGTTGTAGTTCACAGATTTGAATATTGGCATTTTACTGGCAGAAGAATGAAGATGTCTCAGATTGCATATTATTCTTCAGCACAGGAAAATTGTAGAGCTACTTTTCAATTTAAAAATAAAGCACAATTCATATATTTTAATAAAGGGAAACAGAAAACTTGCAGTTTTAAATATTGGCTTATTCATCAATTAATTTATAGGCTGAACAAATACATAAATAACATTATTTATTTTACAGAAGGCAATATTCTTTGTGAAAAGTAATCTGTTTATCTTTTACTGTTCTTTTATGTTAATTTAACTCTTGCCTTTTGTAATTCCCTGAAATAGAAAAATTTATATCAAGTTGACCATGGTTAAATACTGGTTTTGGCAAATATATTTAGATTTTATACAATTTTGAAAGCAGTCATTATCATCCCAAGATTTCATTGGACAAACTCCATTTAACTCTCAGTCTACCAATGGCTCCAATGAACCCATAATGTTTTTGCAAAACTAATTTTTCCAATCTTATATCGAAATTATTTTTTGTGACTTTTATTTTATCTTCATTTTCTATCATCTACATAAAGGAAATAAATTTAGAATAAAAAATAAGATTTTGGTGGGTGAATTCTCCTCCTATTACCAAGTGGGTCCATGGTTGAAAGTTTTAATTAAATAAAAATTATTGTACATTCTAATTGGTGCCATTTTTTTTTCTGAAGATGATAAATTGAAATGAATGATGACAACAAGGCTGACAGAAATGATTCCTCAAACCATTCAATGATGAAGGAAAAAGTATTATTTGAAGGATAAATCTGAAATTTGGTCTTCTGAACCAATTGAAAAGGCACAACGAAGAACTTCATCCTGCAATATTTTATATCAAAAGTCTAGAACTTCACATTTTGCAAGAAGATCTTGTGATTCAACTCTTTCATTTATATTGTTCATGAAGCTAAATCTCATGGAAATAATCCAAAAATGGACAAATATTGAAGGAATTTGGGTCTCACAGCTATTGAGAAAACTACAAACTCTAGTGAGCAATACACTGCCCAGGAACCATCCAATGAAAGAAAAAAAAGATGCACCTTGTGTGGTCCTAAAATGGATAGAAAAATGTCAACTGTCTGTCATATTTGCAAAAAGCATACCTGTTGAAGGCATTTGAAGGTATTCTGTGCAAAATGAATTGTAATTTTAAAATAAAGTATTTTGAATTAAGTTTACAATATCAAACTAAATGCAAAGACATATTGTAATTTTTCTGTTTCAGTTAATAAACTCTGATTAATATTGTTATTTGTTTTTCCATCCATAATTATATGTACCTAATATCATAAAAAAATGCAAAAGGTTTGAATAGTTAAAAGAAAAAAAAAATAGAAATGGGTCCATTGAACCCAGGTGGTATTTGATGGAAGTTAGTTTTCTTGGTAGATGGAGATTTAAAAAAAAAAAAACACTTTTTTTTCTTTCAGGATTGTAGTGGTTTGAGCCATTAATAATTTCTGGTTTTGTTTATCAACTTTATTATAAAAAATATAGAGTTCAATTACATTTTATTCAATTATATATTCACCACTATTTGAAATAACTTGTTGCCACATGTGAGGCAGTCTTTGATACATTTGAGTAAAATTCCATAGGTTTTGATGTGGAAAAACCTTTCAACCAACTCTTGAATCTGATTTTCATTAGAGAAAATTTTCCTCAATGAAGCAGTAATCAAAAACAGTAATAATCAACTGACACAAAGTTAAGTGAATATGACAGGTTGAGTAGAACAGACCAACAGAGTTCCAAAATTTTTTCCTGTGTTATTCTTGCTTTATGCAGCCTTGCATTTTCATTAAGGAGGACAACATGTTTTTTCTTAAATCCACTGTGTATACTGCCACTGCAAAAAATAAGCTATCTCTGTGTACTCTAAATTTATTCTTAACTATCATGTGTGGGTAGTAGCTAGACAATACATTCATTATTAAAATTGGTTCCCCAAAATGGAAATTACTTATGCATCAATCAAATAGATGTGAAGAAGGTAGTAGAATGGATTGACATGGCAGTATCAACAAAAAGTAACACAAAGAATGAGTGTAATAATCCAAACAGCACTTTGAATAATATTCTAAATTTGTAGAATATTTTAACATAGTTTATTGGCATTAAATGTCATTAGTATTTTTTTTCTCATTAAAATAGCACATTTATATAGAAATGTGCAGTAAGGAACATGTGGTAATAGAGTGTGAATGTTTTGGAGGAAGATAAAGAAATCTGTTTATTATTTACTTCTGGAAAAGTTCTCCCACAGGAATACTGAAAGCCTTATGTACCTTCTTGGCTTATAGATAGGTCCAAGTGCATTAATGTATATTGTTGATAGCAATTTATATCATTTCTTACTTCCTATTCTTATCAGAGATGCTTAATAAAAAATTTTAAATTATTTTTTTTATTTTTAGAGATTCAATTGCTATCAACCTTAGAATATTGATGCTGTAAATATTGTAATTACCCCATTGAGCCTATGCCTCAGTTTTAGTGTCTGCAAAATAGCTTGAAATATAATATTCAGTATATATTGATTGAGTGATTAATTTCCTACTGTTTATCAACCCTTTGCAGGTTATTTAAAGCCAGAAAATATTTTTAGATTATAAGAATTTTTTCTTTTAAGATAATAGTGGTTTTAGCCTTATGAGCCTTGTTAATTAAACTATAGCTGTGGGTAGAAGAAATTAGTTCATCTCTTTCTCACATGTATTTACATGTAAGTCAATATAATGAACACAATGGGAATTGGAACTTGATTCTCCAATTAACAATTCTGAGCCATTATCCATCACACCACCTGCGCATCCAAGCTTATTCTGAAATAGTCAGCCATCTAAGTAGTGACCAGGCTCAACATTGCTTAATTTTGGTGATCGTCTGGCAGGGAACTGGTGTTTCAACATGATGTAGCCATAAATATTTACTTGCAATAAGATAAACAACAATTCAGTTGTATATAATGTCACACCACCAATTAGTAAATACAAAAAAAAAAAAATTCTAATTTGTATAATCCTTCTGAAGAGAAGAGAATCGTTAGCTTTAAAACTGTGTTGAAAGAATTTAAACAAGATAGTTAATTAGCAAATTTGTTTTGAATTGATTTCAGTCATTCGGTTCCCTATGATCAAGAAACACAGTTAATTTACGCAATCTGTTTCAGGAGTGGTTAAAACCAAAGGAATCTATCAAGGATTAGTTAAAGCAGAAGGAAGTGAACTTTGGGTCAGTGCATGACACTCATGTTAACTGACAATTACAGAACATTCTTCATATGCCGACCCAAGGTTAATTTTACTTGCTCAAACCAATTCCTATTTCACTGTTTCTAGTTTTCAGATATCCATTTCATTTTCTCTCAGTTCTCTTATGGAACCAGATGAGCAAATCAAGTTCTTCTCACCTAAGAAAAGAGAGAGTTAAAGCTATGAACAATGCTTCTTTCGGTTAAATTCAAATGAAAGCTGAATATCAATTTAAATTACTTAAATATGTCAATCTGAAAAGCTCTCAGCCTGACCAAGAAACTCTCCTAATTTCATGTTTGGTTATTTGGTCAGGAGAAGTGAGCCAGGCCAAGAACGTTTCAGTAAACCCTGATATGTGCGTGTGTGTGTGTGTGTGTGTGTGTATGTACTGCCAAAGAAAACTGATAAAATTAATTTTTATAAAAGAAAAATCTTTCTTGAAGCTTTTATTTTTAGTTTTAATTTCAACCTAATAGATTAAATTTAATATTTCCAATCATCAAAATACTTTGCATTTCAAAATGAATTCAAATTGTTTGAAATAAGCTTTTTTCAAATTGCTCTGATTTTAGTCATATTTAAAATTCTCTCAACACAACATGATTCTGTTTATTAAAAAATCTTTTAAGAATAAAATATACTTTTCTGAAACTTTCTTTGGGGAAGATTAGCTGATTTAAAGTTTAATCAATCTGATTTAAAACAAATATTACTTAATTTTAGTGTAAAATATTGCAGAAAAGTGTTTTTAATATGGAGGTAAATGTTTGTATAAGGTCTCTATTGATAGCCTGATGTTTGGGAAATTCAACTAATTTTTTAATTTATTCTTCCCAGTGTACATGATATGGCGGGTATTAACTGTGAAGGTCTGAACTGGTGGAATGCAGCTTGCCCATACGTTACCAAAAACAAGTTTGGAAGGAAACTCCTATCAATACTAGAAAGAGATATAACATTTAGTGGATTAGAGAAATCTAATTTGCTGAAAAACTGTTTTAACAAAAAATTTTATAAATTTCAACTGACAATAACACAATGTCAATGAATACCAAATGTTTCCCTCATAGAAACAGTGAATTTTGCAAATTACTCTAGTCAACCTCCATTTTTTGTCAGTGTCTGCTTGGAACTAAAGTCAGAACATAGTCAAGACATCTGAAGACTGTAGCACTGTAGGTGTCATATTAGGTTGGTGCAAAAATAATAACGTAATAATGTCGTTTTTTGACGTTAAAAATACGTCAAAAAACGACATTATTACGTCATTATTTTTGCACCAACCTAATATTTGTGCTCCACAACATGTTGCTCATTGTATATAATGGTTTCCACTTCTTATTTTGGAATAAAAGCTATGTCCTAGACTGGTTGGCAAACAAGCCTGGGGGTGAGAAAATATGGATTTATGCTTTTTTTATGGAATTAGTGTTCATAAACTTGTTTCAGTTGGTTTGTTGATTTCTTCTTTTGACCTCTGGTAGGTAGTAGTAAACTTCCCTTTCTTGTCTGAGTTGCTTTTGGAAGTGTTTATAACATCATGTGAAGTCCAAAGTCAACAAATGAAACTAAGAAAAAGTTCTTCATTGAATATTTTCTGCTAGTGATGACTTATGGAGATGGGACATGGGTGTTCAACACCACACTGTGGCTCAACATAAAATGGAGTGAATCAAGCTCAGCATCACCTAAAGTGATAGGAAGAGCAACACCTTGGATTTGACAGCAGTGAGGGACATAATTGAGACCATCAAGAAGGGCAAACATAGATGGGCTGGCCACATCTCTCATCTCAGAGACAACAGGTGAACTATTAAAGTGACAGAGTGAACACCAAGGTCATAAAAAAGAACTAAAGAGTGGCCAAGGGCAAGATGGCACAACAATCTGATCTGATACCGTAGACCCACTTGGCTTAGTATGGCCAGAAATAGGAAGTGGTAGAGGTCAACTAGGGAAGGGTCCCTCCAACAGGAGTGAGAAAGATCTAGATTTGAATTGGATTGCCTTTTCCACGCTGTTAACCTGTTAGGTTACTTACACGTCTATGATGTAACTTAGCCATAAATCACTTTATCCCTTTTCTTCACTGACTCATGACAGCTTTACTTGGGCAACTGCCAATTGATAAATAACTAATTGCAAAGTCCCTACAACAGACTAGATCTAATCAAGAAATATTTTTCTTTTTCAAAAATATTTCCATACTAAGTGTAGAGATATTAACTGATCAAGTATTGTCATTTGTTTTGAAATGAATCCTTTCTGTTTTGAAAAGAATATCAAGCGAATGGTAATTTTCAGAATCAGTAGTTATTTTCCTTAAAATGTTTTCAGTTTTAAATTCCTTTCTATACCATATACAATTCTTATTATTGGCAGCATATACAGTGGATTAAAGGGAAAATATAGTTCTCCATAATGCAAACTACATACAGCAAAAATAACAGAAGAAAAAATTTGGAATTTAGTTGGTCTGCTTTACCCCACTTGCCATATTCATCTGCCCTTGTGCCAACTGATTATTACTTTTTTGATCATTGCAAAACATTTTGGGAAAACATTCTCTATTGAAAGCTAAATTCAAGAGTTTGTTGAAAAAATATTTGCATCAAAGCCTGTTGAATTTTATACAGTCAGTTATGTGCTATGCGTGATACACACTTAGGTGATCATAATGGTGCATCAGCTTCTTCTATGTACTGTATCCCTGGTTTTCCAAAACTTTCTATTCTTTGTTTCAATACAATCATTTCCAGTTTCTGCTTTGCCATCTATTTACCCAAACTTATTAGGGAGGTTACTAGATGTTTCCCTATGGCCTTCTTGCATTTAATATGTTCTCTGAGAGCCAACTTCTGCAAGTATTTGTTCCTCATTTTGATCACATAAATTTCAATTGTCTCTGATTTCTGATTCTAAGTACAAATGTCCTTTTTATACCTATTTTCCTTAAAACTTCCTCATTGCACACATGCTCTGTTCATGTTATTCTCAGCATTCTCCTGGTGAACCATATCTCTGTTGCCTTGTCTCCTCTTCATTTGTGAAGAAACAGTTCAGCAATAACTGCTACATTTACAGAGTAAATCAGCATTGATTCTTTTTCCTGTTTTTAAATATTTCATAAATTTTGTTCAGATCAAACTCCTCCACAGTCTTTTGAACAGGAGATGACTGTTTAGGATTTGGTTTCTAGTTCCTTCTAAAGTTTTCTCATTCTCTTTCACTTTCAGTGTTCCCTTCTATCTTTGAGGCATTATTGTCTTGCTTGGGGTGAATTGATTAAAAAAAAATGATTCACACAAATAGATGATCTTGCTCACTACCCTGGAATTTTTGAACGAAAATGATTATATTAGAACAGTTTATTTCTTAATAGATCAAGAAATACAATTATTAGGATGATATCAGAGAGAGCAATACAAATGCAGAAGGATGTGCACATGTCTTATAGATTATACAAAAGCATTTGACAAGCATCTATTTGAACTGTTAGATCTATTTGCAAAAGGATGTTAGAATAATCCAGAACTTTTCTTCCAAACAAACTGCCTACATATGGATAGAAAATAAATTGAGTAGCTACACAGAAACATATAGGGGCATAAAACAAGGATGCGTCTTCTTCCTGGATTTATTCTACAGTTAAACTATCCTGAGATAGATGGAGACTCTACCAGGATTTATAATAGGAGGACATAATCTTAACAACATAAGCCAAGCAAATAACACTGGGTTGATGGCTGACATACAAAGTGAACAAGAGGACATTGCAGACAATGTAGTAAAAGAAAGCAAGAAAACTTACTAACCATCAAGTTAGCAAGAAGACAGAAAATATGGTCATCATCAAAAAAAAAAGCCCAAGAAGCAAATTACAAATTGGAAATATTAACATCAAGCAAGTAAAGAAGTTTAAATATCAGGGAAGTGTTTTAACAGAGGATGGAAAATGGGACACTGAAATCCAAATATGCATTGGACTAGTGAAAAAAGCATTTCAAAAATTAAGTGAGGAAACATTTCATTAGAAATAAAGAAAAGAGTGCTGGATTGCTATATGATATCCATATTCTTATATGGCGGTGAATGATGGATAATATCCTTATGGGTAAGGAGAAAACTGGAGGCAGCAGAAATGTGGTTCTATAGAAGGATGCTGAGAATTCTATGGATGGAATGATTATGCAAAGAAAAAATGTTATCAAAAATAACATTTATGCTCAGGAAGAGATAGCTGAAATGAGGAAGGAGGGCTTGGTAAACTTCACAGAGCATATTGATGGCAAGAGAGATAGTGTAAGCCATCTACCATATGAGCTTGGTGGTACAGGGGGCAGGAGTAATAGGAATGTGAGAAAAACTACTAAGGGTCAAAAGGGATAGGAAGTTTTGGAGAGCCATGATTGCCCATGTCCTGAAGGGATGTAACACATAGAAGAAAAAAATATTCTTGACATTTCCTATGGTAAGAAAAAAACTTGATCCACATAGATGAGATTGGGTCACTATGACAGAAGGTTTTCATAATTATTGGCTGAATTTTGATCTGAAATTTTCAATGTATAATATTCACTCTATGTGATTAATGAAGAACCATATGGATAAGTACATGAACAAGGATGGAGAATATGTTGTCAAATAAATACTTTGTTTATTATTCGTCTATAAAATGATGATGTATGAGTTATATATATATATATATATATATGCATATATCCAGGTAAGATGAAAACAAATGGAGCGTAATTTCACTCTACGTTACATTTAATTTAAAAGAAGGCTCAATACAGAGTTAGATATGATTTATTTTAGGATATTAAAGCAAAAACATGTTAAAAATCGCTACACAATTACAATTATGTTTCAACACTACAAATGTGTCTCCTCAGTTGACGTTAAACTACTGGCAAGTGAATGATTAATTTAATTTTAAAAGCAGAATATTTTATCTTTTAAAAAAAAATTTAAAAAAATAGGCCCACTAGATAAAAGTGTTTGTGAGATCAAAGTGACGAAACCCAAAGAGTTGTGAGTATACCAGGCTACAGCAGTGGTGAACCAATACTTGGAGAGTTGAGTGAAAGATATCTGGAAGAGGCATGGCACATGAAATTAGGACAATTTACCCCAGTGGACAAAATAAAAGGTTTGGTTCAAAATTCCAATCTCCTGAAGAAGGCCAGAGCATACAATAACCAAAATGTTGTGAATATGGCAATAAAGATGAGGATAACAGTCTGTATAATGTAAATAATGTAAGTGACCATATTAACAAAAATTCCAAGCACCCTCACCTAGCGTATTCAAATAAATACCTATATCTATAAATAAAAGAATTTTAACAAATTCTAGTAGCTTAAAAATATTCAATGAAAAAAAAAAAAATATATATATATATAAACTGGCCCAAAGACACAGCAGATATTAAAACTAGAATACAAAATGAAAAAAAATCAAACAGAAACAACAAAAACAAAAGTAGGGAAAATATTCTTCAAAATAATTGACTAACACTTCCTTAAAAACAGCAAGTTATGAAAAATTATCAATAGAAATACAATTAAAATTAGTTACAGCTACATGGATAACATGGAGAAAATAATAACAAAGTACAATAAGAAAAATACTCAACAATAACAACCAGCAAAATAACACCATTAAATGTAACTGCAGAAACAAAGAAAATTGCCCACTTAACAATAAATAACCAAAAACATAATATATAAAGCTGTTGTAACTAATAATATTAACACAGATGAGAAAATTTACATAGGAGCCACATAAAAAAAATTAAAAGATATCATAAGCACAAAATGTCCTGCAAAAGAAAAAAATACAGAAACAATACAACCCTATCAAAATACATATAGAGCCAAAAAGAAAACAATATCTCCACCAACATCAAATGGAAAATTATAAAATGTGCAGCTCCTTACATTATTAACAGTAAAAAGTATAAACTATGTTTAGAGGAAAAATGAGCAATAATTAGTTTTAAAAACCAAAATAAATGCTTTAACAAGTAAACTGAAATAATGGGTAAATGTATGCATATAAATAAATGCTTGCTTTGCTGTCTAAGCACTAATTAAAAGTAAACAAATAAATAAATAAATATTAAATATATATACCTATATGTGTGTACATATAAATACACACATACAGACAGCTACAAATGAACAAACCTAAAACCCTCATAATTGATACCTCAATATATAAAATATATAATATATAGGGAAACACAATTAAACTATTAACCATTAAATAAAAATGAAACATTAGATAAACATGATATAAGCAAATATTTAATGTACTACATATACACTATTTAAAAATTACATATATATGCTTGCATGTGGCTGCATGCATGAGTGTACAGAAGTATATATTCTATATATATATATATATATATATATATATATATTCAAATGGTAAAGAAAACAGTCTATAAACCCAACAAACCATAATTAATACCCTAAAAATAGAAAAAATAACTTTACCATTTAAGCACTAGTTTATTAATAACAAAGCACAGACACAAGTGTACATGTTCCTGTGTATGTGTGTTTATATGTGTATATATGTACATGCATGTATGAGTGTGAGTATGCACAAGTGTATAAATACAGGCATATGCACATAAATTCAAACAGTAATAAGTAAAAATTTAATTATAAACCTAACCACCTACAATTAATACTTAAGATACCACCTAATGAAATAAGAAAGAAAAATAATAGCCAAGTGATACAAAATAATATTTATCATTTAAGCATTAATATCAATTATTTATGTAAAAAACGAAATACAACTATCTTACCTCAAGAAAAGACTAGAAAACTCAAAAATTAAAAATGATAACATGTCTAGAGATAAAACCAGAAATAAATAGGAACAAATAGCTACAATTGAAAGAAAAGAGGAAAAGGAAAAAAAGAGAAAAATCTAAGGAGTGAGTGTAAAGTGGAGAAAACAAGAAAAGGACAAATAATCACAACAGCCTACACATATGCCCATCCACACAGATGCATGCAAATGCACACAAACAATACAGTAAAAAAAATTACACCAATGGTAAGTGCATAAAAAAGAAAAATAGAGAAATATAAGCAGTCAATTGGTGATACCTCTTGCAGCTCTTGTCACAACAGGCGCCTATTCATTACTGCTCATAATAAATGTAAGCAAGTCCTCGAAGGAGCTAAGTCCCCGTTTGCTGAGAGAATAAGGAACCACATAGCCTCTAAAAACTTTGGCTCTCATGATTACTGGCAGTTTTGTAATAGGGCGTTAAATGAGTAAAAAGTCTCTGTTCTTCAATCATTCTGAAGTATTATCACCCTCTGCTGATATTACTGAATTCTTTACCCATAAATTCTTCTCAAACTCTATCCTTGACTCATCTGGAGTATCCCTGACTTACTTCCCACCTAAAAATGAAACACTGTTAAGTGATATGCATATAACCCCTTCCATGGTTTCTGCTATCATCTCTAATCTAGATCCCCACAAAGCATGTGGACCCAATGACATCCATGTAATAGTCATTAAGAAGTGTGCTCCCGAACTGGCCCCTGTTCTCTCTAAGAAGTATAATGAATGTCTTGCCACCTCCTGCTTTCCCACCTGCTTCCCAGTCATTGTCTATTGTTTCAGTTTTTAAGAACTCTGGTGAACCATCCAACCCTTCCAACTACCAACCTATTAGCCTACTATCTTTTTTTGCAAACTCCTAGAGGCCCTAATCAATGTTGAATTGGTTTATCATCTCTCATCGCAGGGCCTTTTCTCAGACAAGTAATATGGCTTCCATTTTTCCATGTCAACTGCTGATGTGCTGATGATAATTGTGGAAAGAGTCTATCATGCTCTAGAAAAAAACAGTGAGGCCCAGCCAGTAGGTTTGGACATCTTTAAAGCCCTTGACAGGGTTTGGCATAGAGGTCTTCTCCACAAGGTGAAAAATTATTGTGTTTCTGGACATTTTTGAACTTTCTTATCAAATTGTGAAATGAAAGTTATCCTGAACAACTACTCATCTACATCATTTTGTACTAATGCAGATGTCCCCCAGGGCTCTATCCTTGGTCTTACGATGTTTTTAATTTTCATTAATGATCTTCTTGATGACACCAACTCTCAACTTGACATTTACACTAGACAACACTACCATTTACTCCTGTCTTGATAATAAGGCTAATCAGTCTGACAAGGTTAAAATGGCAACTGATGTTCAAAAAGACCTCAAGTCCATCGTTAACTGGGGCAAAAGATGGCGTGTTAATTTCAAGAAAGTCAGTTCACTATGTCATGTGAGAAAATATTTCTCTTAAGGATCTATCTTACATATCTATAAGTCTATCATTCCTCTATGCTTAGAATATTGCTGCTGCATACGATTCAGTGCCCCTGCTATTTACTTGATAAAATCCAAAGAAGAATCAGCAATATTATTGGTCCTGATCTGGCAGCTTGGTGTCAGTCACTAACCCAGATTTCATGAATTTAAGTGCCATACTAGACTGGCATTGACATCTCATCAATTTACAGTTCAGCTGGCTAATGTAACTGTAAGTTCTATGCTAAAAGTTTCTTTTCTCACACTTCTCGATTGTGGAACTACCTTCCACCTCCAGGGTTTCCAGCCAAATTTAATCTGCAAAAATTTAAATGCAATGTCAACTACTATCTACTGTCCTCCTGATTACTCTTTTCTTTTCCTACTCATTATTTCCTAATTCTTCCACACCCTCTAACCCCTTGTGCTTTAGTGGCTTTACTGCCTTGCATGGGGTGTTACTGATTTAAAAAAAAAAAGAAAAAGAGTGGACAGATGGGTCTGCCTACATAACACTGTAGTTGAGATGCTGAATGTAACACCTATCAGCTAAGTGACAAACTTTTACTTATATTAATTATATATATATAGGTAACTATACTTGTCTCGAAAAACCTTCGAATTTTTGATTTGCCAATAATCAAATCAATCTCAAAGGAAAAAAAGTTTTTAAAAAAAGAAAGAGCCAGGAACATGAAAGTCTGTCAAAAAAATTGCACAGATACAGGTTCAAAGCCCAAAGTAAAAACATTGACACGAGTAAACAACTAACTAAAAAGAGCTCAATACAACTGTAGAGCAGACCTAGTCAAACCTAGTGAGCCAGACAAACCTACCCAGGTTTCACCTAAGTGGATTGTCAGGGAAAGCTGGCTCTTGTTTCACCTAAGCGGATTGTCAGGGAAATCTAGCTTTCCCTGACGATGCGTTTAGGTGAAACCTGGGTAGGTTTGTCTATATATATATATATGTGTATATATATATATAACATTTGGTGGATTTACAGAGAGAAATGTACTCAATATTTAAGATGGACCATTTATAGACATAGTAAATGTGGACATAGGAATCAACACTATATGGCGACTGTCAGTTTCATGCTTTAGACTCAAGTCTGAAGATCATGCATGAAACTGATGGTCATTCTTTAATGTTGACTTCTATCTCACACTGTCTCTATCTATCTACTTAGATATTGTGGATATAGGAATCAAAATTGTATATACATATGAGGTCATCCAATCATTACCATTATTAAAAATATTTACATGTGTTTTGTTTTCCTCATATAAATATACATAGAACAGTACCTATAAAAATTATTATTTCTGTATGGATCAGCTCTCCTGCCAAGGATCAGTGCAGTATCCTTGCATTAGTATTTGCAAGTTAACTTTAAGATGCTGTTTACCACCTGGTCTGATGTATGAATAAGGTCAAAGTTCACTAGTTATTTTATATATGCATTTTTTTTTATTCTAGCAAAAAAGTTAAAGACAAAAACACAAATAAATACGGATACTGTTATTACTTGAAATTTTCACTGCATGATTCTTGATCTTTATGATTAAAAGAATCATTAAAAAAAGCATTGGGTTAAGTGTATGACAGTAAAAGATAGATCGATTGATTTTGTTTTTTAAGGCTTATCAACCTTTTTCAGGTTATTTAAAGCCAGAAAATATTTTTTTAGATTGTAAGAATTTTTTTGATATAATAATGTTTTACTGATACAAGTCCTACTAATTAACCCATAGCTGGGGGAGAAGAGGTAGATTCATAGCTTTCCAAAGATTATTTGCACATAAATGAATACAAGGAACTCAGCTGGAATTGGAACTCAGATTTACAATTCTGAATTATTATCCATTACATTACTCACATTCAAGCTTACAGCACCTGGTATTTCCAAACAGTCACCCATCTTGGTAGTGACCAGGCTTGATGTTGCTTAACTTCAGCGATTGTATGAGAACTTGTGTTTCAATGTGATATAGCCATAAACCAGAAAATGATTATGTTAAAAAGTAAATATTTGTTGTGTTAGATTTATTTATTCACTTATGTACAACTTTCTTCTTTTTTAACTCTTGTTCACCCAATAAAAGGTTCAAGAGCCGCTCAAGGCAGAAAGTTACTGAATGAGATGTGTTATTTGAATGTAAGAATAGGAAGTGGAGATTATGAGGATAAAAAGTGCACATATTTCTATTTTACTTTTTTATAGTTTCATGCACAAAATGTTAAAAAAAAATAATTTCAACTTAAAATCTTTCAATAACTTATTCATAACAGAATTCTCATTTTGTTGGTGGTCTTATAAGAATAAACATAAACAATAAGAAGTCAAGAGAAAAGGCACCTGCTTTGTTTTTGGAGCAGTGTTCTTTCCAGAATATAAAGAGATCAAAGAGAAGTAACTGTTACGCTCTTATGATAACATTATTAGCGATTTTCCATGCTTGCTGATTAGCATTTAAACTCTGCACTTTTCTTTTCCCTAATTGTTAACCCAATACAAGGCTCAAGAGCCACTCAAGGTAGATATTTATTGAATGTGATTGCTGGATGAAAATAAGAGGGGAGGTAAGAAGTGCAGATTATAAGAACATGTAGGAAAGATAATAGTTGATCCTAGCCTTTAAGAGGTTAAGATTATTGTAACTGAAGAAGCATCCACCCATGTGTTTGTTCTTACTAATGGAATATGAGGAGAATGGGATTGATTCATCCCAGTGTATGTGGCATGGAAGGTCTTAGCTGTGAAGGTCTGAACTGGTGGAAGTAAGCAATGTAGTTCAGCAGAACATTTGTCATGATAAAAAGTGATAGGGTCATGAGATGATTGTTACATTTCATCTATAGTAAAGGGGTTGTAGGGTTGAAAAAAATTGTCATCCACAAAGCTGTGAAGATGCTTTTAAACTCTATCAAGGCTGGAAAGTGATGACTGGACAGGCTGTTCAGATAATTCTTGCTTCGGTTTGACATTCATTTTTCCTACTCATGGATTAAAGTGAGACACTTCTATGGACAAATAAATCTTTCTTTTTTTGTGACCACTCTATAAGAGAAGCAAATAGGCTGATGGGCTGTTCAATATTAAATAAATATTGTAAAGATCATTACTTCTAGGGTTAAGAGCAGCTGTTTCAACATTATTGTTTAACTGAAACTGTGGATGGAGGCATGGTGGAGTAATGGATAGCAACTATCATTGAGGAATTCAATTTCCAGGTGAGTTTGTTACATTCACTTACATGCAAATACCCTTGGGAAAGCTATGAATTCATCTTTTCTTAAAAAGCAATGAACAGCAAGACAGACTTGGTCCTATAGCCTTGAATGTCAACTATTCTCAGAGAAGTACAGCTATGAATTCAAAACTAATGGTTAAATAGCCTCACCAACAAGCAATTCGCCAAGCATGGTGAGTATATGGCTAAACCCTTGAAGACGTGGTCATTCAGGAAGGGGTTCCTCCAACAGGAGTGAGAAGGATTTGGAAACTGCTGATACTTAAGCATGTGAGTCTAATTAATGATTGATGCAGAAACAGAACATTATTAAATATTTTCTGATATTGGCTTTTATTGAGAAAAAAGACCAAAGCGTAACACCTGTTCCATTCAAGAGATAGATACAAATTGTCTTCACTCTCTTCTTTTTCTCCCCTCTAGCACCTCATGCACATTAATCATGCAAAATGGGAATGTTGTCTTTATAGATGAGTTATTCATCATTTCTGGACCTGAATGATGTACATTTGGAGAAGTATTATGCAAAAGATTTCCTTTGGGAAATAAAAATACACATTACAATTCTTTTCTTACATTTTGCTGCAGCACCATTAAAACTAGGCTGTCAGCCAAACAATATGTTTAGGCAATGATTCAATACATTGTTTCTGTTCTTCAGTCATTTATTTACTGACCAATCATGTTTTCTTTTATTTTAAAATGTCATGTCCATTCTGAATGATCATGGCTCTCCACAGATTCCTTTTTCATTGTTATCTGTAAATTGCTATAACTATTGCTGATATATTTTGTGTCAACACTGGCTTCAGCCCTCAATGCCATTTCATAGCTTGCATCAACAAGAGACAGTTTCTTTTTCTTATTTGTTTTATTATACAAGAGGGACAGTCATGGTAGCATAATTCTAGAAGGTAGTGGGAGGAAGAACTTCCATGGATCACATGCCCACTCATTGGTATAGCATTCTGCTATGTGCAGCCTAGCCTCTCTAAGGAATCTGTATGCGGAAAGTATGTCAATGATTCAAAATTCTTTCTGTGCTTTGACAATTTCCCAGTATTTTGGTCTTATCCCCAAAACTTAGACAAAGGCAACACAACAATGTCAGAATACCATGCTCACAAGGTATTCTGACCAAATGCTCAACATCATAGGCAAGCCTCTGCATTCTGTAACATTGGGAAAAATAGAACTGTTTCTGATTGCCTTCTTCACTGTTTCAAATTCAAAATAGTCCTAACAAGAATGGCTGCCAACCATGGCTAGAAAATTCAATTTACCATGCTATTTAACCTATAGCTGAGGGAGGATAGATTCATGCATTTACAAAGGTATTTGTATAAAAGTGAATGACTCGGTCTGAATTTGAACTCGGTTTACTGACAACACTTTTTGCATCAATAACCATTATTCTACCCACACAGCCTTGCCCAATAGTCTTCTTTTATGTGTTGTGTCCCTTCAGGACATAGGTGATCATGGCTCTCCACATCTTTCTGACCCTTGTAGCTCTTAATAACTTTTGTCCTTTTGCTTGTTCTTTCTCCCAAATCCAGTTCAAACATCCATTTACTGAAGCTCATCAAGTATGTTATGTACTGCTTTCATCTGTTCCTCTTTCCCTTAATATGTCCTGTGAATATCAGGTTTTCCAAGCCCTCCTCCTTCATTATGTGCACTATAAATTTCAACTGCTTCTTCCTGATGTTATGTATAAGTTTCCTTAGTACATTTTTAATAAAGATATTTGTTCTACTCAAGTTGTTATATGTCTGCAATGGTCTCAGAAAATCACTGAAGCAAAAATATAACTTGTGTATAACAAGTTTTTTCATTTTATTCAATTTAAACATTATTTTTAGTGGATACTCACTCATATTTGAGTTGACACTGAATATTCAAGAAATCTTATTAAAGAAAAATATGCACTGTCCAGCATATTTTTCTTCAATAAAATTTCTTGATTCAATCTGGTAGACAAAGATAAATATACTGGAGTGTCTACTCAAATACAAGTATCTACTAAAAATAATGTTTAAAGTGAAAAAAAAACAAAACTGTCAGATTAATAAGTAAAAAGGTTGCTTCTTTAGAAAATTATTTTATTCAATCTAAAAAAATCATATGTCACTTAATTGGATGGATGATTTACTAATTATTCAACATGTCATATTTTTCATATAATCCTGTTTTCCAACTGTGAGGGTGTAATAAGGAACAGAACTAAAGTAGTACCTTGACAAAGGCTTTAATAAACAGAGTGGCTCATGACTGGGCTAAGAGCAAATAAGAATACAAAGAATACAAAAAGTAAAGAAGGATATATAAGGTGGATAATTCCAGAAGAGTCCAAATCAAGGTAAGTTAATGTTTATGATACAGGGAAACTAATATGATGACGAGATTTCTTTTTTTCTTTCAGTACTTGATAGTTCTTCACTTACAGAGAGAAACTAAAAGATAGAAATAACTGTGTAAGCCTCTAATTCTATTACACTCTCTTGATTTATACATATATGCTTATATGAATAAATATTATATTATTTATAGATGATAATTAGGATTCTAAGGAATTATACATGATGGCAGGCTACTCATTTTTTGAGAAGACACCCATGTACTAGGGTGGCTAGCCAATCTCTGTTGCAGACACTTGTTCAGGTACATTTGTTTTTGTTCAACACCCACAGAGCCCACCTGTGGTTTATACTGCAACTATGCTGAGTGATCCCATAATCTGACAAGATCAGCAGTTTGAGCAATGCCAATACGCTCTAACCCTTGTCATGATCAAGAATGATAAGATTTGAAACCAGATGGTTTTAGCCACTCAGCAAACCCCCAAACACACAGACATATACCAAAGGGGGTGCTGAAAATTTCTTGGCCTGACTAAGAAGCCCTTCTCTGCTGAAATCCTGGTGTTTGGTCATCTGATCAGATATTGGGAAGTGGGTTAGGCTGAAAAATTTTCAGCACCCCCTTGTATGTATCTATGAATACATAGATATATAATTTTTATCAGTGTATATTTAATATTTCTAATGTGTTTATATGTATACACCGGTGGTTGCTGGCAAATTTCTGATTTACATGGGTTTTCTTTCTCCTAGGTCAGTTGCCAATACAGACTGAAGAGCCCAGTGTGCCATACTATTCGGCCTATAGTTGATTTAAAAAAGATGGATTTTATACCTTTCCCAAGGATATTTGCACAAAGAGTGTATGTAATGAATGAGATAACGATATATATTGTTTTATATATAACAAACAATATTGGGGAAATTGTATGACAAAGTGGAAAAACTAAACAGGGGGAATGTTTGTTAGGGCTTGACATTATTTCCATCTGATTATTCTGCCTTTATTTCATCACATACTTCTATATTTTATATTGTAACCTTTCCTCAATTTCAGCTCTGTTGAGTGAGGGCAAAACCGGTCGGATGGTCAATTTTGTTTTGTTTTTTTATCATGAATGGCAAAACTCGTCTTGCTGTTTTTATTTCCATAATAAAATTCTGTACCCCAAAGAAAATAATTTATATATATATATACATGAATATACACACAATACATACACATACATATGTATACATATAGATACCTACAAAAATCCTTGAAAAAAACATGTGGAAATCTATTTAAAACTTAGAAAAATTAGAATGTAAAAAGAAAAAAAGGAAAAATATAAAAAAGAAATCCAAGAAAAGATGAAAATTTCATCACTAATTACAATATAATTATAGAGTGATAATGTTAAGTCAAAATTAAATAAAATCAATTAAAATAAAATAAAAGATAAATAATTAAAGATACCTTATAGTAAGAGAATAGGAAAATAATGACAATAAGGGTAATATCAAAGATATTAGTGATGGTCACCAAGGTATTAATAGTAATTTAGTGGCAGAGAAAAGATATTTTGGTAATGGGTGCATGATGAAAAATTTTGGAATGATTTATGAAAGGACAGAGGAGAGACAAAATTCACAGTGCAATTGTCAAATTATGTAAGTTCAGTAAGAATCTAGATAAGTTTAAATCTACTTTGGTGACAACATTTAGAAATTAATTCATTCCTTTGGTTTAAAACTATATTTGGATTTTCAAATTTAATAATTCTAATTTTCTGTTGTAGTCATAGACCACATCTACCTTTAGAATTACTAGGAGTGTGAGCAAAACCTATGATTTTTCAGTCAATCTGAGGGTTTAGTTCTTTCTCCCTCAATTCCAAAAATGTTTTGTAAAGTTCAGTTTGGAATTTCAATTTTGGGTATGAAAATGAGTGCTGATGGGTATGTAGTTGTTTCTATTCACCTGTGGAAATTCTAATATAAATATTGTGGCTGTTCTTGTTCTCTTTAGGATAAATGGTTGCCTGGTAGATTACATTAGAGGCTCTGCATTTTCCTTCTACAGGACAGAGTTCACCGTTTCTACAATTACATGGGGTATCTATACTAGGTAAATTGTTGATACCATAGAATTTATTCAGAATAACTTTCTTGTGGAAATCTATAATTTTATACATATTATTTGTACAGGAAAAACTTATTTCAATAAATTTTCTACTGAAGACTCTTCTTAGTGGGTGGTTATTTTTTAAATGTTTATTTATAAGATTTAAGAAAACTTATCCATTGTTAATTTTGGCTGACCTACAGAAAGGTGGGGGTGCAACCATATTACATTTCTTTTTCTATTTCTATGCTTATTACTACTCTTATCTACCCCTGTGTTACTTGTAGGGTTCAAGTAAGATAGTTTATTTTTAAAATTTTTTTGAAGTGCTCTATTGTACAATTCTTTGTTTTTATTAAAGATATATTTATTAAAAGAAAGTTCATTAATCCTAGTTCCTACAGTGATAGGTATCCATTTTAAAATAGTATCAGGGTGATTCGAGTCAACATTAAGGTAGTTAGGAGTTTCATGTTCCTTATATATATGGATGTTGGGGGAAAATGTATGACAAAGTGGAAAAAGTTTTCTTGTGATGCATTTCATCCTTGAGGACTTCATTGGACAAAATTTTTTATGTTGGTGTGATTACACATGTGCACAAAAGAGGGATCCTGGGAGTTTTAAATATAAATTTTGATATCTAAAAATCTATATCATGATTTCATATATATTAATAAATAAATAACATATTTTCATTTATGTCCATATAAATCATATTTTTTCGGAGTTTGTATAAATGCATCTATCACTGTAATTCTTAGTGTGTTTATTAATATATATAACTTATATATATTAATATATTCCTATATACTCATACAAACATTGACAAGACCAACACATTATCTATCTAGTTAACTCCCTATTTATGTGTGTGCATGTATATGTACATTTAGCAGTGTGTATATATTTATGTATGCATTTACAAATCTGGCTTACATACACTCGTTGTTGCTACTTAAGATTTGCATTTTTGCCAAATATAGAATAGATAACCATTGAGGCATTTCAATGTATTATAAGGGAGGTGGTGTGAGTAGTGACAGAAAGAAGAGTGGGAGTGGCACCATCATCCAATATCTTCAGGTGTAGAGCTCATTAAGAAGATGACGATACTTTTCTTTGGAATTATTTCAGTTTATTTCAATATCGGCAAGAACATTCTGTTTCCATTTAGTCTGCCACTAATCAATGTGTGATATCAGTAATTGGCAAGATCATTGTAATGGCAGCAGATTACCAAATATCCTTGTTTTTAAATAATTTGCATACAAACACTAAACTGCTTAGAATTGTGTCTTTTGAATAGAGATTTTTCTGGAAGATTATTAAATTTTTATCTTCTGGTTATTCTTTCTTTTTTTTTCTTTGTTTTTATTTCATTAAAGAAATTATTCATGTTTTGCAGTTGCTTTTCACTTGATATTGTGAGAATTATTTAAAACATTTGATATTAATAGTTATTATAAATTAAAGAAATATAACAAAAATTTACCCAGATAAATTTTACTAATAGTGAGAAAAAAAAACCTGTTATTTTTCATTTTTTTTGCAAGAAAAATGTTTCTTCTTGATGTTTACTAAACATAGAGAGGCACAAGGTCAAACTGAGTTATTTTAATTTACAGAAATATAAGAAAATCTGAACAAATACATTTTAATAATAGTGAAAAAATATATTTCTTTCTTTTTTAATGTTTATTAAACTTAAAGAGCAACTGGAAGAAGGAACTGAAAAGGGCCTGTCTGCTTAAAAAATCAGTATTCAATATCTTGGCTTTAAACTGGACTAAAACCCAAACTTCTGGCAACTATAAAAATTAACCATCTACTTCAGCCATGTGGCAGGCCAAAAGAAAGGATTCTTCTTTTTCTTATTTGTAATTATATATTACATCTCCCTACTCATTTAAAACTCTTGACAATATTATATCTTCTTAGTGGAATATAGAAAAAATATCAAATATATTCAGTTTTTGCCCAAGAACTGCTAATTTATAGAACAGACTCTCACATAGATCCTTTCCTGAATACTAAAATCTTAACATTTTCAAGTCAAGGGTTAGGCATTATCTATCTTTATTCTCACAATCTTCACTGCCTTCTCTTACATTCATATCACACACCTCATTCCTACTTTGAGAGACTTTTGAACCTTGCATTAGATGAACTTCAATAAAAATTAAAAAAAAAAAAAAAACCCTTGAAAGCCATTACAAATGAGTTTGTTCCTCACTAAATTCTTGGAAATTGTAGCCATTTGTCAAAGTTTGTTTTGTCCAACAAGTTTCTATTCAAAAATATCATGTGATAGTGATATCAACCATTTCCCTACAAGGAAATATTGGGCATTCATTGACTGAGCAGCCAATACTGCTTTTGGTTGAAATTTATAAAAGCTTTTTCTTAAAAAAAATTTTCAGAAAAATAAGTTTCTCAAGTTCAGTAGCTGATAACACTCTTTCCAGCATTCATAAGGGTTTCCTTCTTAATCTTTTGTTTGAAGTAATGCAGAATGTCAACATCTTGATTATATAATTATTTTACATGTGCTATCCATTTTTGTTGTTGCTGATGTTGATTGTCTTCAAGTGATGTGATTTTGTAGTGCAAGTCCACAATGTTCAAAGATTTGCCTTCACTCGCTCAAAGTCATTTTTAACCACTGACCTGAAAAGCAGTTGTATACAGCTGACAGTTTAGATATTTCTGAACGAGTTTGGTGTCATGCATAAGAAATTCTTGATCTGTAGGTATCTTTAATAATGTATATGAAAAATAATATTTCTGTTTTTGTTTGAGAAAAGAAATTATTTTTCTTTTTGATTATTTTTAATATGTTTTTTGTGTCTGTCTAAATTTCTCAGATGAGGAGTATATCATTATTACTTACATTAATAACATTCAGGCTAACATTCTCATGTTTGTTATTAGTTTCCCAACATCTTATCCATCATGCCTTCCATTCATTTTCAAATGTCTTTTGATCAAGGTAACCTTCAGTGAATGTCAAACTGAACTCTTTATTCACTCTAGAGGAGTAGACTGTTCTTGTTCCACTATCCATGCCAAGGGATTCTCTGGTTTGTGCCACAAGTCAATGTTCTAGAGGATTAAGACATTGGTTAGTGAATTTAGACACATAGTATTTGTGAGTTAAATCTCTGGACTGGGTAGTATGAATATACTTAGATTCAGTTAAAATAAGACAAGCAATAACTGAGCAGTACTAAGACAATTATCTGAAGACAAGATATTCCAAGACATGGACAGTAGAATAAGAACAGTCAACATCATTGAATAAATGGTTTGATTCAAAATTCCTTGAAAGGTATCTGGATTGACAGACATTTGAAGAAAGCTGTATGATGAAATTGCCAAAACATTTTGATACTAACAACAAAGATGAGGATATTAGTCTAATTGTAAATAATGCTTTTATTTTTTTGATGTTTCATCTTGTGGATATATCTTCTTTTAAGTTTTTTTATGGTATTTAATAACTTTTTATTATTTTGCTTAAAACAAATAACAAAATAGTACAAATAAATTTTGATTAATAACAGTACATTTGAAAATTACTTTTCACCAACAAAATTTGTAGTAGAATATAGCATCATACAATAATCATTTTACTCAGAAAAAAGTTTTCCAATTTTGTCAGTTCACATTATTTCAAATTTCTAGTGAATGAATGATCTAGAGTGAGCATGAATTTTTTTTTTTTTTACTCATTTCACTGCCAAGCAAGGTGTCAATGCCACTAAGCCACAAGGGGTTACTGGGAGTGAAAGAGAATAAGAAGACTTTTATGAATAGAAAGGGAAATAAAAGGACAGAAACAAGGAAGACAGAAGATGGTAATTGATGTTACATTTAAATTTTTGGAGACATTAGGTGGCAGGGAAACAAGAAACCAAAAGAGAGTTCCACAGGTGAAAAGTGCAAAAAAAAAAAAAAAGAAACTATTAGAATAGATCTTCAGTTCACATCTAGCTATTTTTCAAGCACTTTACAAATTTAGCTTTGTACCATAATTAGACTAGTTCAATAAAGTAAAGTTTTTATGGCATTGTTTTTTTTTTTTTAGTTAAGAACCAGGAAAATGCAATGAATTACAAAGATGATTTTCATATAACTAAAAATATCTTTGCAACCCTGATTAAGATTTATTGCAATTGGGCCACATAAACAAACATGCTTCTAATTCAATATATTATAACGTATTTCCAGCTAGAAATACAAAACAAAATATGACTGTCATAAAGTGATATGTGGCTGTATTCTGTTTCTATTATTAAAATCATTTTGTAATGTAATTTTGCGAATATTTCTTTTCTACAGCTTTAGACAAGATAATTAATGTTGTCAAAATTTTTAACAATAGATTGTGCAATGTGATACCTGATTAAAAAATAGAAGACTTTTTTAAGAATCATTTTGTTTATTTTTTCCTGCAGATCAGCAGTTTTCTCATTAGTGCATCCTCCATCCAATTTATGCCTCAGAGAGCTGCTTTGGGAGATAAGAAGGAGGCACTCAGCCAATCCACTGATATGACAATTTGCTGCAGGGAGTTTCTAGGGAGTGGGAGAATTAGAAAATTCTAATTTGTCAACCTAAGCAGCTGATGAGATGTTCTGGTGAGAAAGAGAGTGAGAGAGAAAGAGAAGTCAAAAGGCACACACATAGAATGGGTAGGATTGTTTCATTTGGTAAACATCTTCATTCTTTAAGTGACCAAAATGGTTTCACTATGGTTAATTATAGTTTTGAGCATCTCAAATTGAGAATCGTCTTTAGAAAGCTGTACATTTGAGTAAAAGTAAAATAGTCAACAGGTGATATATAGGTTCAAAGATATATATGTGTGTATGTAAGGATATAAAATAAGGTGAGTGTTAGGATATTGATGCTAAAATGAATGCAGACATTTTGCTGATTCAATTTTTGGTCAATGAACATACACTGTATCACACATTATTACCAAGCAGACAGCCATAACACATTGAAATACTAGTTCTACTAGGAACACCAAAGTTAAACAATATCAAGCCTGGTCAATACCTAGATGTTTGACCACTGGGAAATACCAGGTGCTGTAAGCTTGAAGGTATCCATGGTGTAATTGTGATGACTCATAATTGGAAAGTGAAGAGACAAATTCCAATTTCACTCAAGTCTGTTATATTCACTTATGTGCAAATACCCTTGGGAAGAGTATGAATCCACCTCTCTTCCCCACTGCTATGGGTTAATGAGTAGGACTTGTATCAGTAAAATCATTATTATCTCCCCCAAAATTTTTACAATCAAAAAATATATTCTAACTTTAAATAACCTGCAAAAGGTTGATAAGCTATAAAAAACAAATCAATCAATAAAAAAAAGAGACATTATTACTCATTGCCTGTTTTCTCAGTATATAAAATAAATACATATTAGAATCTGAATGTTTATTTGGAGAATAAGTCTGACATTTATTTATGAAGTTAAGTTGGAAACCAGTTTGCATTGTGCAGCTGTAAAAATCAGCAGCCATAGTTATATAAAATTTCTTGAAATCCAAGTTTCAAATTTATAACCACTTTGTGAGTATGAAGCTTTATAATCAGTTGTAAGTCTGATTTGTTTGCTAAATAGAAATTTTAATAAATTCAGGTCCTGCAAAAGGTTAAACAACATTGAAAATTGCAAAAAGATCAGCAGTTACCACCATACTATAAAGAAGTTCATTGAAGATTTTGGATGACTCCAGTGCAGGTCTGTTAAAGGGTAAGTTGAGCACTTTAACTCTGTGGGCAGTGTCTCACATCAAGAGAGAAGTTATAAAAATATGTGTTTGTCAAGTTATGAAATTTTAGGTGTTGTGGCATTTGCTATGATAAAGTCCATCAAAGTACAAAACACGTTGTTAAAGATAAGTTATCTGTGCAGTTAGGATGAAAACAGATTTGTTCTGTGCAGTTATAAACAAACACCAGCCATATTTGTATGAAGTATCCTAAATTTTGAAGTTTCAAATTAATAACACATTGCAAACTTGAACCTTTAAAATTGGTTGTGTTAACCTGTATTTCAAATTAGATCTCTTTCTGATTAACGTTACATGTCGGCTGGATTTGAATGCTAAGATTAGCAAAAAAGTCGTCCTCTGTGCAAAGGCTCTGAGCATTACATCTAGCCCACAAAACAAATGCCCTCAAAAAATATAAAATACAATATAAAAGAAGCTCATAACAACTGAAAGAGAATCACAATGAAGAGGCAAACTTCAACTAATCTGCCATCAGCAAGCTCTACATCACCACCAGCAAATTCAGTCAACCAACCTATCACCTACATCCAGGCCCTGCCAACTCTATTCTTCATACAAGTTGCTTCCCTTGCTCACAAAGAGACATTCCACTCACACCCACTGTATCAGCAATACAATGAATTTTATATTAACAATTATTGTCTTCTTTTTCTTTTGCCTCACCAGTTTACTTGTTTTATTTATTCTCTTGTGCTACCATACATGTATTTATAACAGTTGTTAGGCTAATTTGACAGAGAAATGTTTAATAAGTTCAATGTTTGCAAAAAGTAAAACAATGCCACGGAATTTGTTGAAGATATTGGACGAATCTCCTACATGTTAGATAAGATGAGAACTTTATCTCACTGATCTGTGTTTCATATCAAAAGAGAAGTTGTAAAAAAAGTCTGTCAAGCTATGAAATTTTTAGGCCTTGTGGCATAGAATAAGTATTGAAAAGAATAAGATAGTGGGTCCTAAATCAAATGCCAAAATATGTGAAAGCAATCTCTAGGCCTCTTATAAAAGACATTTATAATAATAATCAAATGAAATGGGCAACAGAAAAGATTTTCAACTACTCTTTTCATAAGGACCTCCAATCGGGAAATGGCTGGTTAACTTTAATGCCTCAAAAACAAAACTGCTCTCTATTAACCACCACAGAGAACCCTCCCTGCCTCCCATTAGAATGTCTGATGCTCAACTCCATGAGAACACCTCTTTGCGACTACTTGGTCTCACACTGTCCGCTGACGTGAGATGGAACAATTACATTAAATCAATAGCTTCATCTACCACAAGTTGGTTCTCTGTGTCATGCCAGAAAGTTTTTCCCACCTAAGTCCATCCTTCAATATAAATCAACTATTTGCTCTTGCATGGAATATTGCTGTCATATATGGTCTGGAGCTCCTGCTGTTCATCTAAAGGTCCTCGACAAAATGTGGTTGGCCCTGATCTGGCATCTCATTTACAGTCACTCTCTCACAGATGTGCCATCACCTCCCTCTGTCTTTTCTACAAATATTTTCATGGTAACTGCTCCAACAAGCTACTTTCGCTAGTTCCCAAACTGTATGAATTTAAACATTCCACTAGCTTGGCATCTCAGTCCCACCCTTTCACTGTTGAAACGGTTAAATGTAGCCATCTTTTCTACTTCAATAGCTTCATGCCTCACACTTCCCATCTCTCTTCCTCTTACTTGCTTCCCTGATAGCTATAATCTCCAACTATTCAAATGCAATGTCAATTGACCTCTCCAGCTGCCTTGATCTATTTCCCATCCTTTTCTTCATCCTTTCCTCTATCATGCCTCTTTTCTCTTGCTTCCACTCTCTGTAACCCTTTGTATGCTAGTGGCACTCTCGCCTTGCTTGGGGTGAAAAGCTTAAAAAAAAGATGTTACCCTCAATGAGGTTAATGAATGGAGTAGAAATTGGATATCTACTGGCAGAAACCACCTTCACAGGTTGAGATATCAACAATGTGGAGGGGATGTGGTGTTTTAGGTTGGGATTATAGATGGTAAAGTGGTGGATCCAAGTTTCAGATGCTGTGAAGTTGACAGTTCAGACATATATTGATTTTTTTAAGGTACACATAGAACAATGGTTCAAGAAGAAGCCAAACATTGTTAAAAAGAAAATGATTTTTCATGCACAACAATGCTTTGTTATATTCAGTGTAGAAAACTAATGAATATTTGAATAAAATGAATTTCAAAAGCCACTTCTTTGATAAAATAGCCAGCTGATTCACTTATAATTGAAAATTCATGGAACATTGCAACAAGGAAGATTTGGATTGGCATGTGGCAATTTACCAGCAAAGATGAAATTTAGAAGGCTATTCTGGATGTTGTGCAATCAGTTTCACATGAAGAAATACAGTAGCTTTCAAAATCAATGGATGAACAAATTTTAAAACTAGTTTCATAGAAATATTGTATAGTAATGGTCATGGCAAGACTAGTCATTTCTTTATAAACATTTTGTATTCACTGACCAAACAGTATTACTGTCATTTTTTTTTTTAAATAAAATAGGATTCTCAAATTCATTATTATTACTCTTTCTATTACTGATGGGGTTTTCTTTCCTAACCTTTACTTTAATAGAATATGGAATGTAACACTTCACATTAATGCTGTCTTTATAACTTTGGAGTCCTTACAATAACAATGTTTTCAAATTTTGTTCAAAAGTATTTTCATGGTAATATGTTCTGATGAATTTCCTCTTTGGTACCTAAACTTTATGAATTTAAGCACAGTACTAGATTGGTAGCAAGGTCTCATCATTTTACAGTTGAAATGGCTAGATGTAACCATAGGTTCTATGCTAACAGTTTCTTCTCTCACCTCTCTTGTTTCTGGAACTCTCTTCTGGCTTCTTGCTTTCCACTCAAGTTTGATCCAATGTCAATTGTTATCTTTCGTCTTCTTAATGTATGTTCTTTTATTATTCACTCTCCTTAAAACAATGATTTTTTTCTCATATTTTTTCACACTCAGTAACACCTTGCATCCTAGTGGCTTTATTGCCTTGCTTGGAAAGAAATACTTTAAAAAAAAAACACTTCAAAACTTTGCACATGTTCTATAATTTCTAATTTTTCATTGAAACATAATACTTTTTGGATTTTCAGTAACCTGTTTAATTGTAAATTGAAAAATCCAGTAAATGTCATGAAGCTATTGCCACATTGTAAGAATAACATGAAAGCTACATTAATTTATATAAATTATATGAAATATCCTACACATTAATAGTGAAAATAATTCTGTGAATCCATTCATTAATTTTTTAAAAATTAGGAAAAATTAAAAATGACTAATTATTTCTGAGATGCAGTGTATTTCTAAAACTTGAATAAGTCTTTTACAAGCAATAGTCACAATAGCCAAAAGTACTGATATTCGATTTATATATAAATTCTCGCTCTCTTTTAATATGTGTATGTGTGAATGTGTCAAAGGAGTGTGGGGAAGCATTAAAGAAGACTACTGACCATTTAGTTTTTTATCTGACAAAAAATATTGATCAGTGAAAGAAAAACATATAAAAAAATAATGTTATACTGAAGTCACCACAGGATTTTGTGATTAAATTAATTAAACTGCAGCCTAGGGCTTTAGAATTTGGAGGAGCTCCAAATAAGACAAGAGCAGAATCAATTTGAAATTTTATCAAAATTGACTGAAAAATCAAGAGGACATTAGACGACTGGTAAGGGGGCAGGAAATGGTGGAATTAGTTGTTATATTTGTTGTGATGAGACTGATGCTCAGGAATGAAGTGGATGGGATGAAGAAAAGCAGAAGAACCAATGCTGATGTTGGTCATGATGACTGTACATTTAACGAATGTTAATCATAATGATTACATTTGGCAACAGATTTTAAATATCATTTGTGATGGAAGTAAATGTACAAGAAGGGATGTTGTTCTTATTAGTTATGACAGAACAATAATTATGTGTGAGATGTAACAGAAAATAATCATAAAATATGTTAAAAAGACATAACAAAACCAGCTGTTAATCTCAGACAATATTCTTTCTAAAGAAATAAATTTGTGAGAGTAAACTATCAGATTTTATTATTTAAGTCAATGTTTTTGTAATAAGATAAGTCATAATTTACTAACTGATACTGGTCAAATATTGAGGATATATTGTATAATAAATGTACCATGTGAAAACTTATGATGAACAATCATGTTAAAAATCAGTGGTCAGGAACTTAATTCAAATATATTGGCTTGATTATCAGTAAAGTGTGCTCCAGAATATTAAAAATTTTAAGAGAAGCACAAACAATTCTGTTGAAAAACCGAGAACCATTTGGAAAGTCCAGAACTTTTGCCTTAAATCAAAGATCACACTGTTGCATGCATTGACCTTTTCAGTTTTTCTGTACACCTGAAAATCTTGGACAAATTATCTGAATTACAGTGAAGAATTCAAGCATTTGAAATGATATGATACAGAACAATTCAAAGCTTCTCCTGTATAGACAACATCAGAAATAATACAATGAAAGAGACCATAAGATAAGAAACAAGCCTGTCGGAAGACCTCATATCTATCATTCTTTCCTGAAAGGCCTGTTGTGTTGTCCTGCTACAGATATAAGCTATTAGTATTTGTCCTTTTTTTTGACTTAACACTAAAGTTTAAAGGATGTTGAGTCAAGGGAACAACTTCCTAAATTAGAATATAAACATATAATAAAAATTGAAAACTTTCTCTGTTTGAAGTTTGTAAATTAAGCTATGCGTAAGTATGACAAGCAGCTCATATTAATATGTAAAATAATAAAATTATAATTTATTCATATATATGGAATACTGTGTCAATGAAATATATGTATTTAAAACCAATATCATTTAGATTTATTTATAAATAAAAATTCATGTTCCACTTCCATTGCATAATCAAATCTGACAATACCCAAAACAAGTTATTATCAATATATGGGAGGCACGGTGAAGTAATGAATAGTGGCTCGGACTGAGTAATCAGAAAGCAGAGTTTGAATTCCAGTCAAATCCTTTACATTCATTTATGTGCTAATACCCTTGGGAAAAGGTATGAATCCTCTTCTCCCACCAGCTATGGGTAAATAGCAGGACAGACTGGGTTCTATAGCCTTGGATGGCAACTGGTCTAACACAAAAAGAAATGGTAACCTAATGTGGGAAAAAAGTTTGCCTCATCAGTCATGTATCAAAAGATACATGATCGTCTAAGCATATATCACGCATGGCTCATAACTGAGTGATCAATATATTGTTAGGCTATTAAAGCATTGGTTAAAACATATCTGGTTTGTAGGTATCTGTGAGTTCAATCCCTGGGTTGTGCTAAAAAGCTACATACTCGGGTTCAGTGGAAGAAATGGACAAGCATCACAAATCAACTGATATGAGATAACTTCTAAGCATTGAAATTTGAATAGGAATGATCTTGGACTGAATAAAGGGTTTGATTAAAAAATACAACAGACACCTGAAAAGGTCAAAACATTGTGAATATCACAGTTAAGATAAAGATACTAATCCAAATGTAAAAGAATATAATTACATTTAGTCATTTGAAAAGAAAAAAATGTGATAAATTAACTTATTTCAAGATCACAATGAAATATTATATAATGCATTTCTGTTCCTAAACAAAAATCTTTATTGATCGTTTTAACTCATGCCATTGCCATCTCATTTTTAATTTCATTGGAATAACATGAATCAAACTACTGATAATTAAACCAAACATACAAGTAGATTTTTTTATATATATAAAAATTTCATTAAATCACTAACATCCTGTGACAACTGATAACCATTGACTAATAACCTTATGTATGACAAAAAAGAGTCTTAGAGCACCCAACAATCCTGTATCAAGGTTTTCTCTCTACCAACCAAAGCATGCCAAAAACAGGTGGATGCACATAAAAATGATTTATATAAAGCAAATAGAGAACATCCCACAGAAAGCTGCTGCAGAACTGTGGATACTTGCTTCAGACAGCGAGGAAAAAAAAAGTGTGGCCAAGGCTGTATGACCAACTTACTCCCAATTAAAGAATAAGAGGACACCTAAAAAAGATTTATGTAAAACAAATAAAGAACATCCCACAGAAAACAGTTGTGGTACTACAGATACTTGCTTTGGTCAGAGAGGAATGAACAAAAAGTGTGGTTATGGTTGTATGACCAACATACTCCTGATTAAAGAATAAGGGACCAAAATTTAAAATGGGAAAGTGTCATGGACCAAAGAGATTGTTAAGACAATGTAAAATTTCCATTCCAATAAACACATTCCTTTTTACTCAATTTATAAGTCATATATAAACATCAGCTAATGATAACAGATTTACAGTTGTCTAAGATAGATTATTTCCATTATTCCACAAGTTATTAGAATTAGAATTCTTTTGGTCATTTTGATTTCTTGCCATCCTCAGGTATATGATGCAATGTTTTTTCTTCCTATAGTTAGTTCTAAATCTGAGCAGCAAAATTTCCTGGAAGCAATAATAATCCACAAGTTAACCTTAAAAATCCAAGTAGATCAATAAATATATTATTTTTCCACTAGAATGAAGAAACACTGACAGTAACATTTTTCATTTACATATGTATTCACAGTAGTGAATTCTATATTGGATTTGTTTGTGCAACCTTTCATTATGCTGCCTCCTTTGCCCTTCACATTTATCCCATTTTATTATTCATGTCTTCTTTATAGAGAAAGTGTGATTTGAATGAAATTGCTATCATCAGTGTTTCATTATCAACACTGTGAGTACAGATCTTCAGTCTAACAAAAAGAACAATGTGCGTCTTTCATGTGAAAAATGCTATCATCTGGAAAAATTAACATGTGTTTCTATTTACTCAATACATTCAACTGTTTTTGTTTTGGATTTATTTGTGGATTACCTTATCTATAGGCAGGGAATCAAAACAAGAAAACTAACCTCATGATCTGAAGTATCTTACATTTCATTAAAAGGTGTTGGGTCAGGATGGTATGATGTCTGTAGTAAATACCAACATCATCTTCTATGTGTTATGCCCCTTCAGAACATTGGCAAATCATGGCACTCCACAATTTCCTGTTCTTTGTAGCCTTTAGTAAATTGTGTTTTTTTTTTGCTATCTCTCCTAAACACTGTCCTTTACACAAGCTAACTAGGTAGGTTATGCATTGTTTCCCTTTCTCCTTCAATTTGTTTTGTGAGTATCAAATTTTCCAAGCTCTCTTTCCTCTTTATGATCCCTAGAAATTTCAACTATCTCTTTCTGATATAAAGTATAAGTATCCTCTTTCTTTCCATTTTCTCTAAACCTTTGTTATTGCTCACATGTTCTTGGTCCATAGTATTCTCAGAATCCTTCTGTAGAATCACATTTATGTTACATCAAGTCTCTTTTTCATCTATGAGATTCCCAGTTAGCATTCATTGCCATACAGGAGAACTGCCATTATATAACAGTTCAGTACTCAAGTGTAATATGTGCGTCAGTCTTGATCATGCATTTTGTACTCAATTTTTCATTAGTTTATCAAGGAAGCCAAGTGCAAGGTTGACTTGAAATGCCCCCAACAGATTCCCCTGTTGTTATTGGTGACCCTGAGAAGTGAACTTCTGTGAGCAAAGCTGTGCATGCATGAGAAAAACGTTTGGACAAATGGATATATAAACAACTGCTCCAACAGTTGGAAACATTTCAAGTTAAGAATGTAAAGACCCCATTCAAACCAGGGGTAATGTTTTACTTCACACACTGGTTGATAGTAACTGATGCAATATTGAAGTGAAATAAAATAAGTACAAAAGATTCAAGTCTTCTGTTATGCCCTTGGCTGTACATGTTAGTTAACCAGCACATCCACTTCATGACACAAGTATTTTTGGCAAATATATATTCTGATACATTTTTCTTATAGTTTTTATATCTACAGTCATAGTGAAAGGTTTAATACTACCTATCAAACATTAACATTTCTCCGTTTAATTGCAGGATATTACCTCATCCATTTTTAGTTAATGTAAACAAACTGAAATCAAAAGAAAAATCACATCATTCTCAAGCTTGAAACACTGTAACAAAGTTTTGGCTAGATTGAAACCTGTGATGATGTTTCAAAAAATAATTTTCTGTAAGTTTTTATATGTTAAGAATGGGTATAAATTGTCATTTTTTGACATTCAAAGGGTCCAAATAGTAACATGACACAGAAATGAGTACTTAGAGCATGAATTCTCAGTTTAAATGGGTTGTAGCAAGACTGCAGTACAAATTACTATCACCAAGAAACAAGCTGACTGAAGGAAAAGTGGACATGCCAGAAAAACATCTCTTAGAGATAATCATTTCATCCATCATATCATAATCTCCAAAAAGTTAATGCAAATAAATTCAAGCTTCTCAGGTATATTTACCTGGCCTCCACATCAAGGCTGGATGTGCACCATATGTATACATGCATATTGGCCAAGGACAAAAATTGGTTTTTGCCCAGCCCCTGTGACCACCCTCATGCTGGCATTGGTATTACACTGGCCCAATCCAAGCTCTTTAGGGAAATGTGAAAGGTACTGCTGCAGGGTAGGAATCCCTGCAGCTGAGAAACTCCTTTCATCTAAAATGAGGAGAATTATAGCTCCAATTACAACACAGGGACCATTAACTATATCTCAGTAAACTATTAATGGAAAGTATTAATGCATTAGCACATCTGTATTCCTGCTTCTCAGGAGTACATTTGTGAGACTGTTTCTTGCAGAATGGTCAATTAATTTCAACTACAATCTTGCAAACCTGTTTGAAAACTAAGACTGACTGTAGAAAGAAAAAGAAGCACTTGGTATTTGCCTGAAAGTATGAACACAGGACAGAAAAAAATGGAGAAATGATGTTATATTCTTTGATGAACTCCAACTGCAGGAGTTTGTTGTGCATCAACATTATGTCAGAAGGCCTCTAGGAAACAGATATAATGAAAAATATGCCTTAAAACAATGAAAAAACCCTCCCAGTTAGATGAGCTCAGAACAGCTGGTTGATATTTCCTGGACACTGGAACAGCTGTGAATCATTAAAAGCATCTGGTACTGTTGAAGGATAAACTAAAGATTCACAAGCACATAGATCATTGCAGCACAGTGCACTGTTGAATGATAGTGAACCATGCCCTAAAACAAAGAAATTGCAAGAATATCTTAAGAAGGTAAAGATCACTACATTGGAATGGCCTGGCAACAGCCCTGAACCTAATCTAAAATTTGAAGTGAGTCCTGCTTTGTATCTTTATGCTGTTCAGATTTTTGTTAGTTTTAGTTTTAAAAAAAAATTCGAGTGGTTTAAACTTCTGGACATAACTGTAAATCTTGATCTATCAATAAGAAAAAATGACAAACATTTAAAACCTACTTAATTATATCAGAGAAAGGCATACAACTTTGACTGACATTATTTACATTTGGACAATTGTCCTCATCTGTTATGTTGTGCCCTCCAGAATTCTTCAGGTGTATGTTGATCTGAGTAATCTTTAAGGAATTTAAAATTTAACACTCCATTTAATCTAATTCCACAGACCATTTTGAGAGATATCTTGTTCTTATTTAGTACTGATCAGTTATTTCCACTGAGTCTAAGTCTGGACTACCTGGTACTCACAATTACTATGTCACCAAATTCACAAACCAACATTTTAATATTCTGGACTATAAGTTACCTGGGTTGACAGATACCTGAAGAATGCAGGAAGGCATAATGGCTTAAATTTTGTGATAACAACAACAAAGATGAGGACAGTAGTACTAATGTAAATAATGAAACTGACTGAGATGTTAAGAAATGGACAGCAAGCATTAGAATATCAAGTAACACCTGGAATAGGTATTTTTATTGTTCAATGATGAGGATCTTAGTTATGGATTGGTAATTCTAGAACTGACAAACTTTTTTTAAGGAGATAGACAATCTTAGACTAAGATACCAAACAGTTCAAAACAATTTAATTAATGTCTTGTTAATAGACTGCTTTAGAGTTGTTGATGGCATTAATGATTATGATTATTAAAGATTACTGACTTCCCTCTTGTATATTTGTCTAAATTTGCTGAATATTGATATCACAGTTTGATGGTTTAAACAGCAATGATGGTAATGATTTTTAAACATTCAATTCAATAATGGTATTTGTGGTTGCTAGATATGAACATTTCACTTCAAATATTATACATATGCTAACAATATACATTGAGGCATGTTTCCCCATTGAAATCTAGCATTCGAAATCATTTTCAATTGTCAGAAAACCACCACCCAAAAAAGACAGTAATAATGCATCCACGTTTTGCTGAGAGCAGAATATCTATAGTATAAGTGAAGATTCCTATTTCTATTTAGAGAATGGTTGACAGTGTCTCAAACATGTTCCACATTAAATTTTCACCTATGCCACAGGGGGTGTACATTTAATAATATCTCTGGGTTTTAGCATGTGTGTTCATGCATTTGTGTATAGAGATGTATATATACATACTTGTCAATGTATTTACATGTTTGCATACAAATAAAAGATCTATATAGAAATACAATAATATACCTTAGCACAAACTCATAAACTGTAATACATACATCTATCTGTATATATATATATAAACTAAGAAACACATATAGTCATATATAAGCACTAATCTATAGATGTACAGTGTGGAAAATAAATATTCAGTATATGCCACAAAAAAAAAACAGTTTATTTCATTATTTAGCAACACACACAGTAAGTGTTTATCTCAAAATTAAACAACATCTAGACTTCATTTTTATAGGAGTAAATGTAAGGAAGTTTTAATAATAGATTTACAATTAACTAACTCAGTAACCATAACTCCATGATGAGATACCCAAGGTCAATTTGCATATATGCATTTTTTTTGAATGAATATATACATGTGTCATCAAAGTATAATGTCCATAAAAATATTTTTGAATCTACATCTAGATTATATACATATGTATTGCCAGGTAAGATGAGAACAAATGAAATATAATTCCACTGTCTGTTACATTTAAAAGAGGAATGAATATATAGAGTAGTGATAAAACCCACAAGCCTCCTTTTAATTGTTTTTTTTTTTTTAAAAGGAGGAAGTATTCTGCTTTTTAAATTAATTGTTCACTTGCTAGTAATTTACTATCACCTGAGGAGATACATCTGTGAAGTGATTTTTAACACACTTTTGTTTTAATCTCTTATAATAAATAATAAATAATATATATATGTGTGTGTGTGTGTGTATGTCTATTAATGGCTTAATTAATACAAAACAAAATAGTAAGCTAAAGCTTGAAAAAGTAATTTACTCTATTACCCGTAATAATTACCACAAGGAATGCATAGAATAAAACTCAAGGAGGTTAAATAACAGATTCTATGGATACAAAAGGGATTTTTTACAAAACAACACACTAAATGCATTAATTGCTCATAGTAAAGAGATTGACCACAGCTATGATTTTAAAAAAAATACTCCTCTAATTAAAAGAGAAAACAATTTTTTAAAACATAAATGTAAATTTGCATCCTGTTCTTTCATGATTCTTGACAGATCTTCAATGATTACAATGTGGGATATTTAATAACAAAAGTGATGGAAACATAAATAAAAAGAATCTAAGTGGAATTGGTTAGATTATATACCCAACAACTTGTATTTAAAAAAAATATTTAAATTTAAAATGTTCAGTGTCCTGTCTCCTTTGTGCATATGTGTATTCGCATCAACTTAAACATTAATGTAGTCCAATGAAGTCATAAAGGATGAAATGTGTCACACAAAAAGTTTTTCCACTTTGTCATATTTTTCTCTCTAACATACATGTCTATATATATATATATATGTAAGCAAATATATGGATATAAATCTGACAGTATGAAAAGAAAATACAGAAAAACAAAATGAATATGCATTATTAATAAAAATAAATACGTCGGACGTTTCGGTCTATTTAAGACCATCTTCATGGACATTTTCATTTAAACATAATTAACATTATAACTTATAACAATTTAACACAAAAAGACGATGGATAAGAGCCCAACTAATTCAAACAGATAACTTTTGTCAAAGTTTCAGGAAACTGACAGCCTGACACTGGCACATGAGATTTGATTATAGTGGTGAAGGCCTCGTGCAGGACCATCCACACTTTTTGAAGGGACGAATACAGAGACCTGGTGCACTGAATGCCACAAGGTTCCCAAACAACCCTCCGTAGGTTTTGAATTCAGAGTTGTCTTTCTCCTAGACCAGTTGCCATCCAAGGCTATAGAACCCAGTCTGTCCTGCTATTTTACCCATAGCTGGAGGGAGAGGAAGAGGATTCATACCTTTCCCAAGGGTATTAGCATGTAAATGAAAGTAATGGATTCGATATATATATATATATATATATATATATATATATCAGACAAAGTGGAAAACTGTTTTGTTGATGTGACTACATGATTCACCCTTGCTGGCTAGGATTCCTCTGACCTGAGGAAGTCTATCTAGAAAGGGTGAAATGCTTAGTCAAGTCAACAAAACAGTTTTCCACTTTCTTTGATTTATCAAACTTTGCTCTGATTCTACATCCTACTGACACAAACACACACAGATGCATCATCCATCCATCCATCCATCCATCCATCCATCCATCCATATATATATATATATATATATATATATATGATCCTAAATTTTACTGCCTGATGGTTCACCTGTGAAAATGTGATGATGGTAAGATTTCTATTTTTTATTAATTATATTTTTGAAAAAGTATATACATTTGTCAAGAACACAAATTTTATATGCATCTAAAGTATTTTAAAATAATAGGAGTTCTTATTAAAACCCTAAGAAACAAACCTTTATAACATCACTTATAAACATGGCCACAATGTGCTGGCCATATTCAGGAATTAAGAACAGTACTGGCTGTTCGGTCAATAAATACCAAGTATTTCCTTGTAGGGAAATGGCTAATATTGTCATTACTATCAGTGTTTGCACCAAATATCAGTGTTAGTCAAATATTTTATCTGAATATATGTCTGCATGTATCTACGTATGTGTATATATATATGCAAATATTTGAAGTTTGAGGGATCAGTAAGTTTATAGCCTAACAGAAACAGCTGAAAATTAATCTGTAGTTGTCACTTTATAATATTTTATATATGTCATCTATGCAGAAACATTGAATTAAGTGCATTGACAAGGAAGGAGATTATATTGAAAAATAAATAAAAAATTTTTTTAATAAAATTATTTTTTTTAATAATATCCTTTTTTTTCTTCAATGTTAGGCTTTGGAATTATTGATTTATCTACACATGTAAAGTTGGTCATATGCTTATGTGCACAATTTCTATGAATGTATCTTAGTATATAATAACGTGTGCATATATATTATGTATATAATTTATGTATGTATGCATTTAAAATATATTTCTCTTCTCCTTCGCTCTATCCTGCTCTCTTACCTCTCTGTATACATATATAAGCATGTGTTTGTGTCGATATACATATATAAAAACAAACAAACAAAACACACACACATATATATATATATATATATATATATATATATATACACAGAAATGCTTATAGATATATATGTATAAATGCAGGTGTGTATATATATATATATATATATATATATATATATAGAGAGAGAGAGAGAGAGGGAAGTGCAAGAATAATGTTAATATATATAAGTAACTGTTTATGGATGTATATATATGTGTGTGTGTGTGTGTGTGTGTGATATTGAACATGGGGTTGTGCATATCATAAACCCCAGCAGCCAAAATGTTCCAGCTGTGTAGTCATATAACTCAAGCATTGTGCTTTTGTGACTGTTGCCCCAAACCTGCTTTACTGTTCTATTTCATTCATATTCTTTCACTTTCTTCCTCTCATGCTCTTTCTTCCCACTCTCTCTCTTTCTCTCTGTTTCATTTCCTAAAATTCTCTCTCCCTTCCTACTTTTCAGCAAATGGTACACTACAGAATACCTACTCTGTACATAACAGTTGAATACATTTTGAAGCTTCTAAACATTGCAGAAGGAAATGCAGTGCCAGGAGCCAGTTTAGGACCCCTGTCCAGTTCTTCATCTACCTGTAAGCTAGTTGGGCAACCAGGGGTTCAATATTTATCCTGAGGATATTATAGCAATAATGAATTGTTGGATTTGGCCAAGAAGCTAAACTAAAATTGCAGGTGTTGTATTGCTAATGTCTCATGGTAAATTTGTATCATTTATTGAAAAACTTTCCTTCACCTTAAAATAAAAATGGCAGCCATTTCTTATCAGTTAACTAGAATGGATTGAAAAAGCATAAAAAATGATTAAGATGAAAATGATAGTATTTACACATTTTATGTAATATTTTTTTTCTTTAAAAATCAATATATGAACAAATTTTTAATTTTGCTTTCACATGCATAGATTGATTTTAACTAAACTTCCATATCATTCCCACCTTTATCCAAGTTTTCTTTTTTTTTTAATTCAATTATTTAATGAAAGAACAATATGGTTGCAGTAAAATTCCAGTCATAAACTCTTATGAGAAATGCACAAGTAAAATAGATAAATTTTAAAGAGTTGTTCAGATTATTGAAGTCATTTTTTACTCTGCTTTTGCTATTACTATAATGTTTTGACTGATTCATTCTCTAGCCTTCTTCAGGTAAACAATCCATGAAGAAAAGGAGGATCTCTCTTCTACAGCAATAGATGGAGAGAATAAAATAAATAAAGGCTCATATAGTGACTAATTGTAGAAAAAAAGCAGGGATGAAAAACGAAAAAAAAAAATGTAGAGAAACTTTTTCATTAATATTCAGATAAAAGATATTTTAATTTTTGAAATAATACACCTCAAAATATGTTGTTTCTGCTATGAATTTAATTAAAAGATCAGACAAAAAATCATGAAATAATTTAGAAATATATTTTTAAAGAGATGATCAGTAGCCAATGTAATAAGAAGGAGTCTGTTGTTATAAAATAAAATAAGACATATCTCAGCTGATTTTCAGGCAAATAAACTAACATACTCAAGAGCAAGAGCCGGGACAAAATGACCATATTTACGCGTTTACGCATATTCTCGACGCACGTGTTCCGGTTGAAAAATAAAATAATATTTTAAAGTGTTTCTATTTTTTGACCAATAAAAATGCTTCCCTCCTAATTATACTCGCATCGTTTTACAAGCCTGTCAAGCCATAAAAAACTGCCATAAAAGGGGTCACACAGAAGTACAACGGCAGTCAACAGGAGGCCAGGGAAGAGACCTGTCACGGTCAGGCTGAGCAGTCAGCAGCAGCCAGCAGAAGTAGCACCACGTCAACCAGTGAGAACTACTATGAGAGATCAAGCCAGATCTTCAGCCAGCTTATGAACTATACCACAAGGTAGCTGTCCCAAAACCACACGTTCCTATTGAAATAAATCACGTAAATCTATTTCTGCTGTTGTCGTATTTCTTTCTTGCAACCATACGCTTGTCTATAACACTGTGTTTTCACAATATATATATTAAATAGAAACTTGCTGTGGCTGAAGAGTCTAAAGCACACTAAATCAAATGGTGGTGCCTCCTACACAGGTTCGAAGCCTACTAGAGAGCACGTTTTCTTTATTAAGATTTCCTGAGTATGCAGGTTGATAGATATAATGTAGTATTTAAAATAAAAAATGGCGCATCTATTTCAAACATGGGTATTCACTAATGTATGAAGTAATAAAAACATCAGATTAAAAATAAAACTATTAATTTTTTAGAAATTACAAAAATAATATAAGTGGATACTGAGGCCAACACCAAGTGAATGCAATCTTCATGCTTAGTGTTGACCTCAGTGTCCAATTTTATAATGATATAAGCTCTATCCCTGATATTGAGCACTTTTTTCTCATAAATATAGCATACCTTAAAACTATATTTTTATTATACATATATACATTGTTAATCACCTGACAAGATGTCTTTTGAACATCGAAATAAATATACATTTTTGTTGCGGTACTTTGCATGTTCTATTGTAACAGTTTATAATAAATATTTATTGCTCTACTTCATGTATTGAGCTCTTTTTTAAATTAATGTTATGAACATTTGAATTTATATTCTTTGTTCTTTTACATTTATACATATATATATATATATACACACACACACACACACACTCTATATTTGCATTATATGAATATTAGAATAAAAAGCTACATCTAAAACGTTTGATTTAGTTTCCCCATCATAATTTCTTTTAACCATTATATTTATACTGATGGATTCTCCAGCATTCTTTTGGTATATGGCAAGGAGCATAACAAAGGTCTACTCATTTCATTCACATTTATTTTAATTTTGCCACTCAGTTAGTTATATGCCATACATGATACACGCTTAGACAATCATGTACCTTTTGATACATGACTGACAAGGCAGATTTTTTTCCTGCAGTAGGTTGCCATTTCTTTCTGCAGTAGATCAGTTGCCATCCAAAACCTGATCTGTCCTGCTATTTACCCATAGCAAGGGTGGGGGAGAAGAGGATTCATACCTTTCCCAAGGGTATTAACACGTAAGTGAATGTAATGGATTCGATTGGAATTTGAACTCTGCTCTCCGAGTCGCTATCCATTACTCCACCATGCCTCCTCTATTGGTATCAAATCATTTTCAAATTTACCTCCTCATATTCACTATAATTGTTCAGAAAGGTTTGTCAGTTAAAGTTCTTAAGTTGAAGAAATTTGCACTTGAAATACAATTTGAATGTTTAAGCCAGCATAAAATGTTATTACTAATAAATTGTAATTATTAGAAGCAAAATTCTTTTATATTTGGATGGATATAAATTTGTTCAAGATAATATGAAGCATTTACAAATTCACCTCAATTGTAACTACTGAGGCAAATCTGTTAATGAGGCTATATAATAGAATGTTTCAGTTCATAATAAAAATAAGAAGCACTGGCAATTATACCTAAATATTTTTACCAATCGACTGAAAACTCATAGATATGAGTTTACAAAGCATTTTTAATGCAGCTTAATAGTTAAAAAAAGGACCTAAAAATTATGTAGTTTAAGTTTTAAAACAAACCCTAAAGGAATGCAGTTTTATGATTAGGCAATAACATTTAAAGATAAAGGGAGTGACATTCTAATAGAATAAAAACCCAAATGTGATCATTTGTCAAGTTTTAGAGTAGTAAATTTTTGGTTGAAGAAAGGCAAATTCTGATAAAGCAAAAAGCATATAATTGAAAGGATAAAGAGAATTGAAATTCCTTTGTGGTTAGAGTCTTCATGTTGCAGCAGTTTTCCAAACTGTTAAGCAAATGCATTTGGATTTTGCTTCTAAAAATACATGTTTTTTTTTTAGTTATTATTTTATTACTAAATGCAATGCATTATTATCACTATCCTTGGAGATTTTAATTTTCTATAATAACACATGGCATCAATGAAAATGCTTTAGAGAATAAGGAAAGCAATTTCTCTTATTTTGTAAACTAGGGTATATATGATTCATGCCTATCTGATAATATTCAATGTTATGAGACTAAAATACAAAAATTCAATTCCCAGATGCAAAAATAAAAAAAAGAACAAACTAGGCAACTAAATTCTTGGAATATTCAATTTGTTTATCTTGAAACCAATTAATATATTTCAGTGATTTTTAAAATAAATATTCAAGTTCTTACAGCACAATTCATTCTATTGTTTATCCAATACAGGCTCTAGAGTCACTTAAGGTAGAGAGCTGATAAATGAGGTTGTTATAAGGGCATACAGGTAAGGAGCAAGAGATGTATATGATGTGGATAAATAATAGAATAGACTATGGTTGATCCTAGATTTGAAAAGTTAAGACTGTAACAATCAAGGAAGCATCCAATGCAAGTCTGTTCCACAATTCAGCATTTATGGGGAAGAAGGTGTTCCTCACCAAAGTAATACAAGGGGAATGAAGATGAGTTGATTCAGTGTACATGGCATGGTGGGTCCTAGCTGTGAATGTGTTCACTGGTGGAACCAAGGAAGTAGCAAGAGGCTAGCAATGTTTCTCTGTGGGAAAGAGCTTGCAGAGTGGAAAAGCAATAAATGCGTTTTTATTTATACCAGCCACACCCACTGAAATAAGGCTACCTAATTTATATATTTTTTCACTTTTTAATTGGAATTCGTTTTTTCTGTATCCAAATAGTACTATTCACATCTTTCTACTTGCTAGAAAGAATATATATATATATATATATATATAAATGGCAGGATGTGTGTGTTTGTGTAACAAATGCACAGCCGCAATTTTTGACGGATTTGCACCAAAATTTACATGCACATGCTCCAAGTTAGTGGGAAGGCCAAGACTGATCTTACATTTCCCAACTGCCAGCAATAGTGGAAATAATCGATTTTTTCATGCTTCTATGGCAGTTTTCATGTAGTTTGTGGCCATTTTCTACTGGCCAGAGTGAGAGTCAATAGCTGGCTGCCACGAATAGGCAGGAAGATTCTATTGGCCAGCATGAGAGCCAACAGCTGACTGACATGAATGTTAATTAGCATGCTAGCATGCAAAAAAATCGATAGCTGCATTTGTCACAAGTGGGAAAAATTAAAATCTGCATGGCACTTTACTCCAATTGGCTCATTCGCTTGCTTAAACTCAACATTGATTCTGATTTCGAAGAACTGGGTTGGGTGTGAAAAAGTATTTGTTGCTAACATTCTTTTTTCATTCGGTTTTTCCAGTTATGAGTCCTTTTTTAAAGCTGATCGTTTTGTGTTCATTTTGTTTAGTTCTTTTTTCGTAACAGATTTAATGTTTAGTATAGAGCATAGAAAAATTTGCAGTGTGAGATAGGCAAGATGTAAGGCATGTAGCAACATCAGCACGGCAAAGGACACTCCTTTAAAGGCAAGGAAGGGCAAAAATTCAAGTGATAGCGATTGCTGTGTGAGTCATACGATTTTTGAATCAAGCATGGGCAACACCGGGCCATGCTGCTAGTATATATATATATATATATATATATATATATATATATATATATATATATATATATATATAGTAAGTTAATAAAGGGTTTGGTAATCTATGTGGATAATTTCAAAGAGGTCACTGTAATACCAGAGCAAATATTAATTAAATAACTAAGGTTGTCTCTTACTTAATTATTTAATTTATATATATATATATATATATATATATATGCCAAAGATGTGCCATCTAGTTAGGTAAAGTGGGCAGTGCCTCCTCTGAATAAAATAGATCAGCAGCTACATTTTCCTTCTGTGGCACAATATGTACCTAATCCAACAAAATTATAAAGGTTACTCTATTTTATTTTTTGTAGATTTACTACATAACTGTCACAAGCTGCCTACCCTGAGTAATTACTGATCGAACATGCCTGATATATGCTTCTCATATATCAAAGGTTTGAGCAATGCCAACATGAACATTGGGAACAAACTGTGTGGAAATATTAATGAAAGCTGGCAGCATGCTGCTCCTCTGATAGCCTTACCTGCCACTACGGCTTTGTCAAACACAGTAAAGAAAACCTTGCTGTCTACTCATGGAAACATGTGGCAAATTATCCTCAACCACTCAAGCAAAATGACTCAAACACATGTTTCATCTGTCTAAAAGCTTGCAAAACATCTACAAGCCTC
>CAHIKZ030000273.1:1162500-1225000 GCA_903632075.3 Acanthosepion pharaonis
TCCTTTGTAGCTTTTAGAATTGTCTTTTTACTATCTTTTTACTATGTACTTTTAAGTACAAAAAATGTCATTTTTGTTCTCATTTTACTTAAAACTTCCTCATTGCTTACATGCTAGATCCATGGTATTTTCAGCATCCTTCTGTAGAACCACATTTCTGTTGCCACAAATATTTTAAATTTTGTGCAGCATAATTTTTACAGAGATAAACAATGCGTACCTTGATTCTTAGGATTATGCACCACCGCTGGGAACATTTCAGAATCTCAAATAACAACTGAAGAAATGAGAGATGTCAAATTCAATGAAGTGCTTACTTTTTTAGTTTCTTTTTAACTCTTTGTAACTGAATATGAGCCCAGCACTGACCCTGATCTCTAGCACATTGATTTGAAAAATCATTTCTTGTGTGTGTGTGTGTGTGTATGCATGTATTTTCATATATGTGTATAAACCAGTGATAGTTTTTTTGCAGGGAATTGCAAAAAGAGGGGAAGTTTTTTTCTTTGTGTGGTGGTGAAAAATAAAAGAAATTTAAAGAAAACAAAAATTGTAATATAAACATTCCTGACATTCTCGACTGCAAGTATTTAAAACAAACTTCCCAGGCATCAATATTTTAAAAAAAAGAAAATGTTGTAAGATATTTTCTAGTTATATAATACAGAATTTATTAAAAATTTAAAGATTTTAAGCTGAGTTGTTTCAATTTTCTCCTGATAAGTCTCAGATATATATAATTCATAAGTTTTATTACATGGAGATGGGAAAACACTTATCAACCGGATTACATTTCAGCAAGCCAAATGAGAAATACCTGATTGCTATTTCAGTTATACTATAAGTTATATATAAGTATGTATAAATATAATAAACAAATTTAAAAATCAGCTCTATATTAGTAAATACAGTGCATGCAAAATTTTTATTTTTTCACTTTATTTTGATTCATTTTGGAGAAAGAGAAAACAATCCAACTTTTAGTACAATGCCATCTGGTTGAATATTTTTAAAAATTATTTTATGAGTTTTTATAAATCTGGAAGTTGTTAAACCAGTGAGTCATTAAGTGAGGAGTGGCCATAACTGAAAATGAACAGGTAAAGAATTGTCAGAATTCATCAAACAAAACACAATAAACTCAGTAAAGATACTTAGTGCACTGACATTACAAAAATGCTACTTCCATCTTTTTGGCTTCCTTTTCATTTCCTTTTAATGTGAATTGTACAATAAAATGAAAAATACATCACAGGAAATTCTATAAAAATTTAAAATGGCTTCTTTTCATAAATTTGTTGAACACTTAATGAGTAAATGTCAATTATGCTGTTGCTTTATTTGATGTTGTTTAATTTATATCAGTATAATATCAAATGAGGCTACCAATAGCTGACTTTTAAATTTACTGTTAAATAGAAACATCACACAGGACTTGAAACAATCTTAGACTATTTATCAAATCACATATCATCAGTCAGTTAAAAATTTTACACACACACACACACATATATATATATATAGAGAGAGAGAGAGAGAGAGAATAAATAAATAAAATATTCAAAGACTTATCTTCTGATTCTAGAGGTAAATATTCACTTTTTATTTATTTATTTACTATTATATATATATATATATATATATATATGTGTGTGCGTGTGCATGTGTCTTGAACAATAAAAAATATTAAAAAATTTTAATTTTCAGACCCAGGGTTGTATATTAATATTTTTTTGCTTTATTATTTCAATTAGTTTCCTCAACTACTTTTGAGCAGCATGCCCATCATGAGGGGAAAAAAATCCCTGCTTGTTAGTAGCAGTGAACTACATGAGTGAATGACTGTCTCTGAAGAAAGTGAACTTTATCTGTAGTTTTCATTTGTTTTTATTATTAATTTTGGTCAGTCCTAATGTTGGTTAAACTGCTTCTTTCAAGTTTTTTTTTTTTTTTTTAAGATAGAGTTTAGGAGATTCTTGACTTTCAGAATTCCCTCCTTGGTCATTTTGACAGTTTTATTGGTTGCTGGGAATGGTATGTGTTAAGTGTATGTTATGTTTTAGTTTTTTGGGAGTGTATATGATATGTGTATATGTATATATTTGTGTGAGTGTGTGTATAAGTGTGAGACCTCAACACCTCTGCAAGCATGCTTGTCTTTTTTGTGGGTGAGAAATGTGGATAGGGCTTGATTTATGGGGTTATATCTATCTGTGTTGTTAAATTTGTGGTTAAGCCCAAAGTGGACAAAATGTTTTGAGATGTAAAATCCATTTGTTTTCATGTTCCTCTAGTATTATCCTCTTGTAGTAATCTTTTCTGACTATTTCTATTTTTTCAATTATAGTGAATTTTGCATGGCTTTTAAAATCATGTTTTTCTAGGCAGAAATGATGTTCTACAGGTAATAATCCTTCACAGGAAGCTGACTTAATCTGATTCCGATAATTATTAATTCTGTAGTGAAAGGTACGTTCAGATTTTCCCACATATTGTTTCTTGCGTAGTGTGCATTCTAAGAGGTAAAATATGTTATGACTTCTACAGTTAGAGTTGTGGTAGATTTTGAAAGTAGATTTAGGGACTGAGCAAGTGAACAAATTGGTATGTCTAATGTGGTTACAACATAGGCACCTTTTGTTGTTACATGATTGGAAAACTCTTGTTGTTTTTATTTTTGGTCTATTACCTTATATATATTTCTTAATATTGAACATTTTATTTACAAAATCTGCTTGCCTTAAATACATTACCCTCCAGTAATTTCCTGGTCATTCAAGTTATTTTTTTTAGGTGTAAACAATATATATATATATATATATTAAGAAATGGACGAAGTCTGACAATCTATTTATTAAAGACATTTTTATGTTTAACGTTCTTTTTATAGATACAAGTATTTAAGTAAATGCTCTGTTTATAATAAACAGTATTTCTTAATATATGACGTCATTTGTTTACATTTGATACACCATGAGCAGTTATGAATGTACGAGATTCATGGAAGATTGAAGTTTATAAGCAGTAAATTCAACCTTGCCAACCGAACGATCCTTTATGGATGAGAGGTTAGGCACGTCAGCGTAAATGACGGTTCCGTATAGGATGCAGGTTCGAATCCTGTCAAAGGACGAATATTTTCTATGAAAATTTCTCGGACATTCAGGCCGGTAAATGTTATTTAATACTGTTTATTATAAACAGAGCATTTACTTAAATGTAGAGGTCTTACTGTTGGACGTAGTTTATCCTCTTACCCAGGATGGTCTCAGATGGAGTGTCTCTGTGGAAGAGATAAAATGAATAAAAAAAGACAAGAGGAAAAACTATATTTAGCTGATGTGTTTCCTCATCTGATGGACTTTGTCAAAGCAAATGTAATGGTTATATTTTGCAAAAAGTATCTATAAACTACATTTTGCTTTTGTTTATAGATATTTGTTGCAAAATAAAATCATTACATTTGCCTTGATAAGGTCCATCAGATGATGAAACATGGTAACTAAATATAGCTTTTCCTCTTGTTATATATATATATATATATATATAGAGAGAGAGAGATAGATAGATAGGTTGGTACATTTATTTGATGTGCAGGTGATGTAATGGATAGTGACTCAGAATAAGAAACTGGAGAGCCAAATTTGAATTCCAGTTTTATTGACTTGCATCTAAATACTCCTGAGAAAGGCAGAAATTCATTTCTTCTTCCCCACCCATTATTTCATTAGTAGTGGGTAAAATAGTAGTGGGGGAAGGCTCTTGTCATACTTGACCACCAGTCTAGGAGAAGGACAACTCAAAATTCAAAACCTGAAGAGGACTGTTAGTGATCTCTGTATTCAGTTCTTCCAAAAACTGTGGTTGGCTTACAAACCTTTACCCCTATAATCAAATCTTATGTACAGGTAATCTGACTGTTCATTTCTAGGAGCTGAATTGTTGGATCCTCATATGTCAAAGATGATGGAAGAGTCCATCACGCACACACACACATACATATATATATATTGTTATGGGACCTTACCCATAATAACATAATGGACTAGTCCATATGTAATAAATATTGCGCTTCAAGAGGAAGCAGAGAGTTCCGTCTGAAGTCTGGAGTAAAGTCCGTCAGAAGTCTGTCAGTCAGTCAGAGCGAGTGAGTCAGTTGAGTCAGAGGCAGTCCGAAACAGAGTCGTGTTCAGACAATTACTACTAAACCTGATTGTTCGTACTAACACTTTCTACTTCTCTGTATATATTCCTGATTGTAATATATCTGTGTTATTCCATATCCATGTTCGAGTTCTTCTTTATTGGTTCTACCTTGGACTCTCACCGTGGTACAAGGAACCGGACCATAAACACATATATATATATATATATATATATATATATATATATATATATAACAGTGTGTGCTATGTAATTGAGAACAAATTATCATGGGAAGAAAAATCTATTAATCTGAAAAAAACAGTATTTTTTTTCAAAACAGTTTTTATAAATGTTTAACTTAGGAAAAACAGTAAAAGGTTATTCAATAAAACTACCCTCAACGTTAAGGACAGCTCTGTATTAGGCTTGGAAATAAGTGTACGTGTGAAATAGATGATTCTTACTCATGTTGGGTATTGTGTCTATGATAGAAGACTTTAGCAAAAAGAAATCTTTGGAATTGGGGATAGAAACAGGTTCATTGCCATGGGTCATCCTATCAGGATCTGGGGCATCCATTCCACTCCCCAAAAATCATTTGCTCACCCACCTGTGAAAACAATGTAAACTCATTTTAGTTTGCAAATTATAACTTGTGTCCCCACCACCTAACTTAAAAAGATTCTATCCTATTCAAAACTCTTTGGTGATGTGTCTGTGTAGTAGCTAAGACATATAGTGGAGATGACATGATCAAGATAATTTTTGTCCAACCATTCCTGGGTCACATACATGTATGACAAATCCCTAATTCAGGAATTCATTACTGTGTCCAGTACCTCAGTGTAGGTGATAAACTCTCTGAGGTTCTGTGGGAAAAGGTTGCATGGTATAACATGGAACTCATTGCTTAAATGATGTAAACTTAGAGCACATCCCCATGGGCATCTCTGTGGTGTCTGTGCAGAATCACCTTCTATTTCTCCTATTCACCTAGCCTCTTCCAAGAAGCTGGAAGTTTCCAAGTCATTTTGGTTGTGGATAATGCCATGAGTACAGTATGCATTTTAAATTCCTGTATCAGACTGGAAGCTAACATGTTAATGTTCATGTCTGTTAAAATTTGGTGCATGTTATATAACATTATATTAGGTTCACTTCCATCTATGGTTTGTGAAAAATATGTTCTCAAATACTTAATGAAATACACACACACACACATATATATACACACACATACATACATACACACACATACCCTTTGTATAGTGTGGGGAAACAAAACTTACAATAAAATTTAAAGTAAAATTTCTCTGCAACCTACCACTCTATCAAATAATATGAAAAAAAGTAAATCTCAAAGACTACACTGGCAGATTTTTAAGAAACATAGTGAAAAATAGCTTCACAGAAAGACAAACAACAAATGTCAGACTTGTTTCATGTTCAAACTGACTGTAAAACAATTTGTGCTCACTGTCTACAATATGAAGAACGACAAAGACAATGACATTCAGAAGAAGGAAAGCAGAAGCATAGACAAGAAGCAGATTTGAGACTTCATTAACCCTCTCAAGAACAAAACTGCAAAGGATATAACCATATACATGCGCAAGATTGCTGCTGGGCTAAAATTGGATACAAAGTCCATCAGAACTGCTGTGCATGATTGACTTCGGGTTTTAAATCATACCCTTAATATAGAGCCTATGAAATTTGAAACTGGAAAGGTGCAAGAGTGTTCTCAGACATTGCAAGAATCATAGGGCCATTGTTAAAATATTCTCTTTTGTTAGAATATTCCCAGTGAACACGGTATTGAACTTTTTTTGTTAATTCATTCCATGCACGGAAATAAAGTCACTAAGATACAAGGGGTTACTAAGTATGAAAGAATATGAGAAAAGAACAATATTATTATGGAGAGATAACAATGAAAGAACAGGAATTAAGAAGATAATGATTGATATTGTATTTAAATTTTAAAAAAATAAAAGTTGTCTAGAAAACAAGAGGCCAGAAGAGAGTTCAACAGGCAAGAAGTGTGAAAGAAGAAACTGATAGTATAGAACTTATGCTTACATCTAGCCATTTCAGCTGTAAAATTACAGTTGAAATGGCTATGAGATCTCTGTTTAATCTTGTACTGTCCTTAAATTAATTCATGTATACATATGGTGGACTCTCTTATCATGAACAATAAATGAGGGTCAACATCAGATGCTGCCTTTCATTTTACCCTTATGAATGCTAGCAGGGGCAATTGTGGAGAAAATCAGGTAAGGGAAAGACATATTTCATTTGTGCTTTCTTAAGTGTGATACTAGGTGACAAATCCACACTGAAAGATGAAATTTGTTAAAGCAGGATTTTGATGATGTCTCTGCTTCAGAGTTTGATAAAGCTGATCGCAGTGCTTCGGTTTACTGTCTTCAAAACCCTTTAACTTAACGAAACATGTTTTATGACACTCCTTTTGGTTTGATGATTGGGCTTCCCAGGTTTTCAGATCAAAGTTGAGATGTTTCAAGTTGTCTTTCTAGCATGGATGTCCAACTGAACCCCTGGTTTGTTTTATATATATATATATATATATATATATATATATATATATATATATATATAAAAACACACACACACATATATAGATGGCCTGAAGATTCTGTTTAAGCATGAAACAGACTGTTACCACTGGGTGTTGATCTCAATGTCGACTTTTCTATTTACATACAGTGTTTTTCCCAGTAAAATTAATATTACCAACTGACAAATTTTAAGATATACTTACATTTATATGAGCAATATATTGTCATAGTTTCAGCTTATAATATCTAAGCTTACCAAAGATTTTGGTAAGAACTTGTTTTAAGGGCATCATGTTTTATTAAACAACTAAACTAAGTACAATATAAGTTTTTATGTATGAGTAAATCTAAACGATAAAGGATTTGCAAACATATTTGACTAACATAATATCCCTTATGCTTGAATATATTATTATTTTATATGTTAATATTGGCTTGTAGGCATTCTATGATCTTGGTTTTCAAACATTGATTCTGTTAAGTTTTCTGTCCTTACAAATTTAAAATTACTTGCAGCAGTTTTTATTGCTTACCATAGATCTTCTTTGTTTGAATATTATTTTCCATTCACATATACATCCCTTTTAATAATAACCACAAGTTTTGTACTGAATTAATATCTGGTGATTCTAGGAGCCATTCTATTAATTTGTTGTCTTTGATACATTTTTTGACAATGTTGACAATAATCATTTTTGCAGAATATGAATGAGAATTCTTTTACATGAATATCCTCTTTATCATCTTGGTTGGAATCTGTGCCATTCCAAAAACATCTTGTCTAAGGAATTACAATAATTCTCTGCATTTATCTTGAATAATCATCAGCAACTGTGAAGGGACCTATAATTTTATACCTATATTAATCCACTTCCCTGTTATCATATTCTACATTATATTGCTTGAATTTTTCCATCAAACAACCAACTCAGCCATCAGGTCCATCCAATGTAGCTCTACTTTCATTATCAAAAATTACTGTTGAGAAATCTATTTTCTTTGAACAAACAAAATTGTTTCTTTTTAGGATTTTTTTTCTTAACAGTGTTAATTTCATGTCTTTATCCAATGTTCATAGTATTTTGAAATATTTTTTACATTCCCAAGACTAGCTTCTTCAAATATTTTTCTGCTGGTCAAATCCACCTTTTTTGTTTATTAATCTTTTTCTTAAATCTCTTTTTTTGTGGGATTCTTCAAGCCACTTTATTTTCTGGTTCTTATTTTGCAATAGTTTTTTTTTTTTATTCTTCTATAATCACTGTTTAACTTCCAATATTCTGTTTCCATAACTGAATTTATTTTACTATATTGTACTTCTCTTCTAAAATGATATCTTACAAACCATGGTAGTATTTATATATATATATATATATATATACACACACACACACACACACACACACACACACACATATTGTGTCATGGGTAAATTGTTTTATATATTTAATTTTGCACATATGCATTGTTTGTTTTTGATTTTATCAACTGCACAATATAGGAAGGTCAGTTAGGCACCATCTGTGACAAAAAGAGCATCAGGACTCAATTCACTCCACCAGAAATTTGAAAATGGCATGTTGTACTGCTTGGCATTTATGCCAGAAGTTCCAAAATGAACATTTCACAGTATTTGTGTGTCAATCTGAGGACAGTGCATTGGATTTTGTAAAAGTTAGATATCAAGTCAATATCATGGTGTTTGGAGTGATCACTAGTGATCCTCCATTCATCATCCTACAGGGTCTCAGACTCAACACTAAGGCCTACATCAAATGCCTTGAGGTGGTAGTGCTGCCCTGGGTCAAGAGGATGGCTGCTGGAAAACCCATGTTTGGCAACAGACTCTGCACCATACCACACAAGCAGGAGAATCCAGTCATGGCTGTCAGATTTTCTGTAATGACATCACCCCTTACATCTGGCCACCTAACTCCCTGACTGCAATAGTCCAGAAGAGTTGAAGTCCAAAGTCATATAGAGGCCATGGTTGATGCCAATGGCAATTTTACTGAATAAATTTTCACTTTAGTATTTCAAGATATTTTTGTGTAATTTTGGTAAATATATCTGTTAAGATGAGATGTCAGTATTATTTTTTTTATTTTATTTAATCTAGACGACAATTTATCCATCGCACCGTGTGTGTGTGTGTGTATATATATATATATATATATATATATATATATATATATATATATATATATATATATATATATATATCTGACCATGAGACCTGGGTTTGAATCTCATCATGGTCGATTTGTCAGGAAAAAAAGACTGTTATTGGAATGGATTGAGGTTGATCCCAACATGTCGCATATTTGGGAAGTGCCTGAAAACCATACCACTGGTTGACCCAAGCCTTGTGAGTGAAATTTGGTAGATTGAACTCTTAGGGCTCTGTTGACAGTTAGCACAAAGCTGCAAATCATCATGGTCAAGAGCTTGAGCATGCTGGCCTGGTTCAAATTGTTTTGATCATGCTAGATAACATGCTCTCTCCTAGAAACTGTAACTAAAGTCTGCTCAGCATAGTTGCAGTATAAACCACAGATGGGCTCTGCAGGTGTTGAGCAGACACAAATGTACCTGAGTGAGTGTCTGCAATAGGGATTGACTAGCCACCCTAGTACACGGGTATCCCTGAATACGAGTGGCCAACTATTATATATACAATATGATTAACAACTATTCAGCTACATAATGACACCTCATATCCCTAAATAAGTCAATGTAAATATTTCTAATAAAAAAAAGATATTATGAATGAAATTAAAATCTCAAATTTATAATATAAATATATCTAAAATTTTACCAATATAGTTTGATTAATGCAATTATTTGTTAAAACATTGGTTTGCATAATAAAATCTGACATTTTGTAAAGATGCTATTTGTAAAACCAACAGGAAAGACAATCTGGCAAAAATCTAATATATAAATGCACATTATATAACAGTAAAACTAAAGTTACTCAATATAAAATAATGAAAAGTCTAATTAACAGTTGCTCACTGGTTGGTTTTTCAAAAAGAAAAAAATGTGATCAAGTTTGTAAATGTTTCAGGTATAACAAAGGCAAGGGAAATCATTTTAAAATGAATACAACAAAACATTACTGTATTCAATTATATGCATAGCTACAAAATCTTATGAAACCACAGTTTAGCTTTTTTTTCTATTTTTTCTACACATTTATTTTCTTCTGTGGAATTTTAGAATTTGATCACGTTCTGTGAAAGTCTCATTTTAAAATGGTAGAAAAGCTGCCTAGTTTTGTGAGGATAATTTCATTGTTTGTTTTTCTTAAAGATAAATTTATGAATCACATTGCACAATATTACAGAATTAAAATAGTGCTTTCTTTTTTTTTATTTTAAAAAAATGATATTGTGAAATTGAAATAAGCTACAAAACTCAGGTCTAATAATTGAATTATTATAGAGAAGATAAATGTGATGTTAAGATTTCAGGAAAAGATAATAATCACAAAAATGATTTCTTAAAATTCTATTTCATATGTTTATGGTTCATAACTTACAGGTGTCATCAATATTATTGCTATTTTATAAAATAAAGAATTTTCAACCATTAATATTAATTCTGACTTGTATTTACTTTCATCTTACTTTTCATTTCCAATCCTTTAATGTCTATAGACAGAAATTCACTGCCTGAGTAAAGTTACAAGTAAAAGATGAAAGTAAATTTTAAGAAGAAAGTAAATTTTTTTCTTCATATTTTACAGCACAGAAAGAGAAAATAATGCACAGATGGAGTACACTGGTTAATTTCTAATGAGTAGCACAGGACTTTGCAAGACAAGAACAATAGTAATTTCTAACAAGTAATACAGAGATCCAAAGCTGAAAACTTCCTCTATAACACAAAAATTTATAATTTCATCTAGCCAAATCTTTAATCCAGCCAGTTAGTTAGTTTTGACCAATTGGATAATTCATAAAAAAGATAGGTCAGGCCTGCACAAAATATGTCTTACAAGCTGCATGCAGCCCACAAGACTATTCAAACTGGCCCATGAGTGGTTTTAAAATAGTGATTTTTTTTGTGTTTTTCAGAATAAATTCAGTCACTGATCAGTTTTGTGGAAGTACGACTTTATTCAAACAATAGTTCACTGCCTTTGTATTTAATTAATCCCTTTCACTCTCTGAAGAAAACGTAAAAGAATGAATTTTCTTGTCCTTCCTCTCTCTATATATATCTGTTTCTATCTCACTGAAAGAGAAAATCTTATTTAATTGTTTCATCAAGACTAGATACAAATCAAATTTAGGTTTTTTAAATGTAACAATATGGAGAAACCTATTTGAAACTTCTGAGTAAGTGATGGAAATCAGTGGGTAGAGTATGTAGAGAGCTGGCATTTTCTTCATGACTGTTTAAAGAAAGTGTGTGTGAGAGGAGGTTGAGAAAATTCAACTTCATATTTTGATGTTAGTTGTTGGAGATAACAAGACTGTGAAAGTAATCATCTTTTACAATGCTGCTCTGTTATTGTTGAGTTATAATAAATTTTTAAAAACATTAAATGTTGGAATATCTAAAAAAAAAATTTTTTAAAAAATCACATTTTAAAACATCTTCTATGTTGTTTTTTTAAAATTAATTTCACCCCAAGCAAAGCAATAAAGCCACTAAAATGCAAAGGTTTTACTGAGCATGAAAGAAAATGAGAAAAACATTGCTGAGGGGAATGGACAATAAAAAAGTTTCAAAAAGTCAAAAGATGTTGATTGATGTTGCATTTAAATTTTTGAAGATCAAGGTTGACAGAGTAAGGTTGAAGTAAGAGTCCAAGGGAAGAAACCATGTTAGAAAATGACAAAGTATCAAAAACTAAATGACCTACAAAATTTGCTTAACCATTATGAAGAAAAAAAATATACAAGCTTTTTTGCTTGAAGAAAAAAAAATGTCTTCTTTGGGAATATATTAAAAATTTATTCTTGTGATTCATCTTGATACTTTCATTTTATTTTTTTAATTGTATAAATCTGATATAGATGCTTCCATGTTTGAGTCTTTTTTTTCTTTTGTTTTGCAATGAACAAAATATGCGCAAAATTTAGTTGCAAACAAAAAAATTACATACATTCATTATTTATTTCTCAGTAGGAGTTTTAAGATTTAAACAGTAAATACAACAAAGACTTTGTGACCATTCTTCTACTATGTGTCATGTCTCTTCAGGATGTTAGCAATCATGGCTCTCCATAATTGCCCATTCTTTATAGCTCTTAATAAATTTTGTTATCGCTCCTACACCTTGTTTTGCCATTCATTTACTCAAGCTCACTAGGTACGTTATGCATAGTTTTCTTCTGTCTCTCTTGTCTTCAATCTGCCCTGTGAGTATCAAACTTTCCAAGCCGACTTCCCTCATTATATGTCTTAAAAATTTCAATTGTCTCTTCCTAATGTTAAGTATAAGTGTCCGTTTTGTTTCCACTTTCTCTAAAAATGTCATTGCTCCCATGTTTGGTCAGCATCCTTCTGTAGAAGCATATTTCTGTTGCTTTAAATCTATTCTTCATTTGTGAAGAGATTGTGCAGCATTCATTGCCATATAGAAGAACTGATATTACATAACAGTTTAGTATGTTTTTTCCTTGTTTCTAAAGAAAATCTTTTAAATTAAAGTTTTTCATCATGGTTTCTTCTCTTGCACTTCTCCCCTGTGGAACTCTTTTCCAGCTTCTTTCTTTTCTGTCAACCACGATCTTCAAAGATTTAAATACAATGTCAAGTGTCATATTCTACCTCTAAGAATCCTGTTCTTGTTTATTGTATTTTCTCCTTCACAATGTTTTGTTTCTTTTGGTTTCTTTCACTCTAAGTAACCCCCTGCTTCTTAGTGGATTTATTGTTTAAGTTTTACTATTGTATAAATATAATCTAAATAGTATATCTAATTTTGGAAAACTCTAATGTGATACTTCAGCTTAACTCTTTCAGTTGCCATGTTAAGATCATTATTTATAAAACCTCCAGTTTTTGTTGTTCGTTGTTGTCGACTCCTTATGGAACAGAAGGTTGCAGCCACACCAACTCATTTTGTTCTGGTTTCAGCAAACAGTGAATTTTTGCAGTGCTAGCCTGACAACCTGGATGGATTTCTTTACAGAGCTAAAGGACTTCAACTGTCCTAATGTTTTCATTTCCTCTAAAATTTTGTCATTGCTCACATATTCAGTCCATAATATTATCAGAACCCTCTATAGAACTATGTAAAAACCATTATTTATAAAATCTCAATCATGCCTTTCTTGAAGGCTATAATGCAAAGTGAACATACACTGCCAACCAGAGATTGAATCTGGTTTGTTGATTCCATTTTCCATGATGCTAACCATTATGCGACCCACGCCTTTAGCTTTTAGAGTACATCTAACATATTGTAAAAGTTCTAAGGTTAGTTTTTCTTTTCAATTTTATTTCAATCTATTACAATTATTTCGATGTATGGGTGGTGTAACAGATATCAATATGGAAAGTGGAATCAGTGTGCTGGGTTCAAATTCCAGGTGAGTTTGTTGCTTTCACTTGGGCAAGGCATGAATCCTTAACTTCTCCTCTCAACTGTGGGTTAAATAACAGTGTAGACAGGGCTCATTAAAAGTGGTGGTAACCAGTCTAAGAGAAGGAAAACTGAATCTCAAACCATAAAGAAGGCAATGGTAAACCATTCCATTATAATTCCAAAAAATATGATTTACAGATAATCAAGAAAAGAAATCTGTAGAGAGCCATGACTGCCTATGTCCTGAAGAGACATGTCATTTTAAAAAAAGAAGCAGGTTTTTCATATTTGTTTCTTGCAGTACTGAAAAATATTAAATATCTAGATGAAACAATATTTGTTATGTATCTAAATATTGACCAGTTGCAATTATTTTTCTGTAACAATATAAACATTAATCATTAATCAAACAACAAAAGTTTATTTAGTACTGTAGTGAAATCCTGATGTTAAAGAATTATTATTTTTCAGTTATTTTCTTTCTAAAATACTTAAAATTATTAACTGTATCTTTTCTTTGTAATAACCCAACACTGACCCTTTCTAATTTACTAATTTCCTCTTCACATATTTCATGGAAAATTATTTATTTCAGCGGCATGTTCACTTCAGGGGATATATTTTATGCAACTTACACAAATCAAGTCACCATGTGCCCAAATGCAATAATCTTAGCTAAGGTCAACGTATGTAAATTAATATCCAAGTGAAATCCTTCTTGCAGCAAAACAGGAGGAACTTTAGGGTTGCAAGGAAATTGCTGTCACCAAGGAAACAAGAATAGCAGGGGCTTTGGGAGAAGACAGCAGGGCAGTTTAGAGATATTGTGTAAACATACTGAAAGTTGGGAACATTACTCAGCCAACTAGCAAGAAGCTGGCATTTAGGGAACTTAGGAACATTTGCTTGTGCAGCTATCACATTAGAAAGAAAAGAGATAGAGATAGAGAGAGAGAGAGAGAGAGAGAGGACAGAAAGTCTGTTGTAAACATATTTATCTGCTTTCAAAAACTGTATGCCTTAATAAGGGGAAGGAGAAAAAAATGTAAGGAATCAAGAATAAACATGGCATCAAGAAGGGGGAGATTTATGCATCAAGGATGGTGTGGGATTAGATAATCTCATTGCATGTTCAAAACCTACTATTGATTATTATATTGCTGATTAGCAAAATTTAGTTGTCAGTCTCTCTTCTCTTCTCCTTTATTTCTTTCTATCTCTTTACATATTATATATATATATATATATATATATATATATAATTTACTTGACATATGAATCTGAACTTGGAATTTCATATATATATACATATATATATTTATATTTTCAAACTTTGTCATATTCCTTCATAAATTAAGTTTATTTTTTACCATTAATTATATATATATATATATATATATTTATATATATATATATATATATATTATAAATTAACTGATTTAAAATATGGTTTTAAAAAATAAGTTACTCTAAAATTCACTTGAGGATGAAATGGAACTAATGTTTTTAATTTAATTATAAATTAAATTATAATATATATACATACATACATATCCATATATACATACATATATATATATATATACATATTATGATTAATACTGGTTTTAAAAAATGCTAAAAGCTTGAGGATGAAATGGAAAAGAAATTAATACTGTGCAGCGAAAAGAAACATATTTTAATTCAGTTAATTTATAATATTAATGTTCTGTAAATTTACATTGAGCACTATTTTGTAAAAATAAAAATACCAATAAGAACACCAGAATATATATCTTACTGTTCTTTCTTTTTATTTATATATATATATATATAATTTATTTGTTTAAACATTACTTTTTAATGGATACTCATATTTGAGTAGATGCTCTGTTTTTATTTATTTATTAAACAATATATTTATTTATTTATAATCTACCAGCTTAAATATTTTAGAAATCTTGTTAGAAAAATAAAGATATAAATCAATAAGTTTGAAGCCTAGCACATTTATTAGCTAAATTCTGGTCTGAAAATTTTACTGTTTAATCTTTGATTTGTGTTATCAAGATTTTACTTTGAATTAAGTGCATTAACAAGAAAGGCTATTATGTTGAAAACATATATGTTGTGCAAAATTAATTCTTTTCTCATCATTAGCTTGGAGGCTTAGTATTGATGTATAGAAAGATAAATAGATAGAAAGGTAGATGTGTGATCATTAACTTTTTGTAAGTTAATCACACACACAATAAACACTTTACTGACCATAGATCACAAAAGAATAAAGAAATGAAATAAAAAAAAATAAACAGTGCAATGTTATCTTAATACTGACCATAATCCTTTTATTGCCTGAGTACTTGACTGTGATGGTTTGAAGTAATGGCATAAAATCTGTTTAATAAAATAAAGAAGAACATTTTAAAAAAAAATTTAAACCTTTATGATATTGAAGGAGGAATACAATGATTTTATACTGAGAAAATAAACTATTGAAAAACAATTTCAATAAGAAATATACTATTAACAAAATTGCGGATGATAAGACTGATTTTACAACAACCATAAATTTTACTTAAACATAAAATTTCTCGCAGTGGTCAAAGTTTAAATGGCTTGCTTGATTTCTGCCTGTAATAATGAATGTTGAAGAGAACAGAATAAAGTGTAATAAATATTTATTTCTGTGTAGTGAAACATCCACACACATCATATATATCTGTGTGTGTATGGAAAATGTAGCAGCAATAGATAAACTGACTTGAGTGAGAAAGATATTTTTTAAGTTAACAGTTCAGTAGCCACAATAATCTGGAGAAAGAAGTTAAAAAGTTTATCCCATTATCAGCTGCTGTTTTTTTTTTTAATCATTTTACCCCATGCAAGGCAGCAATGCCACTAGACTGCAGGGGGTTACAGGGAGTGAAAGTGAAAGAAAATGAGAATGAGAATGGAGAGGACTGGGGAAAGGACAAAAAAGGAACAGGCTTCAAGAAGACAGAAGATGGTGATTGATGTTATCAGGAGGGAATTCCACAGGTGGCAAGTGCGAGAAAAGAAACTGTTAGAGAAGAAGTGGTGGTTGCATCAACAGTAAAATTAGACCTAGATGCTAGCCTACTAGAATGCTTAAATTCATGTAGTCAGGGCACCAGACTTTTTTGCCCATCAGAACAGTTGCCATGAAAATGTTCATAAAAAAAAACAAAAAAAACAGAGAGAAGTCATATGACATCAGTGAGAAAATGACTGAAGTGAAGATGCTTGGTCAGTATTGATTACATTACAGAATCTTCTTTGGATTTTGTCAAGAATTAAAAGATGTATGGCAGGAGCAACAGATCAGTATTCAATGTATGGATAGGTGGTAGATATATAAATGTGCAAGATGGATTCTGACAAGAAAAAATTTCTGACACAATACAGCAAACCAACTTTACTTGCAATAGACATAGCAATTGATTTCCATTCAATCATGCTCATGAGGTAGGTTATGCATTGTTTTCCTCTGGCCTTCTTGCCTTCAATCTCTCCTGTGCGTATCAAATTTTAAAAGTCCTCTTTCCTCATTATATCCCCTAGAAATTTCAATTATTCCCTAGAAATTTCAATTATCCCCTAGAAATTTCAATTATCTCCTCCTGATGTTAAATATAAGTGTCCTTTTTGTCTTCATTTTTTCTAAATCTTTGTTGCTCACATGTTTTGTCCAGGTTATTCTCAGTATCCTTCTGCAGAACCACATTTCTGTTGCTTCAAAACTTTTTCATTTGTGAGGAGATTGTTCAGCATTCACTGCCATATAGGAGAACTGATACTAACAGTCTCAAGTAATTATTTTAGTATTAGATTAGAAACACTGAATATAAAGAAAAAAATGCATGATTAAATCAGCTAAAAAATATGAATAAATTATATGAAGTATAATTTTGAAAGCTCAACTAGTTTACTAGTAAGTGAAGTGGAATTCTGATCATTTATAAAAATGGAGCCAGCTCTGTAAAGGATTTAGATATGCTGTTTGTTGATTGGACTGTGATAATTTTATTTTCTCATTGGTTAGAACAGATGATTGATTAAACTCAAATTCTTGTAAGTTGCAGCCTTCTTTATGCCCAAACAAAAGATATTTGTCCAATACACTAAAAGACATGGGATAGTAGTATGCAAAGTTAATGGTAGGTGGTGCCACCATACACTAACATTTACTGGATTTCTTACCTCCATCCTGACTCCTGTGTTTTGCAACTCTATCCTCTTGGCAATTCTGATCATGCTGAAGTGTCTGTTGATATTTACTTTGACTCATCTATTAGGCACAAGCCTCCTATTCACAAGACTTCTTTCTGCTACCAATGTACTGAGTGAGATTCATTTTGCGATTTTATTTATGATGTCCCATGACGTGAAATTTTTAAATTTCCTACTGAAAAATGTGCCTCTGGGGTTTATTCTTGGGTGAAAGCCAGCATTGAGGCTTCTATACCTTCTTATAAATAACAGATAAAATCACAATCTTCTCCTTGGTTCAAAGCTGCATGCTCAGCTGTTATAGCCCACAGGAATCTCTTTTTCTAGCTATACCGATGTGATAGGTCTGATTACAACAGTCACCTCATAATCAGTGCAAATATATCCTGAAAGAAGCTAAGTCATTGTTTGCTGATAGAATGAGGCACCATATAACCTCTCACAAGTTTTGTTGAGGCAGCAAAGAGACGGGAAGTGTGGCATTGCCCTGATTGAAAACAACCCTCTGATTGACTAATTATGGATGCTTTTAATTTAACTGCCAGGAACAGTACTTTTCTGAATTCAACATCCAATTTTGTAGAAGGAATTCATAGTACACAATACTTGTCTAATACCCAGTGATGTGAAAGAGTTATGGTGATGCTTGGTGATGTATTGACTGTATGTCCCTAACACTCAAGTAGGGGGACCCATAGGGCTTAGTGAGAAAAGAAGACATTTTAAATATGTAAAAACAGATAAAACATGAAATAAACACTTCATTCAAATTAAATATAAACTAAATTATTATTTCACTCTTTGATTAGATGCTCTCCCAATTTGGATGCCACAAGCCATCTGCCCGTCCCGTTTCTATGCTATTGCTAATACCACCATATAAACATCCTCATGCAAACTGGCTGCTTTTGTTGAGTTTAATGTTGGCTCATCTTGTTTTCCTCAGGAACCCTTTTGCTTTACATTGCTGTAAACAAGCCATTTTTCATCACCTATGGTCATTCTCTTCAGAAATCGGTCTGTCAATTTTTTTTCTGTTAAATGATAAGGCACCCAAGCATTGTCATGATTCATGTATCTAAGTATTTTCAATTGTCTTACAGCACTCATATGAGATATGTGGAAGAATTCTATAATGTCTTATCTCATTTTGCCTGAAACTCATATATACAGTCATTTTTGATAGCCTGGGTAAACTAGTACTTCAGATATTAGTAAAAATAATAATGGTATATTAATACATGAAATGACATAACTGAATTTGCTTGATAATTTTAATTTAAGATATTATTCTGTTTATATTATTTTTGTGGCAATAGAAAAGACTAAGCAACAATGAAGTTGGACATTTTTTTTGTTTTCAGCTTGAACCATGTGTGAATAACAAAACCAAGACAAATGTTAGTTTTATTCTTTAATTAAAGAAGACAATAGAAGAAAGATGTTCGTATTATAAAGAGAATCAACAGCCTAACAACAATGTAACCGTGTGTTTTTAATACTTAATTTAAATGAGGTGTTTGATCAATGTGAAACTACGAAAATGTAATCAGTATCTAAGCCTATTTTTTTTTTTTTTTTAAGAGAATGGGTTTTCATGACATTAATAGAATCAATATCTCAACAACAATGTTGCTTCACTTTTTATGTCCTCCTCTCCTTTTCATTGAATGTGTACGAGAAAAATAAAACCAATCTCTCACAACAGCATAACTAGACTTGGTTTATACTTGAGTTAAAGAGGACAAATTGACCTTCATGAAGAAGACTAATCCTAAAACATTATCACAGCTTATAAGTTTTTCTATTAATTATTTGGAGGAGTAACTTAATTTTTGATCATTCCATTTCTATCAGTGCATTCTACAGCAATCTTCAAGGAGCTTATTCAAATTTTTTTTTTGGAAACATCAGAATTAAGCAAATACAAAATTGTAAATATCTAGGTACTATTTTAACAGAAAGCTGAAAATGTGACACTGACATTCAAAGGCACATTGGAATAAAAAAAATAAGCAAAGTATTAAAAAACAGGAAAATCTTGTTAGAAACAAAGAAAAGAGTGCTGAACTGTTATGTAATACCAATTCTTCTTTATGGCAGAAGAAGAAGAGACTTGAAGCAACAGAAATGTGGTTCTACAGAAGGATGCTTAAATAACATGGATGGAACATGTGAGTAACAAGGAAGTTTTAAGAAAAATGGAAACAAAAAAAAATACATACTTAGAATCAGAAAGAGACAACTGAAATTTCTAGGACATCTAATGAGGAAAGAAAACTTAGTGAATTTGACACTCACAGGACATATTGAAAACAATAGAAACAGGAGAAAGTAGTGAATAACCTATCTAATGAATTTGTGTACATAGTTGGCAGGACTGGAATTTGGAGGGATAGTAAAAAGCAAACCTTACAAAGAGCTACAAAGAACAAGAAATTATGGGTAGACATAATTGCCCATGCCCTGAAAGGACACAGCACACAGAAAAGAAGAATGTTTTATTTTATTTGCTAATGTTAAAACATAAAAATAATACTGATACGGGATTCTGTTCAAAGTTCTTTGAAAATTATCCGATAGTAAATGCCCCTGAGATAGACCAGAGAATACAGTAACTCAAATGTGTTAATAAAATCAACTAAAATAACAATACTGGTGATGAGACATTTGTTAAGGCAGACAATAGATGTAACAGCCTATTACTCTTATTACCACTTGTAGTTAATTATGAGGGAATGGTTTGTCTCGGTATACAGACATTAAATTTATCATTGTTCAATCCCTCCCTCATGGACTTCCCTACTCATTTCCCTCATCAAACCAAGCAACATGCTTCTCTATTGGATCTATTTCTTACTTCCTCTCCCTGCTCTTGCCAAGCTTCACAATACTGCCCTCTTGGTAACTTGAACCACTGTGTGGTGGCTATTGATATCTCCTCCCAAGCATCCATTAAACAGGAACCCCCTATCTACAAGATCTCTTTCCAGTGCCAGAATGCTGATTGGGACTTTCTTTGGAATAACATCTTCAACCTTCTAACTGAAAATTGCACCACTGAGGTTTCTTCTTGGGTCAAAGCCATCATGAACACTTTCATCCCTTCTTGGAAGGACCAGGTGAAACTGCAATCCTCTCCATGGTTCACACCAGCATGCTCAACCTCCATAGCACACAGGAACCCCTTTTTCTGGCTATGCCAGCATGACAGTATTCATCATAGGTGCTTATTTGCTACTGCTCATAACACATGTTAGCAAGTCTTCAAACATGCCAAGTCTCTGTTTGCTGAGAGAATGAGGCACCATATAGCCTCTAAAAACTTTGGCTCTCGTGACTACTGGCATCTCTATAATAGATACTAAATAAGTAAAAGGTCTCTTTTCCTCCCTCCCATCTTCAATCAATTTGATGTGTTATCATCCTCTGCTGATAAAGCTGAATGATTTGCCCATAAATTCTCCTCAAACTTTACTCTTGACTCATCTGGAGTATCCCTGCCTAACTTCCCACTTAGAACTGATTCTCTGTTGAGTGATATGCATATAATCTCTTCCATGGTTTCTGCTATCATCTCTAACCTGGATCGCCACAAAGCATGTGGACCTGATAGCATCCTTGTAATAGTCATTAAGAAGTGTGCTCCTGAATTAGCTCCTGTTCTCTCTAAACTGTATAACAAATGACTCGCTACCGCCTGCTTGCTAGAAGTCATCATCTATTGTTCTAGTTTTTAAGAACTCTGGTGAACCATCTGGCCTATCCAACTATCAGCTTATTAACCTTCTGCCTTTTTTTTAGGAAACCTCTAGAGGACCTAATCAATGCCGAATTGATTCATCATCTCTCATCACAAGGCCTTTTCTCAGACAAGCAATACAAATTTTGTTCCTACAGATCAATTGCTGATATACTAACAATAATTGCAGAAAGAGTCTATTATGCACTAAATAAAAGCGGTGAAATCCAGGCTGTAGCATTGGACATCTTGAAAGTCTTTGACAGGGTTTGACATTTAGGTCTTCTCCACAAGCTGAAAAGCTACAGTATCTCTGGGCATGTTTTTGAGCTGATCCAGTCATTCCTATCAAATTGTAAAATGAAAGTTATTCTGAATGGCCACTCGTCTACATCCTTTCATACTAATGCGGGTGTCTCCGAGAGCTCCAATCTTGGATCTATACTGTTTTTAATCTTCATTAATGACCTTCCTGATGACATCAGCTCTCAACTTGGCATCTAGGCTGATGACACTACCATTAACTCCTGCCTTGATCAATCAGACAAGGTCAAGATGGAAGCTGATGTACAAAACGTCATCAAGACCATCATTAACTGGGGCAAAAGATGGTTTGTCAATTTTAACACCTCTGTTGTCATGTTCTCCCTCTAAGAGTCCATGTTAGACTCTTCTGCCTGCTATAAGTTTAGTAGGAGAAAATGTCCGGGGAACAGTGAACAGTGAATAGATTGAGCACTAGTTTATTCAATATACTCTTACTAGTCTTGTAATACTCTTCTGGTGTACTTAACTATTTACTTGGTCACAACAACCTTCAAAACTAAATTACTCTCCATTAATCATCTGAGAGATCTCTCTCTGCCTTATATCAGTATGGCTAATGCTATCCTCCAAGAAAGTGACTCATTGCACCGTCTCAGGCTAACATTATCAGCTGACATGAGATGGAAAGACTACACTGAATCCATTGCTAGAACAGCTGCTAAGAAAGTTGATTCACTGTATTGGGTGAGACAATTTTCTCTCTGCAATCTATCTTGCATATCTATAAGTCTACCATTCATCCATGCTTAGAATATTGCTGTCATATATGGTCCAGTGCCCCTGTTATTTTCTTGAAACTCCTTGATAAGATCCAAAGAAGGATCAGCAATATTATTAGCCCTGATCTAACAGCATGGTTTTAGTCACTTTTTAACTGCCATAAGGTTGCCTCTCTGTGCTTTTCTTATAAATACTTTCATGGTAATTTTTCGGATGAGTTCTTCGCTATGGTACCAAGACTTCATGAATTTAAGCACAATACTAGACAGGCGGTGAGATCTCATCAATTTATAGTTGAGCTAGCTAGATGTAGCTGTAACTTCTATGCTAACAGTTTCTTATCTTGCACTTCTTGCTTGTGGAACTCCCTCCTGGCTCAATATTTTCCAACCAACTATAATCTGTAAAAATTTAAATGCAATGTCAATGGCTATCCCCTATCCTCCTGATGGCTCTTTTCTCTTTCTCCACATTAATAATGTTTCTGTTCATAATTCCTCCACCCCTGTAATCCCCTGTGTGCTACTGGCTGTACTGCCTTGCTTGGGGTGACACCGATTAAAAAAAAAAAAAAAAAGTCATTACTCCTCCACTCTTTTTTTTATCAACCAAGAGACATTTTTTTTCTCAAAATAAATGATAGCAATGTGAATCTATACTTTACAAATAGTTATAATAGGTGTAATGGATTGGCACAGAAAGTGGAATTAGTAAGCAAAGTTAAATATCTGGGCTAGACTTATTTCATTCACTTTTACACTAATGACTTTAAGGAAGGCATGAATCCATCTTTTCTTCCTTCAGCTTAAATAGCAGAGTAGACTGGGTTCTCTAACCTTGGATGAAAAACTCTGAATTTCAAACCATAGAGGAGGCAATAGGAAACCATTCCACTATCTTTTCACAAGAATGCAAAGCATTTGACAGATAATAAAGAAATTATGATTGTCTATATCCTGAAAGGACATGACAATAATAAATTTTTTTTAAAAGCCATATTAAGTGAATAGAAACAGCTTCAACTACATTTACTGATCTTGTTTTTGTGTTACTCTTATGCTACCTCATATTAATATAAATATATTACATCTCAACCTCCCTCATAGCTGAAATTGTAACAGATTTTCCACTAGTCAATCCAGATTTTGAAATACTGTTTTTCTAGACAGGCAGGCCATCTCTACTTAAATGATTTGTATGACATAATTTTCCTACCCCTATTTTTGGCCTTGTGCCATTTTAAGCTCAGCTAATATCAACAATCAATCATCTGAGAAATTCAAAGAGCATGAGTTTGGTATTGTATCTAGAGAGTTCAGTATGACATATTTGCAAATATCAAATACACAATCAAGCAGCTGTGTCCCAAATTCCACATACTTTCCCCTATACATCTCACAAAGCATTAATGAATAACATTTGAAGAATATCAAATCATACTCTCCAATAAACTGCAGAATGAGCTGCCATCAGTTAAGCAACAATTAAACAATCTTTTCTCAATTTTGATGTATTCAACTCTTAAACAGTGGTAACAAGAACTATAATAACATTAGTGCAATGAAGATTTAAAATCTGGCCTCTCGGAGCCATTAAAATGCTATGTGTGTGAGTGTGTGTGAGTAGTGGTGTTCATCTATCAGGATAGCTCAAGACTTTCCTGAGTCATAAGCTGGTTGGCTGCCTAGCCGGCCCCTGTCTCAGATTTTCATGTCAGTGATGCCATCTCCTCTATGGATTTCCAGTTGGAACGTGATGCCACAGAAAATCCTCATCGGCACACATAGAATGATTGCATTTCACTCGAATTGCATGAAATACTCACGGTACATGCATCATCGCCTTGGCCTGTCTGTCTTTATCTTGATCTCATTTTCTAACTGCTCAGCAATGTTCATGCCTTGTTATTTATGGTTGGCAAAATAGATTAAGGCTTTGAGAACCAGAAGGAAGCCCATCATAGGACAGATAAAGATAAATAAAATTTTGGTTATATGATCAGGTTCAACACATGAACACATAAAAAAGACCAGCTTCTTCCCATTGGCATGGCCATGTTTATTTGGATACTTTACTTGAAGAGGATATTATGACACAGGTTGAGATACCATAAATAAGATCAAATAGCAAGATTTGTTTGCCATTTTGGCTGTAGAGTATAACTTGACCTGGGTGGGAATGCTGTTGGCAATAAGCTCTGCATATCATGGATCATTTCATAGCTTATTTGATAATATAAGTTGGGAAAATGACAAGTAAAAACAAAAAGCAGAGAACAGTAAGGCTTTTCTGCTTTAGCTGAATAGGATGTTAAGATTCAGTAAACAAGAATAAAAGTGTGGTACAGTGGGCACTAATGGGTAACAGGTAGAAACATATAATTAATATTGGATTTTTTATAAATCTAAAATACCAAATATTTTTAAAAATCTATAATACAGGATAATTTACAAATCAGTTATTAATTACAGATTTTTTATAAATCAGTACTTAATCCCAGATCTTTTTTTTTTATAAACCTATAATTAATATTGAATATGTTATAAATGTATAATTAATATAGGATTTTATAAACCTATAATTAATATTGAATATGTTATAAATGTATAATTAATTTAGGATTTTATAAACCTATAATTGATATTGGATATGTTATAAATGTGCAATTAATTTAGGATTTTATAAACCTATAATTGATATTGGATTTGTTATAAATATATAATTAATTTAGGATTTTATAAACTTATAATTGATATTGGATATGTTATAAATGTATAATTAATTTAGGATTTTATAAACCTATAATTGATATTGGATATGTTATAAATGTATAATTAATTTAGGATTAAAAAAAACCTATAATTAATATTGGATATGTTATAAATGTATAATTAATTTAGGATTTATTTTTAATAAATCTACAATTAATACTAGATTTTTTATAGATCTGTTATTTTTGTTATAAATTTATAATTGATATATTTTCATAAACCTATAATTAATACTGGGCAGGTTATAAATCTCTATTTAATATTGAATTTTTAATAAATCTATAATTAATACTGGATTTTTTATGAATCTATAATTAATACCAGATTTATTTTATAAATCTATAATTAATCCTGTTTTGTTTTTTTTTTTTTTATAAATCTATAACTAATACTGTTTTTTTTTAATAAATCTATAACAAATACTGGATCTTTTTATAGATCTATAACTAATACTGGAATTTTTTTTTATAAATCTATAATTAATATCAGATTTTTTTTATAAATGTATAATACCAGATATTTATTTTTATAATTAATACTATTTTTTTATGGTGGGTATTAACAGGTTAAGGAGTATACTTTTAGTAGTTTAACAAAAACATAGCTTGGATTGTTTGATAGTTCAGTAACAGGATCATTATGATTTTAATGGAAACCCCATAAACAGAGAAAGGAATATTTGTTGGGTATTTTGGATGAACAGAACTGAAATTAGCATCAGTTTCATGATTTGTTTTAATATTTAAGTAGATTCTATATCTTAAGTAAAAATTGCCTGAGAAAAGTTTTAATTCAAAAGATAATCAGTTAAGGATGCCATGAATAAAAAACTAATACAAAAATAACATATTTTGTGATTTAATATTTTTGTTCCAGTTCTTGATTATAATTATTTTATATGCATAAATAATCAAGAATATATAGGTTTCCACTTGAGTAAATAGAGCTTTCAAAACAACAGCTGAGCTTCTTTAAGTCTTAGTTAATAAAGTGATTTAGAATGACAGAATGAAGAAAAATAAGAAACTATTATTAATTTTTGACTAATCTTTCTTTTATTTTTATTGCTTCTTTTTTAGGAAAATACTCAGGTCAATTCTCCATTTTGGAGCTTTGGATCAGAATTGATTAGAAAAGGAAGATTGTAGCCATTAGGTATGTGCAAAAGTTCCTAGCAGCTTGTTTTCTGAAAACTAGACACTGATCATGAAGTAAAAACCATATTTTTTGTGTATTTATATCAGAGGCTACTTTTTTTATTATTAATCTATGCAACTCACTTTACAAATGCCCTAAATATTAGGATAAAAAGTATACAGATGCCCTAAATATTAGGATAAAAAGCAGCAAAAATAAAACAAAAGAAAAACTATTCAAAAATTAATAATAAAATAACATAATAATAATTACCCAAAAAATGATTTGAAAAAGTTGTCTGATGTAGATAGTAGAAATTTGTATGAAAGAAAAATCAGGCTAATAATACTGTCATGGCATAGTTAAGCTAATTTGAAAAAATTAATACACCTGAGATTGTAAACCAGATAGTAAATTATGCATCTTTTTTTTTTTCAAAATCATTATTGATTTCTGTGCTAAAGGAAAGCAGATAGACTAATATATGTATACATAATGGACAACAGGAAAATGAATTTGTAAATCTCCATATTACAAAGCTAAGCACCTAGAACAGAACCTCAGGCATCTTTAGTTGTCAGTCCTCTCCTCTACCACTTGAGCAAATCTATGATAGATTTTCTTGCATAATCTAGCCTCTGTGAAATGATCTTCTTCTGCCAATTATTCAGGAAGTGGATTTTATTGCATTGGAAAGAAAAAGAAGGGAGCAAAAAGGGTAAAAGTGTGAAGTGTAATTCTCTTTCGTTGTTGTTGATGGGCTTACAGTCTTATGGACTAGAATATTGATCCACTGAATGTAATGAGTTAAACATATTTCTTTCTGGCAGAGTGCATTTTAATGTCTTAAAACCAACAGAGCAAATAAGAAATAAAACCCAAGAGAAAATAACCACCCACAAAAAGATTGTCATCAATTTATTAGAGAAATGCTATATTTCTCTCTGTTTACTTATATATTGCTTCCATACCTCTCTCTCACTCTCTCTATCACTATATATATATATATATATATATATATATATATATACATACACACAAACAAATAAAAAATAAATTGTGTATTTAGGCAGCAATCCCTCTTTTATGCATGCTTCATTAAAGATGACAGACAAGGCACAGCTATTAAGCATTTTATTTAATTTTTCTAGTGTTTGAACAAGTGTTTTCATTTCTGGACAAAGAGTGTATAGAAACTGTCCAAATGTTCTTTGATTCCAAACACTTTCAGCTATACTTTTAGCCATTATCAAGGATGATTTTATTTTCACTTTTTAAATGGATGTATGGGTTGTGTGTATGTATCTAGAGTTATAGGGATGATTTATTTTCTGAACATGGTCAGCACATTGTGACCATGTTTGTAGTTAATATTATTGAGTGTTGGCTTTTTGTTTTTTCTTATTAAGGCTTCTATTATTTTTAATATTTTTTGCATGTGGATCAGATTATTATGCTTGTATTTTCTACTAATAGGTTTTGGATGGAGTCTGGTAAGTTTGTGCGTGTGTTTAAATGGGTTCTGCTGGGGCTGTGGTCAGATAGACGTAACATAAGTCATCTGAATAGACATGTAGTAGTGTGACCAAAGTAATTATTTATGCGTTCAGTTTGATCAGGAACACAGAACCTAACTCTCAAATAATTACATCAGTCTAGAAAAGAAAACACTTCAAACACAAGAAAAATTAAATAAAAATCTTAGTTGCAGTACCTTGTCTGTCGTCTTGAATGAAACATATATATATATATATATATATAAAACAGATTTCTGTATTTGGAATGCAGTAGGACCTCAATATCTACAGTAGATGGTGAAATGTGAGAATATTATTGAGCTATATATACTAGGTATGCTATTTCCCCAGGATTTTGACACCCTATTTAAAAAAAAATGCTGTCTGGTGTAACAAAAAGATTAACTGGAAAATCAACACTCCATTTTAACATGTAATTAAAACTAGAGCACAATTTCCGTTTATGTCTTCCACCCACAAAACTTGAGTGAAAAGGAAATGCTCAAATTAAGTGATATGATGATTCAACTTTTGATAGCTTTGAAGATATTTAAATTGATTCATTTTTTTTTTTTCACTTTTCAGCATGTTATTATTATTAAAGGATTATATCCATGTCTTTTTTCTTTAGCTTATATTCCTTTGAAATATATTTTGCGGAGTAGTTTTAGCTTAATAAACATTTTGAACTCGAGTGTTGCTGATTAACCTTTAACAATCTGCATTAATCACTACTTTCCTTTCCACTGCATTATTTTTCAAGGTTCCTCTACTGCACTAATTAATTTCAGTTATGGTCATTTTCTGTTGCCATAGCAGGATATGACAACACAACTGCAAAATTCAAACACATTATTATACATTCATCTGGGTCACTTGTAATGGCAGGATAAAGTTTTTGTTTTGCAAGCAAAATCACCTTCAGTATATTTTTAAGCTAACCATGGATAATTGAAATAATGTTTGGCAGTATTTCAATGGTGCAGACTTATTGTAGATATCTATAAATCATATATTCATAAAACTGTATGGGAGAATGTGAGATATGAATCTCTATATATCTGAACAATATTGGGCAAATGAATGACAAAATGAAAAAATTCTATATAATGTGTTTTGTCCTCTAAAAGGACTTCATCAGACTGAAGTAAATTTCTTATTGATAGAATTATATATATGCAGGAGAAACATAAACATTGGTTATAATTATGCACCAATAGGAATGTAGCAATGCTAAATTTTAAATTTTAATAATTTCTGGCATCCGACATGTCTAGACACCCAGCTTATCCAATCTCATTTAGTTTCTTAATGCTATTGCTATTGTTTTTAATTTCTAAATAAAACACACCATGATAACAAAATATTTCTCAAGAAAGGTGAAATGTTGTATAAACCTGGATGTGAACACAATAATCAGTGCACTTTCAGTATATTTTCACCTTTGTTTTTAAATAAAAACTTTATCTATACATTTATATGCAATGCAGTTATAGATATTTACATATAATAAGTATGCTTAAAATCTATGTAGATAATTAAAATACATATATCTGGTCTGCCTTGTGGTCAAGATAGTTGTGCATTTTTCATTTATGCAAAACGTTAATGTTTGAGACAAGTTAAAATTCAGGATTTCCAAAGCTGATTTAATAATTGATGACAGATGGCACTGTGTTGATGGCAGATACAGAAAGAAGACTGCAGGAACATCTAGACAAGGTGATAAAGGAAAGTAGGAAGAAAAGACTAATCATCAATTGTAAGAAGACAGTAATAGAAACAGCCCAAGATACAAGCTATGTATTTGAGATATGAAAATAAACTAAGTGCAGAGATTTAATTATATGGGAAGTATTTTAACAGATGATAGAAAATTTAACACTGGAATATGATGGTGCATTGGAATAGCAAAAGATGAATTCCAAAAAATAAACTAAGGACTAAGAAACAGAATTTATTTTATCAAAAACAAAGAAAAGAGTGTTGAACTACTATGTAATATAAATCCTCAGATATGACAGCAAATGCAAGATAATTTCCTCACAAATGAGAAGAACTGAGCTTTGGTTCTACAGAAGGATGTTGAGAATATCATTGATAATGTATGAGGCGGTTTTAAGAGAAATGAAAACAAAAAGAGCACTTATATATATATGTATGTATGTATGTATGTATGTATGTATGTATTTTAATTGGTACCACCACAGCCACTAAGACACGAGGAGTTACAGGGTATGCAAGAATTAGGAATAGAAACATTAATAATGAGTGAGAAGAGAAAAAAAGTAATCAGGAGGACAGTAGATAGATAAACTGTTAGCATAGAACTTACAGCTACATCTAGTGGCCAACTTAACTGTAAATTGATGAGATCTCAATGCCAGTCTAGTACTGCACTTAAATTCAAAAAGTCTAGGTACCATATTGAAGAGCTCATCTGAACAATGACCATGAAAGTATTTAGAGAAAAGGCACAGAGATGCAAACTTATGATGGTGAGAAAGTGACTGAAGCTGAGCCACCAGATCAGGACCAATAATATGGCAGAATCTTCTTTGGATTTTATCAAAGAGCTCAAGGTAAATAGCAGGGTCACTGTGGCAGCAATATTCTAAGCATAGAGAAATGGTAAACTTATAGATATGTAAGATAGATTCTGGAGATTACTTTTAGAATCAGAAAAAGACAACTGAAATATTTGGGAAGAATAATGAGGAAAGGATGCTTAGAGAAGAAAGAAGGACAGAGGCAAGCAGTGAGAAACCTACCTAATGTGCTTGTGTAAATGGATGTCAGAACACTGAGAAGCAAAATGACAAAAATTACTATGAGTTACAAAGATTAAGAAGTTGTGGAGAGCAATGATCTCTAATGTCATGAAGTGACACAACACATAGAAAAAGCAATTATGGATAATCAAATCTTGCTTAGACCATTGTGTTCACATTTGAATAAATACTCTTAAGAAAAGACTATCTTTCCTTCTACCAGCTATGAGTTAAATAGCAGGGTAAACTTGGCTCATTATCCTTGAATGGTAGTAAGTCCAAAAGAAAGACTATTTAGGATTCAAAATCATAGAGGTCAATAGCAAACCCATACCATTGTCTTTCCCAATAAGTTATGGCTATTAACAGATAATAATAAAAAAAGAAATCTGTAGAGAGACATGATTGACTATGTCCTTAAGAGACAAGGCTTTATTTTTTTTTTTTAAGCAATTTCCACTTGAATAATTAGCTCAACACAATTGTACTCTTCTTTCTCTATATGAGTTTTCCTGGATTTAGTAGATAAATATAGCTTCATAGAATTCTTGATAATAATTATTTCTTTAAATAACTATTGCTATATTAGATAAGATAATGCTTCTTGAATTAGTTGTAGTAAATAATAAGTCCAATAGTAGTAATAATGTAATAACTACTATTATTAGTTATCATAGAGAATTATAGAAAGAGTAACAAAGTGACTGCAGATTGTCATTTAATCATAGACATTTCTGTGGTCAAAGTGGTTCAGATAACATCCATGAAAGACAGTCTCTTGAGATGTGAGATATGCATGTCTCATCAAAAGCAAATTATTTATTTCTAATTTCATGCTGATTGTTGCTGCAGTTGAAGAACATATCAACCCAAGGTGGCATGACAGAAAGTAATAATAATGAGATAGAATAAAACTAGTAATATGTCCCCATATAGATATATATATATATATATATTATATATATATATATATATATATATATATATTTGAGTAGCAATCTCTCTTTTATCTAGGTTCCATTAAAAACAATTGACAAGGCACTGTGGTTAATTTTTTTTATATAGAGGACAGATATTTTCAGTTTACTAACTTTTTTTAAAAACCTTGTTTTCAATGTTGGACATGTTATAGAGAAGCACAAGCCAAGATATATAAAAATAATTCAATTCCACCACCATCCATCAAATACAATATTCTCAAAAAATTATTGTATGCATGCACAACTAAAGTCCACTTCTATGACCATAATGGCAAAATTTACACTCAAACTAATGGAGTAAGTATAGGAAATCCTCTCAGCTCCTGTTTCTCTATTACACACAAAAACCAAGGTTTTTAAAAAGTTTATAAACTGAAAATATATGTCTGCTATATAAAAAAACTTAACCACACCACCTTGTCAGTCATTTTTAATGAAATTTATATATATATATATAATGGTCAGAGTTAAATTAGGAGAAGGTAGCAGAATCAACTGATCTCCTAATTTATATATATATATATATATATATATATATATATATATAAGGGGAATGCAAGTTCAAATTCTGTTGGAGACTGCATTTCCTCAAATGTGCAGGCCAGTGGATGAGATAAAATACTGTTTAAAATTAATATAGTGTCTACTCAAATATGAGTATCTATTAAAAATGTTTAAAGTAACAAAAATATGTTATATATATATATATATACACACATACATACAGAAACACATATAGTAAAACATAAGCTAAAAGCTTAAAATATAAAATAAACTCTGGGCTCAATGCCAAAGTCAGCAGAGCTTGAATATATTATTAATACAATAATATCAAAATTTGTTACTCCACAGAGGTTCATGTGGTAACACAATCATCATGTATATATATATATATATATATATATATATTTCATTGAAAACTGCTTGGTATGCAGTTGGCATATTTTTAGCCCCAACCAACAGAGTGATTGAATTTAGGAAATACTGCAAAATATAACATGTTTCAGATGAACAGGTGTTGAATATCCATTAATAACAGATACAAAGAAGGGACTGAGCATCAGGTTTTCCAGGATGTTATCAGTCTTGAGCAAATGTGGAATACAGTGCCAAGTCCATTAAAAATGATATAGCTTAAAATAGTGATTCTGGATTTAACCCAAAATTTAACGAGAGATAAACAGCAAATCAAAGAAACATAATTAATCTACAGTATTTTCTGTATATTTCGAATATGTCATATGTAATAGTGATATTAAGAGAAGTTCTTAAATCTAGAATTACAAAGGAAAGAGAATGTGAAGACTTTGGAAGGAACTGGACAACCAGTCTTAAACAGGTAACAAAGGATTAACCTCTACTCCTTTTCAAAAGACGAGGAAGGAGTGAGAACCATCAGATAGGCAAACCTATTCCCTATGTCATGCCAGACAATTTTTCTCATCAGGATCCATCTTACATATTTATAAATCTATCATTCATCCATGCATTGTGTACTGTTGCCATGTCTTGTCTTGTCTGGTTTTTCTGCTATGTATCTCAAGATTCTTGATAAAATTCAAAGATGTTACATAATGGATTTTGGCCTGGCATCTCAACTTCAGTCACTTTCTCACCAGTGTGACATGTCTTTTCTACAAATATTTTCATGGCAATTGTTCTGATCAGCTTTCCTCCTTGGTAGCCTGGCTACATGATTTTAAGTGTGTTATTAGATGGGCAACTAGGTTTCATCATTTTACTATTGAACTAGTGAGATGCAACTGTCTGTTCTACTCTAATTGTGTTTTCTTTGCACTTCTTACCTGTGGAAGTCCCTTCTGATTTCTTGCCTCCTTTCATTGACAATCTGCAAAAATTTAAATGCAATACCAATCGCCATTTTCTTTGTGCTTGGAAGCTGTTCTTTTATTGTCCTTTCTCCTCACTTCTAACTAACATTTTTCATTCTCTTTCACTCCTAGTAGCCCAATATGTCCTAGTGACATTATTGCCTTGCTTGGGGTGAATTGATTAAAAAAAAAAAAATTTCCAAAACCATTTACTTGAGACTTTATTTGGTATATATAAAGTATAGTATCAGTTTTTTTATTTCCCATTGGTGTGATTTTGAGATATGTTTGAAATGTATGAAAAGACATGCAGAATTCTGATTAAGTTAACAGCCTAAACAAAACTGATCTGTCAATTCAAATTCCTTAAACATTTGAGGAGCACCTTTAATAAATAACCATATATATAAAGTATCATGCCTATATATATAAAAACACATATAGTGTAGTGTGTGTGTATATATATATATATATATATATATATATATATATATATATATATATAAAGTGAACATAAAGTCAACACTTACAGGCGACAGTATGTTTCATGCTAGATGTAATCGTGTCAGGCCACGATTGCTTCTAGCATGAAACAGACTGTCGCCTCTAAGTGTTGACTTCTATGTTCCCTTTTATATTTATATTTACACATGCTCTATCTCTGATATTAAGCACTTTATCCCATAAAGATAGCACATCTTAAGACTATATTTCTTCATATATATATATATATATATATATATATATATATATATACACATACATACACACACACATAAGGTGATTGAAAAGTAACATCCCATTTTAAAATATTTATTAACTATAATCTTTAAAATAAATGGATATGAGCAGAAAGCATTTAGCATGAGGTTTTATTTAAAATTCGATATGGGCACCAGATTTCACTAACAGCTTGAACTGCCCAGGAATCATGTCAACTGATTTTACCAGGAACTCTTTTGGTATGGAAGACAGAACTTCTTGTATTCACCCTTCAAGTTCTTCCAAAGTCTTGGTTTGGTATAGTAGACTTGCTCCTTTAACCAACCCCAAAGATAAAAGTCACAGGGTGTTAAGTCAGGCCTCCTGGCTGACCACTCATACATAAAATAGGGAGTTACTTTTCAATCACCCCGTGTATGTGCATATATATATATATATATATATATATATATATATATATATTTGTGTGTATTATTTTCAGATAGAGTATATCTGTAAAGGAACAAAATGAATAAAAAGAAATAAGAGGAATAACTATTTGTCCTCGGATAAAGTCCCTCCAAGGATGAAATGCATTGGCAAAGAATAGCTTTTCCTTTTATATATATATATATATATATATATATATATATATATATATGTGTGTGTGTGTGTGTGTGTGTGTGTGTGTGTGTGCGTAATTACAAATATTTTAATATATACATACCTAAACAGGCAACCAACTTAATATACAATGACATTGCAATTTCTCTATTTCTCTCTCTTTACATTCTGACAGTATACATCAAAACCATTTAAATGAATAGATGTTATTCCAACTGTAAAGAAGTTGCCAAGAAATGTTGCCACACATAAAGTTCATTAGCCCTGTCATTAGAGGGATTAATGTTTGTGGTACACAATTTAGCTGGCTGCAATAAAGACATGGGTGGGCAGTATGTCTCCTCTGCTAAAGCCATTACTAAATTTAATAAGCCATGTTCACAAAGCACTTGGCACGACTGCAAGCCTAAAACCGACTCACTAAAATGTTTGTTATAAATCGTGTATGTTCAATTGGTGACTATGAGCCGAACATTCATATGCATGTAAAATCACCAACAGTTTTTTTTTTAAACGTCTCTATTAACATCAGTTAATTGGCTGATTCTTCCAAAATCTCTAATTAGTCTTTTAGTAATATAATTCTTAAAAGGCATATCATCTTCAATAATACTGTCATTTGTACTATCCCTCTCTACCATTTTTTAAAAAATTCTTATTTATTTTGGTTTTATTATAGTATCACAAATGGTTGTGCAGATTGTGAAATTGTTATTGGCATAAGTGGAAATCAGAAAGCCAAGTTCAAATTCCAGCCAAGTCACAAATGCCCTAGATAAAAACATGAAACACAAATGCTCTTGATAAAGGCATGAAACCATCTCCTCCCAGAAGATATAGATGCATTAGTAGAGTGGACTGGAGTATCTAGCCTTGGGTGGCAACAACTCAAAGAGAGCGACTATTCTGAATTTAAAACTGTGGAGAATGCATCAGAAAACCACTCCACTATCTTTTCCAAAAAGTCATGGCAATTCACAGATATTAAGAAAATGAAATCTGTGGAGGTTCATGATTGCCTATATCCTGAAGAGAAATGACATTCAAAAATAAATAAATAAGTAGTACTTTAGTAATTAGGGTATAATTAAATTGTATTTAGTGAACACAGTTGTTGTTTTGTAGTGGGATAAATTGGTGTCACAATGTTAATCTCCACAGTTGACTTCAAGTCAATACACTAAAGTTGTACTATCTCTGTCTCTTCCTGAAAATTAAATCATCCATTTTCTCACCAGGAGAAAGTTTTTTATAGTATTAAATAGCACAATATATACATTTTTGCAAACTACTTGTCAGTGACAGAGTGTAAAAAGTGAGTAAGAGAGAATACTCTATACTAGCATCTGCTGACCGAGTGTTTTCCTACAGAGAAACTCCTTTTGTACCAGTAAATCTTGCTTTCTTGCTAACAGCTGATTTTTTAATTATGGACCAATGAAAAGTCACTGCCACATCCTCCTTTTTTTCCAGTACTTGTGGCTGTCAACTAACCCTATCACATATACTGCATTGCAACCTGAGTGACTTTTTTTTTTTTAAATTGTTAGATCTTTTGGTTTCTTTTCCTAATCCTTAACCTAACTTATTCTCCCCTATTTTATACACACAATGTTACTGTGCATGCTTGAACATACACTCTCATGTGGGGTTACTCAGTTGGCAGTGTAAATGCCATTGAATGAGTTTATGTATTATATGGCTATTTCATTCAACAGGACAATATCATTCTTCATAGAATGTCTCATAAAAGGTATTCTGGCAAAATATTGCATCACCTAAGTATTTCAGCTTACAGTTTCAGAAGGCTGAAATATTTGGCTGATACAATGTTTTGCTAAAAAATTTTTTTTTTTTTTTTGCTTTAGCTCACCTAATTCAAGGCCCAAGAGTCATTCAAGGTAGAGTGAGTTTGTTGTAAGGGCAGAAGGGATAAGGAGTAAGTAAGAAGTGTATATTCTGTAGCTACATAGGATAGATACTGGCTGACCTTTGACTTTAGGGGTAAAGATTGTAATGGTTGAGGAAGCATCCTTCTATGAGACTTAAGCAATAGATATGCGTATTGTCATGAAGACCTCTACAGTCCAGAGTTAGCTTAATCTGATCTTTAAATTTTTTTTTACTCTGCTGAAAGGGAGATTTCAGACTGTTGATAAGATTAAAGAAAACACAATGAGGCAGTTGATGGTAATCCCCAAAGAGTTTTTTTTTTTTTTAAGTTGAAGTGCTATTAATATAAGTGTGTAAAATTCCAAGAGGAGTAATGAATTTGATGGTATAGAAAATGCATGGGTATATTAGACACACCACTCTTATTTCAGCAGGGCATATTCAGAAAAAAAAATATTTAGTCTATTTAAGCATGTAATGTTTAAAGCAAGGTACCAGCACATTACAAAAGCACTTTAGCTACAGCAGAAAAAACATTACTGTATATAAAAAGCAAGCTTGCAGTAGATCTGAACATTAAGCACACAATTACAGTAATAAAAATATCCTACTTGATTACGATCATAAAACAGACCATTGCTGATTTTTGTTATAATAATTCCTTTTACAGAACTAGTAATAATAATAACTCGCAGTGCCTATAAAAAAAATACTTTATGGTTTTCAAGTTTTAATTATCTGATGAATCATAATTCTTAAGTTAATGATTAAATAAGCTTCTTGGGAGTTCCATGACAATAAAATATCTGTATAAATTCCTCTATTGCATCATTAAATATTTGATATTAAGCAAATATTACAGTAACAATCATGAGTATGAATGCAGATCATTATTTAAAGAAGTAAGTGGGTACAAATGAAAAGATGAAAAAATTGACAAGTTTTTCCTTTTCACTGAAGCAGACGTTAAACAATATAAGAGTTATCACCATCTCTGTCTTCTGTTTGTTTCTTGCATCTCTGATATATCTTTCTTTGCATTCAAAAGGGAATGGTCCATTATTTATCAGACATAATGGCAGAGTGTAACAAACAGACTAGAATTATAATATAATAATAATAATAAAAGAGTTTGAGTAAATAATAATGTTATGGAATTGGGATAGATAGAAGCATCTATCTGAGGTAAGATAATAGCCCGTGTTAATGAGCGTAGGTGATAAATTTAGCCTCCAACAGGCTTCATCTTCATATATAAGACACAGGGTAATTTTTTTTTTGAGCCATTAGTTTGGAAAAAAAATGTGCATCTTATATCCTCTCAAGTACAGTACTTTGAAAGTGACTATAGTACCATTGCTCAAGGTTGGCTATTTTTCTTAATATTAAGTGGTTGGACACTTTCCTGATAATGCTCATAAATAAAGAGGTATAAATGGTTTTATTTCACATAGACATATCAGTCAACTGTATACACAGAATATTCATTCATGAGAAGTAATAAAACATTGCAAATTGTCTAAGCAAACTCATAATTCATAATTTGCCTACTGCCATTCCAATTTTTGTTTTTGATTTGAAGACATTATTTCTCACATTTATGGGTGATGCAGATCTCTACTCTGGGCATTTTTTTTTTTACTATTTTTCACCCAATACAATGCCTCTGAGTCACTAAATGAAGAGGATTACTAAATGGGGATGGATGTAAAAAGAGGAGGAAAGAAGTACAAATTATGAGGATATGTAGGATAGATAACAGTTAACTTTGAACTTGAAGAGGTTTAAGAATGTACTGATCAGGGAAGCATCCTACTGGGAGTCTGTTCAATAAAGCATCATGTCTTGGGAAGAAGCTTCAAAAATAAAGTTTGCTTCTTACAAAGGGAATGAAGATGGTTCATCCCTCTGTACATGGAATGGTGGGCCTTACTTGTAAAAGTCTGAACTAGTGTAATTAAGGAATGTAGCTTGTTAAAACAGAAATAGGGATGCTGTAGTATGTGGGGAAACAGGTTGTAAAGTGGAAAATAATTCATCACCTATGCTTTTGAATTTTGTCAAGGCAGGAAAGAGAGTGCTAGGCAGCTCCAGCCCTAAATATAGCAGCAACACTGATGTAATGAATATGCATACACCTGGGTCCCCCCTCACAGTAATATGATTGGCTGGTGTCAGCCATAAATACAGACAGATGTGGAGGTACAGAGACAATGCCTATTGTCTTTGCCTATTGCCTACCACTACGACGAGGACCGGTTCATTGCGGTTACCTGCTAGATTGTCCTACCCGGTTACAGTAGTCAACAACCACTTTGCTACTTCAAACAAATACAGGGTGACTCAAAAAAATGGGAATTTTTGAAGTGCGTATTGCCAGACATGAGCAAGTGGCAACACTGCGAGACAGTGACGTTGAGCAAGTAAACATTTCGCTATTTAGAATTCAAGATGAAATTCACAGTATCCCAGCTGAGATGTTGCAGCAGTCAATGAGGAATCTCAACAGCAGATTTCAAGAATGCATTCATACAGGAGGACGCCATCTACAGGACGTAATTTTTAAAAAAAATGAAAATTCCATCATTGTTTCTTAAATGGCATGTTTTAAGGTTTCAATTACTATGAATAAAATATTTTTTTTCCATCACTCTTGGTTTTATTGGATTGTTACAAAGTTCCCATTTTTTGGGGTCACCCTATATATCCCTTTTCTGGGACATATCAAATACTCTATTTTTCATCAATGTTTTTTTTACAGTTACCACTGAGTGGGTAATAGTGATGAGAAGTGAAGTTTGTTAAAGCACTCACTCTGTCAACAATTATGACAGCTTACAGCCACATCACATTGAAACATCACTTACCATACAATTACCAAAGTTAAGCAACATTGAGCCTGGTCTGTACCTAGATGGGTGACCAGTTGAGAATACCAGGTGCTGTAAGCTTAAGGTGTGATGGATAATGACACAGAATTGTTAATTGGAAAGCCAAGTTGAAATTCCCATTGGATTTGATATATTCACTTACACACAAATACCCTTGGGAAAGGTATGAATCCACTTCTACCTCCAGCTATGGGTTAATTAGTGCCCTGACTTGACATTTAACTTCAGTTACTTTCTCACTGATGTCATGTGGCTTCCCTCTGTCATTTCTACAAATATTGTCATGTCAACTGTTCTTGACAAGCTTTATTCCTTGATGCCAAACTATGTGAATTTAAGTGTGCTACTAGATTGGCATCTAGGTCTCACCCTTTTACTGCTGAAATAATTAAATGTAACCACCACTTCTACTCCAACAATTTCTTTTCTCGCACTTCCTGCCTGTGGATCTCCCTTCCATTTATTGCTTCCCTGATAACTACAATCTTCAAAAATAAATGCAATGTCAATTGCTATCTTCTTGAATCCTGTTCATCTTTTATCCTTTCCTCAATCGCCCTATACCCAATCTTTTCTCTCACTTTCACTCTCAGTAACCCCCTGCATACGAGATTGATTAAAATGATTAAAAAAAAGACTTGTATCGATAAACCATTAAACGTTAAAAAAAAAGTCTTACAATCTAAAAACATTTTCTGGCTTTAAATAACCTGCAAAAGGTTGATAAGCCATAGAAGACAAATCAATTAATCAAAAACAATTATAACATGACAGAGACATAATATATTTTTGTCTACATATCTAGACTGACCCAAGGAATGTGGATTCATGGCTTTCACAATGGCATTAGTTCATAATGAACACAAATAGTCTTCATTGAAATTCTAACTTGGTTTTGTATGTTTTTAACTGTTACTTGTATAAAATACACATAAAAAAATAATAGAACTGACTACAAACTGCACTAATCACCTCAGATGCTTAATGAATAACCAATAGTTACTATTTCAATAACCACAAGAAACATATGCACACACATTAGTTTTACTGTGAAGAAACAAATATTCATCCATTCAGAATATCAGGTTTTTTTTCTCCTATATTCTAAGGAAGCCTGAATTATACAGATAGCAATTCATTTATTTCTTGTTTTTACTATGATTGAAAATATTCAAATGTTAGCAGGTGTTTGCCTCTTAACACATCAAATATCCATAAGTTTTTATGCTTCTAAAATGTATAAAACCAACTCAGGTATAAATCACCTCCTTATTTCAATATCAACATCATTATTATCACTGTCATCTGCATCAGAATATCCTCAGGTGCTTATGAAACATATATTTGCAGCCTTGTAAAATTCAAAATGAACCCACTGCACAAATCATCACCTACTTAATAGTTTGATAGCAATATTTACTGGTGGCCTTCTCTGAAGATCAAGTGATAACAAGTATTCTCAATACTTCAGCACTTTCCTTAATATTGTAGCTGATTTTAGTAATGCTGTCGCTTAAAAATTTTGAAATTTTCTCAAGTTACATTATTATTATTATTATCATCATCCTATCATCAATTTTATACCATACTTAAACGGTAGCTTTCTCTGGGGATCACATGACAAAAAGTCTTTTTATTAGTCCAGTACTTTCTTCAGTTTCCTAGCTGATTTTAGTAATCTTGACATCTGTATAGTTTTCATTATTCTATAGATTTCCATGACTATTCCAGGCATGCTAGTATTGATGGGCATAAATGTTTTTTTTTATTTCTGCTCTTGCAAGGTCTACATATTATTGCAAATTTTAACTTTCTTTCAACTTTATGGTCTTTTTGGACAGTGACATTCTGACAAATGTTCTTCTTGTCTAAATAAATAAATCTGGTCTTCCAGCTTTTGAATGTTACATTTCAAAGAATTTTACTAACATTGATTTTGGTTTATGTAGAAACCACTAGTCTGCATGGTAAAATCCCAGTCTTTTGAACAGTTACAAGTGGATTCCCCACACAGCCCTACCTACTTTTGTATTTCTTCTGAGCCAACTTGCTGTATTCGTTTATTGTTATTATCAGTTTAAGGCAGTTCTCCTTGCTTTAGCAGGTGTTTGCCCTTGTCATGTATTAAATTCATGGACTTTATGGAGCTCAGCTTTTACAACTCTTCCTCACGCCAGCTTATCTCTTATGGGCTTAGGGGCGTCTTCATCATTAAAACTTCCCATTAGTCTCCTTTTATGACATTCAGGGTGAATGGCTTCACTATCCTAGACTAGTAAAGCATAGTAAATAATTGGTGTTAATATCTACATTTATTACCTGTCTGGGCAGGTTGTGCATCTTGACCAGTGAAGACATTATTTCTTTTCCTATTCACCCTGTTGATGCCACTTGTGCACTGTCATGTATGTATATGATAATCTAAACTTGGGTCAGATATTTTGGATCTTATAGCCATTTCTGCTTGTACATCAGTATACATGTAAAATCTGAAATATTAACTAACTGTGAATATTTATTGGCTGGATATCTACATTGGCCTTAATTTTTCAAGACTGATAATAGATTTAGCATCCTTTTTATTGTCACTGCCTAGACGGGTAAGGTAAATGTTGGAAAGTGGACTGCTCTTATACTCAACTCAACTATTCTTTTCTCTGTCTACCATCATGTCATGCCAAGGATAAGAGTATAGTAAAAAATAATTGATACTGAAAATGCTGTCCCAAAAGCATTTGTGTGTATAATGGTTAGCAAAACTAATCTGGCTGACCATTACTACTGAGTAGTGAATTTGATCTGCACTGCAGCCTCCATACAAAAATTCAACATTTTTAAAAATCAACCAGACCAATCTAAAATTATTATGCAGTGGATTTTCATAAAAGAATCATTTTTTTTAATCATTTCACCCTAAGCATGACAATAAAACCCACTAGGATGCAGAGGGTTACTGAGAGTGAAAGAAACAGAGAGGACAATAAAAGAACTGGATTGAAGGTGACAGATGATTGCATTGCATTTAAATTTTTGAAGATTGTACTTGACAGGAAAGCATGATGCTGGAAGAACATTCCACAAGTGAGAATTGCAAAAGACAAAACTATGAGCATATAACTTGTGATTACAACACGTAATCTTAACAGTGAAATCATGAGACCTATCTGGCAATCTAGTATTGCACTTAAATTCATGAAGTCGAGCTACCAACTAGGAAAGCTCACCAGGACAATTACTGTAAAAAATATTTATAGAAGATGCAAAGAGAAGCTACATTTGCAATGAATTTTCATAGTAAAATCAATTGCAATATTTTTTTTAGAGTAAAATCATTTCCAGCATGGGTTAATGGTGATCAAGGTTAGTTTGGTTAACCGATACTACTAAGAAATGTGTTCAATTCACATTGGGTGCCCATACAAAATTCAACATTAAATATACCAACTGTATTTGAAAAGCCACAATATCAAACAAACCCACCTAAAATCATTTTCAATAAATTTTCATAGTAAAATAATTTCCAGGTGTCCTGGCATAGGGTAAGTGTTAGCAAATTGACCATTACTACTGAGTAGTGAGTTCAGTTCTCAGTTGGCACCCTATATATAAACATTGAAGAACCTAACATGTGTTGGTGTGCTAGAAACTCAGCCAAACAATTAGAGCAGGAGCCTTACAAGCAATATTCACTAAAATCAGAACTTAGTTTGGTAACCTGATAACTGTTATATGACCCTGCACTTTCATTATCACTTAACTAGATTTTTTTTAAATCTTTGAAAGCAAATTAATTTGAAAATCTAAAAGGAAAAGAAAATAGTAACATTCAATTCATTGCACTAGGCTGTATGGGTTTAAAACTGTTAAAGAAATGCAGTATTTATGCTGAGAGTTATATCAGAAAGCACAATACAAACACAAGAGGATGTATACCTGTGTTTTACAGATGTAAAAGTATTTGATAAATTGCATCACAAAGAACTTTTAGAACTGCTATTTGGGAAGGATATTAGAATAATCCAGAATCTATACTGGCAGCAAATCACTTTGATATAGATAGAAAATGAATTCAATAAATATACAAAAACAAAAAGGAGTGTGAGACAATTATGTCTGTTCTCAATCAACTTATTCAAACTATACAGTGAGATGATTCTGAGAGAATTACAAGTCCTATCAGGATTCATTATTGGCATCCACAATCTTAACAACATCATTTGCAGATGATACAGTGTTGATAGCAGACATATAAAGGAAACTACAAAAGCTCCTACAGAAGGTAGTGAAAGAAAGCAAGAAGAAACAACTAAACATCAATTAGAATAAAGTTAGAATGCATGGTTGTTAGCAAAATGGACAGCCCAACATGCAAATTACAAATTGGAAATACTAAAATTAAACAAGTACAATAATTTAAATATCTGAGAAGGTTTTTAACAGAGGTCAAACAGTGTGACACTGAAATCTGAAGGTGCATTGGAATAACGAAATACGTCTTCCAAAAGTTAAGTAAAGTATTAAGTAAAGTATTAAGTAACAGAGAAATTTATTAGGCACAAAGAAAAGAGTACGGAAGTGTCATGTGACATCAGTCCTTCTATATGGTAGTGAATGCTGGACAATCTCCTTGCAGATAAAGAAGAGACTTGAAGCAACAGAAATTTGTTTCTACAGAAGGATGCTGAGAATACCATGGGCTGATGAGCTTGTATAGATGACAGAACAGGGTGTAGGAAGGATAGTAAAAAGATAAACCTTACTAAGAACTGCAAAGTGTAGGAAGTTGTGGATAGCTATGATTGCCCACAATCTGAAGTGACACAGGACATTGAAGTAGATTCTAATGACCATTCTCAGTGTTATATACAATATATTCAGTCTATTTAAGTGCTTGTAAAATATTTAAGAGTTTAACTGATATAGATGCAGTTTTAAATACTTAAATTTACAATTCTTAACAACAGTTATTCAAACACTTATAAAATCATGACTAGATTTTTTTTTAAATTCCTTTTTAGAAATAAAGAGAAAGTGATAATTCTTTTGAGTAACAAACGAACAAAGACTGTATTCCCAACAATTATAGAATTCTATTCACCAAGATTGAATGAAAAATTAATTAAAAGTACATTGATTTAATTAAAAATTTAGTTGTGTATTCATTTGTCCAGTGTTGGGTATGTTAATGTCTCTTCTCAATGTTATATGTAATATAGTTAGTCAGTTTGAGTACTTGTAAAATATTTGAGAGTTTAATTGATATAGAAGTAGTTTTAAATACTTGCAGACATTTAACATTCTTAATGGCAGTTTGAATGTTTTAAAATATGAATGCTAATTAACATCATATTTCCTTTAAACATTAAACTTATCAAGATTTCTTGGTTGCAGGTGCATTAAAGTACTTTTAAGATTGTGGAAACATGATTGATACCTGATAATCTACTGAGGGAAAGAAAAAATTCAAGCAAGTTTGGGAAATAAATTTTGGGAGATACCAAAATCAAGCAAGTACAATAAAATTTAAATATCTGAGAAATGTTTTAAAAGAGGACAGAAAGCGTAACACTGAAATCTGAAGGCACATTGGTATAGCAAAATATCTCTTCCAAAAGCTAAGAAAAGTATTAAGAACCAGGAAAATTTTGTCAGAAACAAAGAAAAAAGGTACCGAACTGTTACATAATTTCAGTTCTCCTGTATGGCAGCAGATGAAAAAGAAACTTGAAGCAACAGAAATGTTGTTCTACAGAAGCATGCTTAGAATACCATGGACTGAGCATGTCAACAATGACAAAGTTATAAAGATAATGAAAACAAAAAGGACCCTTATAATTAACATCAGAAAGTGTAGTTGAAATTTCTAGAGCACATAATGAAGAAAGAGGGCTTGGAAAATTTGATACTCATATAATTTGACAGATTGAATCAACTGAAGGCAAGAAGCACAGAGGAAAACAATGCATAACCCACCTAGTGAGCTTGAGTAAATGGATGGCGGAACAAAGTTTAGATGAGATAACAAAATGACAGAATTTATTAAGATCTACAAAGGACAGGATATTGTGGAGAGCTAACATTGCCAACCTCCTGAAGGGACATAGAACATAAAAGAAGAAGAAGAAGAAGAAGAAGAAGAAGAAGAAGAAGAATCAGCTTAAATTGGTATAGACAGTGCAGGTGATAAGGTTTATAACTTGTTATCTGAAGATTCATATTCATCAGTGGCTTTCCACTGAGAAAACCAAAAAGAAATCTTTGAAAATTTAGAAAATTAATGAGATGCAGATGTAAAAACTACATGCACAACTGCTGCTGCTGCTAATTGTATTTTCATAAGGCTGCTCAGCAGAGGAAATGAAGTAGAGATGTCAAAATCTGCAATGACTTGTGTTGGGGCATAATCCTGGCATGTTACATGAATGTTAATTATTGATATATCAACATCTTGTGTTAAGATCATAAATTCTGAGTGATGAATTGAATTAATTAATCATAAGTGACAAATTAAGATGATTAATTAGACATTAAAAAGAGGAAGAAGTGCAGAAAATGGTAAGAAAAAAAAGTAAGAAAGAAACATATGCAAATGGAAACTTTAAATAAATGACTCGATTTTTGACTTGATGTGTTTTTCTTCTTTTTTTTATTTCTAAAAAAAAAAAAAAAAGAAAAGCTAAAAAAGAGAAAAGTGATAATTCTTTTGGGTGACAAGCAAAGGAGGACTGCATTCCCAACAATTATGGAATTCTATTCACCAAGATTGAATGAAAAATTAATTAAAAGTACATTGATTTAATTAAAAATTTATTTGTTTACTGATTTAATTTATCAATTAAGAAATATAGATGGAAAGGATTGTTTGCTTAAGAATGGACAAAAGAAAAGAGACAGAAATGGCAAACTGATGTCAAAGAGAAATAAATCAAAGAAAGATGAAATGAAAATCTGCCATTACACTCAAATCATTTTCTTTTTCTTTTAATGAATGGGGTAGCTAAGTGCCCTTCCTTTCAGTAGGCTTTCCAAACAGAAGCCTCGACATTTTTCAAGATATTTTCTTTGATAAACAAGAACAATCAAGACATTCATCACAATTTCTTAATCAAGCATTGATATAAGAGCACTGAAATAGACTTTCTTGCCAAAACTGAATTATTTTCATGTTTTTATTTTTCTATGTTGATAAATATTCATATCCTATAGTTTTTTTTGGGAGGGGGGTGGACACATTTTTACAAGCATTCATTTGGGAAGAATTTGTTTTCATGCATGAAATAAAAATTTTCTCTCTGAGAATTGTTGGAAACATTGACTTCCCTTTTTCTGTTACTTTTGTTTGTTACCATGGTATTTCAGCCAATCCATTCTTCAGCCTTCTTCAGGCTTATGAAACAAAAACAAAAGCAAAACAAAGGACAACTCTTGGAATGATGACAAATTACAGACAGCATGTAAATTTTTTATCTTTCCTTCACAAATAATCATTAATACAGATCAATTAAGAATTAGCATTACAAAGTAAAAATCTGGCAAAATGTCAGTTATACACACACAAACACACACATTATATATATATATATATATATATATATATATATATATACTGTTGTTCTCATCTTTATTATTATAGATATTATAGGCACAATGTTTTGATCAAGCATACTCTAGCCATCTTCAGATGCCAATTGTCTTGGCTGATGTATCGGTTGATTATTGTGTTATTTTTTGTCATACTAGTTATCGTCCATTCCTGTGGAATCAGATACAAACAAAGACATATAGATAATAGAATGTTTTTAAGACATTTAAAAAGTAGATTAAAGTATTTGTAGCAAAATTTAATAAGAAATAATATGCTTATACAATCCAGAATGTACACAAAGTTCTTACAAAAAGAAATCTTCCCTTCTTGTAAAAATTAAAGTATGTCTTTCAAAGAAGTGATGTATGAAATGTTTGGCCAAAGTCTTAATTAATGCTCAAAACCAGAATTGCGTATAAATCAAGATGAGTAGTTAACCAGACAAACCATAAGATAAATAGCTGCTAAACATTATAGATAGATAGACTGCCAGCTATTTTGAATTTTACAATAAAAGGTTAAGTTAGGGTGTGGCATAGATCTACCTGAACCAGTGTTGCTCGATTGGGTTACTTCTATTGCTTGAAGATCACCATTCTTTTACTAACAAACAAAATAGTAATTGGGGGATCAGTTTTGTTTTAGAACAAATTCATGAAAAGAATTTTTTTTGCCATAGTAGATTCCATCCCTTTTTTACTCAAGAAAACATATGTAAAAGTAGGCTTGCCAGATAGGGATTCTTCTCTTGTTTGTAGATCACTATTTGATTAACAAACAAGTCAATATTAAGTGGGGGAGATCAGTTTTGTTTTAGAACCATTTCATAAAGAGATCATCCATTTTTTGCCATAATAGATTCCATACATTTTTTTTTTAGTTTAGAAGAAATACTGGATTACCAGAGTGGATTATTTTTGAAGTCCAAGACTACTAAATTTGCACTTTTACTAATTGCAAATTTAGGGTTTCATTTAAAATAAGTTGGGTTAGGTTGGGCTGCTAATCAGAAGAAAGTCAATTCATAATTGAACACCACTTGTTTTTCAAATTTAACCCAATTTGCTATTGGTACCTGGTAACATTGCATGAACTCAAATCAACTATTTAAAATTCAAAGAAAAATAGTTCAAATATTTAAGTGACTATTTGTTATATCTTTCTCAAATTTGGAATCAATAAGATAGTGTGCATATATATTTCTGAATCTCCTCTTCATGTTACTTTTTCGTTTTTAATATTAAAGTCTTTGATACAAGTTGAAAGCAGTATCTTTGTCAGGATCAATTTCTCTACTTGTTTATTAATCTAGGAAGTGCATTTTAAATAATTATCCGAATAGACTTTCTTACCAAAACTAAATTATTTTAATGTTTTATTTTTCTATGTTGATAGATATTCATATTCATAAATATTAACCGTATAAGTCTTCCTTAACACTGATATTAAATTTGAACCAAAAATTTACATTATTTACATTCAGACTAATGTTCTTATCTTTGTTATCGCAACATTTCATCTATTGTGCTCTCTGGCATTCTTCAGGTATCTGACGATCCAGGTAACACTTCAGGAAATTTTGAACTGAACCTTTTTTTTAACTATGGTGGTTAGGTTATTCTTGTTATGTTGTCCATGTCTAGGAATATCTGGTTTTGTTTATATTTAATACTGCTCAGTTATTGCTCAATCTCTTTCCACTGTGTTTAAATCTATACTACCCAGCCCAGGGATTGAACTCATAATTACTATGTCAGTAAATTGATGAAACAATGCTTTAATCCACTTGGCTAATGAACCAACAAGGATACTATCAATTTGCTTGATGTGCCTACTTTCTTTAACAAGGTTTTTAAATGCATTTTTTTCTTTTTAACCATGTCTGTCTGATTTTCCCCCATTTTAGTTTGTTCATTCTTCTACAGGTATAATGTTTTTCCTTTGGTTATCATCCAAAAAATCCTCTGATATTAATAATGGCGCATTTCAAAATCCAAGACAAGAGCCTTTTATAGATGGACTATTAAATGATTAAGGTATACTCTTTTGAATATGAGATATTTCTCAGTAGTTCTATAGACTAACTCAAGGTTGTATAGAGCACAAAAGACTTACACAAAGATGAGATTTGTTTATATTTCTGTTGTTACCTAGGGGAGGCTACTGAATAGAATAATCAAATGATGGTTGGTAATGAACGATAGTACTTAGAACAAGAACAACACAAATAAGATTCGCCAGTGGCATGTAGAAGTAGTCCACTGCTAGGAGTGAGTCAAGTGAATTCCACAATGTATCTCCAACTGCAGACCAACATACAGTATTTACTACTGTATTTATGTGAATGGGGACATATCCTGCTACAATTTCAAACTTGAATCAGCCACAATTTCCCTAGCAAGTGAAAAAAAAAAAACAATATATGAAAAAAAAAAAAAAAAAATGCAACAGACTTCCTCAAATGAGTTTACATAATTCTTTTAATGACATATATTGTTTTTTTAAATGAAAAGTGTATCAGACAATATTAATTTCCACTGTTATAGATATTGTTTGAACTTTGAACATTTCAAAATGAAGCTTGCACAATATTTCTCAACATGCCAAGGTTTTTAATTATTTCATACTATTGAAAAACATGATGTCCCAAATCCTATTTATACAAGCATGCAGTTTTTATAGTATTTTTCACCAAATGCAAGACTTTAGAGCCCCTCAAGTATGCAGAATGAGGTATATGATATGAATGGAAGAGTGGTGGTAAGAAATGAAGATTGCAATGATAAGGAAGAAAAAGATGATTCATCTTTTACTTGAAGAGGTTAAGATTGAAGTGTTCAGGGAAGCACACATGCAGGAGTCTGTTATACAAAGTGGTAGTTCTTGGTGTGGAGGAGGGAAGCTGCTGAGTGTAACTTTCTTCTTACATTTAAAACACTGAGAATATGATTTGACTCTGTGGAAATTGCATGGCATGTTCAAGCAGAACTAAAAAATGTATCAACAAATAGAGACAAGAAAAACAGGCTCAGTCTTGCAGATAAAAAGTGTTTCAATATTAATATTTGCAATCATTTTTATTGCAGGAATCATTAGGGAAACTGTTATATAATCTTGATCATAACCTTCCGAGAATTGTCTGAAATCATAAGAATGCAATGATTAAAATCTTCATTTGTCATATTTAATGAAACATGCTTGAGAAAGAACTCACTGCTTACATGTATAACTATATAAATAATATTTAAGCACCAGTTCATTGATACATGTTTATCGAAGACCATAGCCTATTTTCAGTTAAATTTTATTGTTTTCATGTAAGATTGATGGATTTGTTTTTTATGGCTTATCAACCATTTGCAGGTTATTTAAAGCCAGAAAATATTTTTAGATTAGAAGAATTTTTTGGAAATAATAATGATTACTGATACAAGCCTTACTAATTAACACATAGCTGGGTGGAGAAGAGGTGGATTCATACCTTTCATAAGTGTATTTGCATGTAGGTGAATATAATGAACCTAACTGGAATTGGAACTCAGCTCTTCGATCTTCAATTCTGAGCTATCATCCATTACACCACCCACATATCCAAGCTTACAGCACATGGTATTCCCAAGCAGTCACTCATTTAGGTACTGATGATGCTCAACATTGCTTAACTATGGTGACTGTACAAGGACCAGTGCTTCAACATGATATAGCTATAAAGCTTTATATATAAGAGGACACATATATACCAAATACATTTCAAGAATATACAACTTGAAGACTGTATCAAAAACCAAGAAACAAACAAAAAAATAATCCTCTTTTAGGATTTTCAAGGTATTTAAAATTTGCTAGATATATTTATTCCATGAAAGATTTTTCTCAAATATTGCCTTGTGTGTTATGTCATCAAAATGTACAAATGAGAAATTTAATAACAGTGGGATTAAAAATATTTAAAAATTAAAACTCAACAAATAACCATTTTTTTCTTGATAATGGCCAGAAGTTTGATTGAAAACGCTAGATCCCAAACATTTGGACAATATTTAAATTCAGTGGATCTAGATATGTGTTCTCTTATGCATAAACAAGAAAAGTTAACTAAAAAAAACTGAAAACACATTTTCTATCCTGGATCTTTAATCAAACTTGTGTTGACTATCTATATATGTATATATAAATGGATAGAGATTTTATTATGCATAAAACTTGCTTAATACTTTTAATAAATGTGTAGAAATGGAAATGTAAACTTCACACCTCAATAGCTGTCTGTCAAGAACTGGGAATGTTTTAATACATTCAACTGTATACACTACTCTTGTGAAAGAATTAGATGCCAACACATAGGTAAGTTTAGCGAAAGAACCAATAATTTTAGCAAATGAGAAGTAATCCCCACTTACCTAATAATCAATGATTAAAACAGACACCTTTAATCAAAATTGTATTGATTATCTGTATATATTAAAGCAAAAAAGCAGATATATTAAGAAGCAATTTATAACAAAAATGAGGAGTAACAAAAATTTATATTACTGTAAAATGATAATACCAAAATATAACAATAATTAAAAACAGCTAAATAATTTATCAGTCCTTTCTCATAAATGCAAAAATAAAGGAAAAAAAATGTGTACAATAAATAAAAAATATAAACCATAGACTAATATTATATGAAAAAAAATGATATATATAACATTAAAGGTTAATTACATTAAACCCACCAACCACTCCGGTTTACAGAGAGATGGCTGGTGGGACTTAATTTACAATGATTCCAAAACTTTCAAGTGATAATTGGTATTAGTTATTCTCAGCACTGAGAACATGTCCAGACTATAAGACCAGGCACACTGCTAGTTTTTAATCAAATAACCTGATACATTAATACATCTATGTAACTTGTCCACCTTTCCCTTGTGAATATTGACTAGAATGTCTTAGTTGATCTGTGCTTCAAGCTTTTGACTTGTTCTGTAATTAGTCTTTAATTTTTTTTTTTTTTGCATATATCATTAGTCTGGGGTTGTATATTTTTTATATTTTTAAGTAAGTTTTATTTATTTTTGTCTTGTATTTTGGCTCTGGTGAAAGTTGACCAATAAACTGGTTTTGCCATTTTTAATTATTATATTTTTCTTACCACTCTTTTTTTACAAATTTTTTTTGGTAATGTCTTGGCTTTTAATAAGTTTGTTTCTAATAAAATTTTGTGCTCTTGCAAAAATATTATATATATATATAGAGAGAGAGAGAGAGAAAGAGAGAGAGGGAAATTTTTAAAAATATTTTAGAAAATCTACATAAGTAAATAGGAACAAAAGTAAAAGGTAAGACATTGGTCACCTTCTCTTTACTTTTTGAGTTTTCATATAACTCACCAAGAATCAAATCCAATTTTAACTTTATATATATATATATATATATATATATATATATGTATGTGTATATATATATATATATGTGTGTGTGTGTGTGTGTGTGTGTGTGTGTGTGTGTGCGTGTGACTTTATATATATAAGTGATAGCTGTTAACTCATTACAAATGTATGACCATCACTGACCATTCACCCTCTCCTAAACAAATTGTCAACAAACACTGAAGAGCTAAGTCTGCCTTACTATTTAACCCATAGCTGAGGAGAAGAGATAGATTCATACCTTTCTCAAGATTCCTATGGTGTGTGTATGTCACCACGAAATGTATCTTTATACATTAGACATCCGTCAACATTCATTTTTTTCTCTTAATTAAACCCCTTCCACCCATCTCTCCTAAAATTCTCTCTGTTAAGGTTTAATCTCCCTCCTCCTCATACTTACACTTTCTCTAAATTCTGTTTTTATTTCTGGAGTTGGTTTTTTTCTGTTTTCTTTTTGAATTTGTAGGTCTGATGAATTGGATCGTATTTACAATTCCAATGGAATAAATTATGACCATGGAATATTAGTTTTTAAGCCTTTTTATTTTTTATATATATATATATATATATATATATATATATATATATACACACACTACAGTTCAAAAGTTTGAAGCTACCCCCAGGATTAGCATGAGATGAACTTGACAGAAGAGTGAAAAAAAATCAAAAAGAGCTCTTAGATTCACTGAAAAAAGAATGGAATCAATTATCAAACTTATACTTTGAGAAACTTTTGCAATGAATTTTAAAAATTTGTGCTGCAGTATTCAAGGCTAAAGGAGGATATTTTGATGAGAGCAAAATTTAATAATAAAATACTTTTTTCTTTTTGTCGTGACATTTCTAATAAAAATCATGTTTCACTTATTTTTAGCCATGTATAATAATTTTCTCTTATTTAAAGTACAAGATATTTACTTTTTGGGCCAATTTTTAAAAATTACCAGGGATGGCCTCAAACCTTTGACCTGTAGTGTGTGTGTGTGTGTCTCTATGGCTGAGTAGATAGAATATTCGCTTTCTGATCATGAGACCGAGTTTCAAATCTAACCATGGTCAATATGTCAGGAAGGAGATTTCCTGATGTTATCAGACTAGATTGAGGTCGATCCCAGTGTGCAGCACCTTTGGAAAGTGTCTGAAAACCATACCACGGGTTGACCCAAGCCTTGTGAGTGAAATTGGGTAGATGGAACTCTTAGGGTCTATCGATAGCTGTGCTAGCATGAAGCCACAAGACATCATGGCCGAGGTCTTGAGTGTGCTGGCCTTGTTTAAATTGTTGATCACACTAGATAACATACTCTCTCCCAGAAACTGTAACTAAAGTCTACTCAGCATAGTTGCAGTATGAACCACAGGTGGGCACCGTGGGTGTTGAATAAACACATATGCACCTGAGCAATCATCTACAATAGGGATTGGCTAGCTGCCCTAGTAGATGGGTATCTTCTATATTATATGCATGTATGTATAATACTTAGACTTATGTACACAAGTGTATACTAGAAAGTTTTTGGCACTGCACACTTCACAAAATCCAAACATCAGATCCAGTTAAGAGTGAATTTCAAATTTCATAAAAAGTAATTAAGTACAAACTGAAAAAATTCATAACTCAAAAACCTTCAAGCCTAATTCAACTAGATCTCATTTTTTTTTTCATGCACTTGTGTCTATTGGGGCAAGACCAGGTGATAAGACTAGAAATGTGTGGACAAAAATTTAAACATGATAAAAAAGAAGGATGATATTTCTTCCTGGTTTTCCATTTCTTAGAGTCATATTTTAATACTTCCATCCACCCCAAAATAAATTTACAATTTTATTTAAATTTCTTAATATAACTGACAAATCTAAAAAATGAATAAATAAAAAATTGTTGTGATTTTGTGCATAAAGCAGATTGTTTTATTTTTAAAAAAATTTAAACAAACACTTTTTTATTAATACCTCCAGCTGAACAACAAACATAAATCCCACACATATATATATATATATATATATATATATATATATATATATATATATATATAAGGTATATATAGACAGCAAGTTTTCATTAAAAAAAAAATCTTCCGTTTTGGTGCACCCTTGCTCCCATTAACCATAACATGTGGTGTCACTGTAGACTAATTCAAACTTTCAGCTTTCCAAAGAATACCAGGGTGTATACAAACCACACAGACGCCACATGGTTCTTGAAAATGACTGAGACAGTTGAAAGTAATTGAACAAAACAACACAAACATGAACTTCGAACAGCTTATTCACAATTTTTATCCCAATCTCTGATATACAGTGCCTTCTTTAATAAATTTAATATAAACATTAAGAAGTCAATAAGAGAATTCAAAAGAATCACAATAAAATAAATAGACATAATATGTCCAAATTATTCAACTAAACATGCTTGAATATATATATATATATATATATATATATATATATATATATATATAAGGCCAATGAAATAAATTCGAAAGATAAAAACAACAATAATAATAATAAATATTCATCCAAATATATTTGATTAAAAATAACTGACAAGGTATGTGTTTTTAATATTTCATTTTTCCTATTTTTGAATAAGGTGGTGTCACAGGAGACTATTTCAAGTTTTAAGCTTTCCAAAGAATACCAGTACGTAGACAATAGAATTCTGCCTACCACATAGACACCACATTGGTTCTTGAAAATGACTGACACAGTTGAAAGTACTTGAGCAAAACAATAATACAAACTTTGGATATTTTATCCACAACTTTGAACCTAATACACAACACCTTATTTGAAAATTTGAAAAATACAATTAAAAATTAAACAGACAAGCATTGGTTCTTTTTAATCAAACTTGTTTTTATATATATATATATATATATATATATATATATATATATCGTGTGTATGAGAGGAGTATATGTATTCCTGTTGGCACAATAATGTGTAGATCAAGTCTGATCTATACCTTTCTTAATAACAGCTGGATTGGCTCAGCAGATAGTGTGATATGAATGGAGATTAGATGAAAATGTTGAATGTATATAGAAAGAGAAAATGGAAGGAGAAAAACAAAAAGCAAGAATAAGTGTGTGTGTGTGTGTGTGTGTGTGCAGCTAGAGCTGAGCGGTCAGAGTTAAGCAGAATAATTCTTTCCTTTTGTCTTTGCAAAAGTGTTACCATAAACCGATAGAAATTCTTTATCTTCTCACTCACTCATGGGGATGGGGGCACGATACAGGGAAAATTGGTGCAAGGGCCTGGAAAGAGGTCTGGGAGGCTGTTGGGGGTCTGGGTTAGGGTTCAACCAAGGAAATAAATATGCAGTTCCAAGAAAGAAAACAAATTCCCCACAGGCCTAGAGATCTTATTTGCCACCCTCTCCCTACTGAGTCGGAAAATTTTCAAGTGACTTTCTTTTCGGAATGAGATGAGGAGAGAGATTCTGAGATCAGAAGTAGGAACCAATTATATATATATATATATATATATATATATATAAGAGAGAGAGAAACAGACTGAATTATACAGATAGATATGTGCTAATGCAAGTGCACAAGTATTAACTTATATTTCTTTTTATCACTGTCAAGAGATAGAAGTATCTTAGAATCTAAATATATGTTTTTGTATTTATCTTAATAAAATGCACTTAAATCTAAGTATAATTTAATATCTACTTATGAATATATATGTACAGAAGAATATGATATATAAACTCTATAACTCTGTCTAATAGTGGGTAACGGAATGACAAAATGTGTAGATGCTACCCAGTCTTCACTTTCCAGTCTTGATAGAGTCCAGTATCGTCTATGCAGCCTTCTGTGTGAGGATTTATTTTCCACACTACAAACCTTTTTCCACAGACAAATGTTGCAAACCTCTCACTGGTTTATCACTATTTCTACGGAAAGTGTCCAGACAAACTAGATTTCTGAGTTTCAACAGTTCTAACCATCATGGCATGCCACACACATTGTAGTGAACTACCCTCATTCTTTTTGCATTCCATTGGAGGGATGTAAGTTCCACTTGAGCAGTTTCTTCCCATAAAGCATTGCTTTGTGGATCCGACTCCCAGGAAGATGCTTCCTTGATCACTGCAATCTTTGCTTGTTCTTGTCTATGGTTAACTGTTAACCTCCCCACATATCCCTATAAACTGTGCCTCTTACTCTGTAACACTACCTAGAGGGGCTCTTTGACCTTTTAGAGATGAACATCATTATAAAAAAAAATGATGAATATCCTATGTGATGTGTTTTGTCCTTCAAAAGAACTTTTACAAACTAAGTAATGTTATGTGAACTTGGAGACATAAATATACATGTATCTATCTGTCCCTGTGTTTTTATATATATATATGTGTGTGTGTGTGTGTGTGTGTGTGTGTGCATGCATGCATATATATATATATATATATATATATGCAAACATGACGGATTTTCCAAAGTTAGTATCTATTTAGTTTTATGAAAAATGCAATAAATATAAGGAGTGCAATAATACTATTGAATGGAGCAAATTTTCACCTACAAAACACTATATTTTCTACAATGTATTCTTGAGACACTCTTTATTTCATTGTTTGATAGCTGGGCAGGGATGCTTGAAACTTGCTACACCAGAAACATCTCACTTGCCACTGTTGACACTCATAGAAAATATTCGTTCTTTGACAGGATTCGAACCTGCATCCTATACGGAACCGTCATTTATGCTGACGTGCCTTACCTCTGGGCCACAAAGAACCTTTTCAGTAGACAAGGTCGAATTTACTGCTTATATCCTGTCAAAGAACGAATATTTTCTATGAAAATTTCTCGGACATTCAGGCCGGTAAATGTTATTTAATACTGTTTATCATAAACAGAGCATTTGCTTAAATACTTGTATCTATAAATAACAACGTTAAACATAAAAAAATGTCTTTAATAAATATATATATATATATTTCCAAAGAATTTAATGGATTTATTTTTAATCCAGCATCTACTTCAAATATTATTTCATTTATATATATATATATATATATATATATATATAAATACATTTTAATAATTTTCTTTTTTTTATTTTCTTATTTTGCATGTGTGTGTGTGCGTGTTTTAATAAAATTCAACCAACAAGATCTATTTAATTTTTTATTGTATTTTTCCAGTTTCTGAATAAAATGTATATCAGTATCAAAATTGTGGATAAACTGTCTAAAGTTCATGTTTTCAAAGTACTTTTGATTTTCTCAGTCATAGCCATATATATATATATATATATATAATCAGATGGCTTATAGATTGCATTCAAGTATAAAACAGATTACTGCTTAGAGTTAACTTCAGTGTCCACTTTCATATTTACATATGCTCTATACCTGCTATTGAGTACTTTTACACATAAATATAGCATACCTTAAAACTCTGTGTGTTTGTGTGTGTGTGTGTGTGTGTGTATATATATATATATATATAAACAAACTCTCTCACAACACACAGGGCACACCAAGTATTTGAGAACACATCTTTGGTGACCAATAGAAGACAATGTAGCATAATGTTGCTTAGTATATGCCAAATGTTAAGATTTTCATTTCCCTTTCATATGTATGGAGAGCATCAACAGGGCAGCTTCCAAACTAACACTGGAAATGTAAAAACAAGTCATGTTTACGGCATTAACAGCCAATCACAGTGACTCAGAGATACTCCTTAAATGTGGCCTGGTGACAGGAGAAACATATAGATGACTCTGCTAAGACCCTACAGTGATACGCAATAAGTTCATGCAGTCTGTGCTAATTCTCGGGATCATGAACAAGGAGAACTTTTTCATGCTGTGCCACTTCTTCTAACAGGTCATCAAGCTCAATGCCACAGACTATGTCAAAATAATTGACATGGTGGTCAAGCTTTGGATCAAGTTGGTTGTAGCACAGGTTCCAGCAAGACTCCAGCCCATCTGACATAGCCCAGGATTGGCTGGCCAAGAGTATTCATAATTATGACCCTAACATGTAATTTCTTAGTTCTCTTGAACTACTACATTTGGGGAAGTCATACAGAGAGAGACTGATCATTGATCCCAAAATACCAATGACTTTTGAAGGTTGTCATCATGGACATGATGACCAACATGAATGAAACCATATGATGTGAGCATGCAATTGCTTCAAAGGTTCTCCTTGAAGCTGAAGGTAGTTTTATTAAATAAACACTTGATCTTTTCTCTGTTGAACATATGCAACTTAAAAATAATTTCCTCCTGATTTTTTCTGGTGGATATCTGTTTTCCTTTATTTCTTTATTCTATAATTTATACTTGATTACCTGGCCCACTATATATATATATATATATATATATATATATATATATATATATATATATGTCATTTGCAGACAGTATTGTTTCACTGTGTCATAGCTCCTTGGTGTGACTAGACATCCGAATGCCTCAAGCCAGAATAGAAACCAGACTGAGCTTCTACCACTGAGTCATCTTCACTCAGTAGAGTTACACAGCTAAATCTAGAGTACTGTTTTTACAAATGTAAACAAATGCCAATCAGCCAAAGTGCTCCATTCATTTTACTGAAGAGCTAAATACTTGCATATATACTTTTTTTTGAATTTGTAGGTCTGATGAATTGGACCATGATTATGATTCCAATGTAATAAATTATAACCATGGAATATTAGTGATTGAGCCTTTTATATTACATATATAGATAGATAGATAGATAGATAGATAGATAGATAGATAGAGTTAAGTAATGAAAATCTTGGTAATCCTTGTGGATAATCCCAAGGAGGATGAAATCCGGAGAGCTCAATGTTACTTCAGAGTTAATGATTTAATTTAAAGAAAAACAGACCACTTTAAGGTTCATTTTTTCACCCTTGAAAGTGAAGTCTGAAGATCCAAAGAAAGTAAAATCTCTGGTGAAATAAATTATAACTAATGGAACCTTAAAGTGGTCTGTTTTTTCTTTAAATTGATAAAAATATATATATATATATATATATATATATATATAAAGTCCATACATAGATAAATATAAAGTGCAATTACTTATCATCCAACACAAAGTTTTTCAGACACAAAACTGCTCATTGGTGTTAGATAAATCTACTGAATTTACTGACAGATATCACATTTATTTTAAATACATTACATAAAAAAATGTTAATTATTGACGTCAGCTAAATTCAAAATTTGTTCTATCTTAAGCACATTATAATGTGACAGCATCTAATCTATCTATCAAATTAAATATTTTCAGATATATCAGTATACATGTAAGTTGTTTTCATGATAACTGCTTTGGGGGTTGAAAAAATCTTTCTATTATATATGTGTGTGTGTGTGCGTGTGTGTGTGTGTGTGCATATTTGGGTAGCAATCTCTCTTTCATACAAGTTTCATTGGAGACAACAGACAAGGCACTGAGACTAAGCTTTTTATTAAGTTTTCGTTGCATTTTTTACACAGAGTGTGTAAAACCTGTCTAAATGATATGTTGATCAGAGTACTCTCAGCTAATCTATTAGCTATTATCATGTTTTTTTTGCTTACATGAATATGTACATTTTTTATGTGTGTGTGTGTGTGTGTGTGTATATATATATATATATATATATATACACACACACATGGATGGGAATGTTTTTAATTTCCGAACACAGTCAGCACATTGTGGCTGTGTTCATAATTGTTACTTGAGTTTGTACCTTTTTTTATTATTAACACTTCCATTATTTTAACTGTTTTTGCATGTAGATGCTGACTATATATATGTTTGATTTGTCTATGTAGATTTGATTATATATATATATATATATATATATATATATATACACACACACACACACACACATTACTGGCCACACTCTCTTTCCAGAATCTGACCATATGTTCAAACATCAGATTTTATTTTGAAACCTCCTCTTGGTTAGGCTGATAACTTTTTAGCCTCCTCTAAACATAATTTGTTGCAACAGATACAGAAATTATATCAAATAAGCAAACAGCACAACTCCATTGTAGAGATTACATAATATGCATATCACACATGTTATATATTTTTTGTGTGTAAAATATTCCTATCATGTATTAAAAATTACATAGCTATATGCAATATGCATATTATAACCCTCCATTCATTCAAATGTATATTTGTTGCACATATAAGCATACAATACATATGTATATATAATCTATAAACTTATATGGAAATACATTTTATTTTAGACTAGATGTTTCCAATTTGAATATTTTAGAGTTTTCAGATAAATTTGACTCCAATATTTGAATATAATTTTTCCAGTCTATGCTACACTGTAAAAAAAATAAGATAAGAAAAATAAATGCATTTTATGGCAAAGTGAAATAAATTTATTTGATATAAAATTTCCATTTTAATTTAATTTCTGGCAAATATGAGTAAGACTGTCATATATATATATATATATATATATATACACACACACAATTTACTATGCCACTATATGACTCATAATTCATCGAGAAAATAAGATAAAATATCAGCTTTTTTCTTACAAATATCCTGTTGGTAACAATTAAAAATCAAATTCTATCAATTAGAATAATTTTCAACAAACTTATTTTTAAAAAAAATCTTTTAATGAAATTTCATTAAAAAAACAGTTTACTTATCTTAAAATGCCTATTTGGGTCTTTTATATACATATATAGATAGCATTGACAACAGAATAGGTTTCTCATATAGAATATGTTCTATTTCTCTCTATGTATGTATATATATATACACACACACACCAATATATTATTTTTGTTGTTCATATATATATATATATATATATATATATATATATATAGAGAGAGAGAGAGAGAGAGAGAGAGAGATTGATAAACATAGCTACTTTGTGTGAATATAGGAATCAACACTGCATACTGACTGTCAGTTTCATACCACAGTCTTCAGACCATAATGCCCACATAATACACCAACTTATATTTTAAGCAGTGTGTGTGTGTGTGTGTGTGTGTGTGCATGCACATGTATATGCATAAATGTGTGTATATGCAAATGTACACACATATATATATACATATGAAGAGATGGTGAGAAAGAAAAAGCATAGAGTAAGATTAACTACCTAGCAATATCAACTTCTTCCTTCCACACACTGGAGACCACAGCTGGTTGTGGAACCCATCAATAATGTCCCTGTGGCTCTAATAAATGATAAGGTGAAAAAAGGTGAGGAGGGAAAAAGAAATGAAAGAGGAGATTAAGAAAATCAAAGAGAAAACACAGAAGTAATAGTAATATGTACTTATGAAAAAATAAAATAAAATAAGGAGGAAAGAAAAAAAGAAAAACTAAAGAAAAATGACCCTTTCCAAACTTTGAACTGTTATTTGCTTTCAATCAAAAGAAAAAGAAAGAATGTTCATTTATCTTAAGATTTCTGCCTAACTGCAGGGCCGCATATTAATTCCCTCAGTTTCTCTCTCTGACTGATTCCCATTAGAAAAGGCCAAATTATAACTTATTATAAAAGATAGGGGTACAGTTGTGTAGCTTGATTAAGCTGTGTTAGCATCGTTTCTACAAGGAATAGAGAGAAGAAAGGAAAACCGTGAAAGACAAGTAGCCACATCTTAGCAGAGCGTGATGGGAGGCAGAGGTCAGAGATGCCATTTACCGCACTAAAACCCCACAGGTATATTCTCATTTATGCATGAGTGTTTTCATAAACTTATAGAGACGCATGCATAAAAAAGCGATACGCGTTTGGCTCCAAAGGAACAGAACAGGAGTGAAGGGGAGGATGGGGTGTTGGGTGGAGAGGAGATGCAAAGTGTGTGTGGGGGTGCTTGGCTTCATCCCATGAGAAGTACATCATTGTGTCAGTGAGTGGAACAGCTATTCACACGGACACACAGACACAAATATATAAATGTAGACACACACACACACACACAGGCAGACATACAGGGAGACTCACGCACCAGCATGGCACTCACACACGCATAGACCACACTTAGCAGGACTGCTGACTTTCCTCTCATATGAACCATAAAGCAGAT
>CAHIKZ030000273.1:1232500-1235000 GCA_903632075.3 Acanthosepion pharaonis
ACAGACAAGATAATTTTTGTATTTATTTTTTTTTGCATCACATTTTTTCTTTTCATTAACACCAGAATATAAATATCTATTTAAGATGAATTTTAATCCAGTTTAGAAGATCTCAAAAACATCAAATATATTTATTAAAAAAAAAAAATAAAAAATAAAACAGGAAAGAGATTCCCACTTTCAATAAAAATTTTACATGTAAATTTTCATAAAATATAACTGATGATTACTGTGATGTTAATGTTATAGGTAAATTTCAAAGAAGACAAATTTATGGAGCAATTTAGTAACCCAATTGATAATGGTCTAACAATATCTGACTGCTCTGTGTTTCGGTTGAGTAATAATGTTATTGATTAAATAATAGCAAAATAAGTAAGAATTGGCTTTAATTTTTTAATCGTTTCACCCCAAGCAAGGTGGAAATACCACAAGTACGCTGGGGTTTAGAGGGAGTGAAAGTGAGAGAAAAGACAGTATAGGGAGGATTGAGGAAAGGACAAAAGATGAACAAGATTCAAGAAGATAGAAGATGGTGACTGACGTTGCATTTAAATTTTTGAAGATTATAATTATCAGGGAAGGAAATAAATAGAAGGGAGTTCCACAGGCAGGAAGTTTGAGAAAAGAAACTGTTGGAGTAGAAATGGCAGTTACATTTAGCTATTTCAAATAATCAAATAAAACTTGAGAAATGGTTATATTTTGGAGACTATCTAAGTCACTATTAATGGCTTGCAAGATTAAGGCACTGATTCTGGCTTTGCAAGCATGAAAATCAATGTAAAAATAAATGAGTAACTTATGTCAGTGCTATTCAACTAAATACTACCCTGAATCTATCATAAAAATTCAGTATGTGTAATTAGTAAATACTAAACACTTTAAATATGTTGGTGTATGGATCAGTTAAAACAGTAGAGGAGATAAAGAAATTGAACATAGAATAGACTGCACTAGAGGTAGTTTTGCCCAGAACCACAAGTTGCTACAGAACCAAAACATTAACCTAAAACCTTGAGTCATGTTCTTAAATAGCTTCGTTTGATCAGGATTTTCATATTGATGTCATGCTTGGAGCTAAACTCATTCAGAAATATTCAAACTGACAGCTGTATACAACTGCTTTCTTAGATCAATGGTTAAAACTGGCTTTGAGTGAATGAAATCTGTATATTTTAATGAGGACCATCCTTCTATGAACCTTGTGGACTGATGCTACAGTCACAAAAATAATGACATAATCAAGATGTTGACATTTCACACTATTTCAAACAAAAGGTTAGAAAGGATAAAAATTTAAATGCAATGTCAATCACTAACTACTGCCCTCCTGATTACTCTTTTCGCTTGCTGCTCATTACTAATGTTTCTGTTTCTAATTCTTCCACACCTTGTAAACCATTGTGTCTTAGTGCCTTAAGTGCTTTGCTTGGGAGTGAAATTGATTAAAAAAAAAATAAGAAAATGGCCAATTACTCTTTTTTTCTGAGCATAAATTCCCAGTTAAATCAGCAATAATATAGGTCCTGATCTGGCAGTTCAGTTTCAGTCACTTTGCCACTACCATAATGTTGCTTCCCTGTGCCTTTTCTATAAATACTTTCATGGTAATTGTTCAGAAGAGCTCTTCGCTATTGTACCTAGACTTTTTAAATTCAAGTGCAGTATTAGATTGGCAACAAGGTCTCATCAATTTACAGTTGAGCTGGCTCGATGTAGCCCTAAGTTCTATACTAACAGTTTCTTTCCTCACACTTCTCACTTGTGGAACTCCCTTCTGGCTCTATACTTTCCAGCCAACTTTACTGTCTTGCATAGGGTAAAACTGATTTAAAAAAAAAAAAAAAAAAAAGGACACATAATAAGGAAAGGAGGTTTGACACTTACAGAACTTATCAAAGACAAAAGGGACAAAGTAAATAACAAAGGAAATAAACAGTAAATAATCTACCTAAGAAGTAGGATGAAGAATAATAAAAAAGACAAATCTTGTTAAGAGGTACAAAAAATAGGAAGTTGTGGAAGGCCATTATCACTAATATCAGGAATGGACGTGGAACTTAGAAGATGAAGGTTCTATTCAACTTTGTTTTATAATGTGATCAGAGTGTGCCTGACATTTGGAATCCTTATTCAATACACCACTATAACAAAAATGAAAATTCCTCAAATTTTTACTATCTGCATTAAGGATTCTAATTTTGCTGGTAAAAAATTCATGAAGCAACAGTAATTAATTAGTTTTCTCCGTTGTTCCCCAAACTTGAAGAGATCAGTTTTCAATATAGTAAACAAATCCTTTCACTGGATCCAATTTCAAGATAAGGTAATTTGCATTTTTTTCTTCATCATGTTATGATGGAATATCACAAGCAGCAAATAAGATCTGGTGTTGATTGATGTAAATCTCACGGGAAATTGCAATGTGTGAGAGCCCACAGAGATGGGAGTTCATGTCAAGCAACTTCCTTTGTGGAAGTACCAAGACATTTCTGAC
>CAHIKZ030000273.1:1237500-1390000 GCA_903632075.3 Acanthosepion pharaonis
ATATTGTTTGAACTGTAAGCCACCTGCTTCAGTGCTTTGCTTTTTTATTGTAAGTAACTGCATACATTTTTTCTTTTGTTTTTATTCATATTTTCCTTTTACAGACGTATCCTATCTAGAATATATATAGTATTAAAAATTAGGAGATCAGCCGATTCCGTATGAGTTTGTATGAACCAGAATAAAAAGAAAGCTTCACAGATTATATATATATATATATATTAAGAGGGGGCCACTGTGCAATATATTTTATGGTGGGGGTAATGGAGGGGGCCACACACTCAAGAGTGGGACATATTCTAGCAATGCGAATGAAGCCCAGCCAACCTGATTTTAGATCTTAACCATAATCATATAAACTAAAACAGGATGGTTAATTCAGCTGGTCATTGATAATCAAAACCTGAAGGATTTTACAGATTTGCTTAACATTAGCTTGATCTCTTAAACTCTATACACTGCTTAAAAATTGCTTTTCTTTCTTGGTAATTCAAATGCTATGGTTTTTGTATATTTCGAGCAAAACTTTCAGGCAGTATGTCTTTATGCTTTTGCTAAAAATGAAATTCCTCTTCCTTCTCCAAGTGGAATGTACACAAATAGACATATTTTGCTTCAAGGAATTGAACTACTGAACTTTTTGTTTGCAGTCCTTTTACATTGAATTTCATTTTACAATGTTTACTACCCAAGATCATTACTTACGTTTATTGTGGGCAGGTACTGAAGGCAAATAAAAGCTTTTGCTCTCAATCAACCTTAGTTTTGGAGTTGGCCAACTTAGGGAATGGCAGGAGAAGCCATTTGAATTTAGCACTTCGTGCCAGAAGTATTGTTTAGTTTTGGTGACTCCCTCCATTTCGCCTTCTCTTTCTTCTTTTCCTCATGCTTATTCCCAAAAGGCAAATATAATTTCTATTGTGATGAGAGAAGAAAAGGAAAACAGCCATGCTATTATAAGTTGCATATGAAATCATTTTTGTTAGCTGGCTTCTAGAGACTATCAGAAGATGCAGCCACCCTTTTGTGCAGTTGCATTTTTCTGGAGACTCTTTCACATCTGATTTAGACACACAAACATGTATTGGCCAACAGAAGATCTACTTTGATACACTTCATTTGTTTTGAAGTATGACAAATTTAAGCCTTTATTTCTATTAGGGATTTATTGTGTAATAGGATGAATTTTCATTTTAGCTCTTCTCTCTTGGTTCATTTATAGATCTGCTATGAAATGAAAAGTTTTAAATAGTAAAATGTCAGAGACATTTGGAAATCTTTCTCAAGTGAGCATCCTGCAATGATGACAATTTGTGTGTTGTAATTTAATTGTTCATTCATTTACTAATGATACTACTTCTACAATTAGCAGAGCTTCTTTTCCTTATCTTTCTTGTATGTTTTTCTGTATCTAAGAAATTTAGTCATCACTGGCTATAAAAAAAACTTCTGCAACTTAGCAAACCTAAATGAATCCTGTCCAATTTCTCACTTTTCATATATAATTTCATGCACTGAAAAAAAAAAAAACAAACATTTTTTTTTGTCTTCTGTATCATTTTTATTTATCATGTTATATCTTGTATCATTTTTTATAAACATTTTTCAAGCAAAAAAACAAAAATAGAGTTATATATATTAATATACTAAAGTTTCTTCTAAACATACGGGATGCATAGCTGTATTTTTATTATTTTCTTTTTACAATAATATAATTTCATGATAAATATCAGAATTCTTTTTACAAAATTTTGCTCATGTTCCAATAAAAATCAGATTCGAAATAACTACTCTGAGTGAATTAACATTGGCAGCTTCAACACACAGTGATTAAAATATGATTTTTTTAGCAGAGCAGTTTGAATTTCTATCAGGAACAACATTCATTAATACATATTCAAAAAAAAAAAGAACAGTTCAAAATTTCTGTTATAGGTCCCTTATCTATTTCATCAACCAAGTCAACCTAAAATCATTTGCAAGGCATTTTCTTATTAAAATCATTGGCAACACATTTTCATTGTAAAATTATTTCCAATACATTTCCTTAGTAAACTCAATTCCAATGCATTTTCATACTGAAGTCATTACTAAGCATCCAGGTGTGAAATAGGTAGAAAACTTATTTGATCAATACTACTGAGCTGTGAGCTTGACTCTCACTAGGTGCCTAATAAATTGGAACTGAGTACAACAAGAATCATGTCATAAAACCAACCAACTGTCACTTACAACATTTTTTTTTATGTTTTTGTTTTACACTTCACCATTTTTTTCGTGACAGCATACACATGCACAAACATTGTTGTGTCAAAGTTCAATCTGAGTTTCCAAGATTCAAAAATACCAAAAACCAAGTAGATCTCATTCAGGATTTCAGCAACTTTTTACAATCAATTTATTAAAAACATATGTTTCTTTGGAAAATAAATAACATTCATGGTACTTTTCTAAGCAATTAAGAATCTCATGCAAGAGAATATGAAATTTTTCAACAAATTATAGCAACATCTATTGAGGAAAAAACTAAAAAATTGGCATCCATTATATTTCATGCGTGATAGCAGGTTGGGTGAGGCAGAGACATCAGCAAAAAATCTTAAAGTTCTTTTTTTAGTAATAATGTTAGAACACAGTTAAACTTTAAGCATTTAACTGGATATTAAGGCCCTTCAAAAATCATTCTGACAATAGGAGTTTGAGTAATATAAAAAATACTATATATGATCATAGCCTAAAGATTGTGTTCAGGCATAAAACAGACTGTTGCCACTCAGTATTGATCCCAGCAACTATTATATATATATATATATATATATATATATACACACACATATATATATATATATATATATATATATATATATATTATAGTTCAAAAGTTTGAGGACACCCCTGATAATTTTTTAAATTATCCCCAAAAGTAGTTTTTTACTTTAAATAAGAGAAAATTATTGTACATGTTTAAAAAAAAAAGTGAGACATGATTTTTTTATTAGAAATTTTATGACAAAAAGAAAAAAAGCAATTTATGATTAAATTTTGCTCTCCTCAAAAGGTCCTCCCTTTCGCCTTGATTACTGCAGCATAAATTTTTGGCATTTGTCTCTAGTTTCTCTAAATATAAGTTTGATAACTGATTCCATTATTTTTTCAATGACTCTAAGGCCTCATTTTCATTTTTTTTCACTCTTCTGTCGTGCTAATACTAGGGGTCCCTTCAAACTTTTGAACTGTAGTGTATATATGAAAATACCAAAGTTGTGACTTTTTGTCTGTTTTCTCTCTATCTCTGATAAACCTTTAAAAGAAGTGAAACATGTTAGACTGATATACTTTCCCTATTTGTTCTTTATCTTATCTTATATAGAACTGCTACATGAAGATGTGATACTTTAAAAAATTGACATGATACTCGAAGACAAAATATTTGAAATTTAATGATGAAATTTACATAGCACAAAAAAAGAAAAATAGTTTGATAAAGGCTTATAAAAACTGAAAAAATTCAGATACTGAACAAATTTACATTCAAAATTTCATGAGGAACAGTGAAAATGATCCAAAATATAGAAAAAAATTCTCAACAAAGAATTTTCATTGAATTTTAATTATATATATATATATACATAAAATTTGGTATATTTTTATGGGAGAAAAGTGTTCATTATTGTAGATAGAGAATTTGAAAATATTGACTATGAACATAGTAATCAACACCGCATAGTGTCTGTCAGTCTTATGTCTCATTGAACTTCAAACCATTTTCTGGAGATTGCATTAAGTATGAAAAAGTCACTATGCAGTGTTGATTATATATATTTATATATATATATATATATATATATATACTAGCCAAATTACCTGTGCTTTGCTGCATGTCATACATTTCTTTTGAAAGAAAATAATGATTGATTTTAAATCATTGTTATAATTTGTGGGGAAAAATGATGCCTTTCAATATTGCTCAATGATCTTATTGATGTAACCTCCATCTTCTGATTTTCTCCTATATTTTGGATAGGAGTTATTCCCTTGCTCAAATTTAAAATTAATTTAAATCAAAGAGAAACATTTTCAGTGGGGTTTTGTGCAAAACTGCTTGAGCTGGCCCCTTTGATATGCACTTGATGCAATACTTGATTGAATGAATTGATGAGCAGATTTCAACATTGATATGGCAGTTGAATTGTCACAACAAATATGTATTGTAAGGCACTACTCAACGATTGGTGATTTCTTGCTCAACTTGACGTACATATTGTCTCATTTTGATCTTGCAGATGTGACTTCCATCTTCTGGCTTTCTCCTTTTATATTTTGAATAGGAGTTATTCCCTTGTTCAAATTTAAATTTAATTTAAATCAAAGGGAAGAAAATTTTCAGTGTGTTGCCGGGGAGTGCTCTCTGGAGTTCCCCTTTGATCAAAATGTAATATACTCATCCAAATACCTTGGGTAATGTAGTTTCAGAATATATATAGTTATGGGGATCTATCTCCAAAACCCTAGTAAGAGTTCAATAAACAGACAGACAGAGGCTAGAACTGTATATTATATATATATATATATATATTTCTAAAGAATTAATGGATTTTATTTTTTTATTAAACATATCTTTATTACATCAAATGTTATTTTTAGCGGACACCTGCATTTGAATAGACATTCAATTTAAGTTAAACACTATTTATTTGGTAAGGGGAATGCATGTTCAAATCCTGCTAGAGAGCACATTTTCTTTAATAAGTTTTCTCAAGTGTGCAGGCCAGTGGATGAAATAAACACTGTTCAAAATAAAAGGAACGTCTACTCAAATATGGGTATCTACTAAAAATAACATTTGATGTAAAGGATATATATATATATTTGTTTCGAAAACCACAAAATATTTGGTTGCTCATACAACCTTCATCAGTGCTTGATGCTGAATCAATAGCAATATCAATATATATATATATATATATATATATATATATATATATTTATATATATATATATATATATATACTGTTGTAATATGTGTATCTTATGTATTCTACCATTTTTAGAAAGAGATAAGCTCAAATTAAAATTATATTAGGAATTTAAAAAAAACAACTAATGAGATTTACATAGTGTTCACTTTTGATGAAGTTTCATCAGAGATTAAGAGAAAGTTAGGCAAAATAAAGAATAAAGATTTTATAAAAATAAAGATCTATTTTGTGCTAGTCTTCCAAATGGGTTGAGCTGGTCTGCTAGCCTACTTGTCTGCCTAGAATATCAACATTCAAAAATCTGAACTTGAACACTGACCTCTGACACTAGTTGGAAAAACATAACTATTTCAGCTGCAATAAGTCAACTGTTTATTCTTTTCACTCAATACTAGTGTGGATCATCAACGATATACTTTGACTCTTTCCAGAAATAAAGTTTCTTTACATAAATCGTCAATAATAAAGTGACATGAATATCATCATACAGTTAAAAGTTATTAGAGATGATATTCATGTTTATTTTGTAATTGATTCACAAGACTGATTCAGATTCATTCATTTTGTAAACAGTGGATATTCACTTTAAACAAGAAAAACATAGAAGTATATCAACAATGATTAACTTGGTTTTAATGTATTATTTTTTGCTGGCATCTATTGATATAAATTTAAAACCTACAATACAAGGCTTTCTGATTGGGAGATTGGTAGTTTTGAGGAGTATGGAACCACCTCATAATTTCTGTTGTTCCCAGGTCCACCCTGAATCAGGGTAGCATCTCTTAGAATCCCTGCTTTGGGCAAACCTGTGAACTCACAAACAAACAAAAAAAAAAAAAACAATGAAAGAATAAAATACATTTTTATAGTAAAAATACCAGCAACATATTTTTATATAAAAAAATACCAACAATACCTATATATAGCAGAATTACCAACAATACTTATTTGTAGTTGAAGCCATAAGATCGTGTTCAAAATATTTAGATTTCAGCATTAAATAACCCATAGATTAATATGTAGCTAAAGAAAATCAACCAAGCAACGTTCAGTGCAAAATGTTAAATTTTCCTTGAAACTGAGTTTTACATGTATGTAATGAAATATATAAGATTAATTTAGGGCTTCACAGTATTTATTATATAACATAAATATAACCCCATGCTTTAAGAACCATTACTTTATGGAACAGATAACCACATATATGCATCCCTGACTTCTGTAATCTTAAAGAGATTAAGGATTAATCCTTATCTATCCTTATCATAACTTCACTTTCTACTTCCTCCTTATGTTCATATCACACACCCCATTCAATCATCCTTTACCTTTAGTTGCTCTTAGGCCTGGTCTTGGGTGAAAATTAGTTTAAAAAAAAAAAAAAGAAAGAAAAAGAAAGCCTAAGGATGAAGAAAGTAACTGTTTTGCATAAACAATATTTGTTTTTCAATATAATCACCTTCTTTATCAATGCATTTAATTCAGACATGATTGCTAATTTCATAGGTTAAACATTATAAAGTGAAACGTTTGGATCAAAATTTACCTAACTGCTATGCATAATACAAAATTATTTATACATTCTCATCTTTTAAAACTATCTGATAAGCAGTTTTGGGTAAACTTTCTACATTCTGAATTGAAAAGTCAAAAATATAAACTTTTCAATTTTTGATATAATCTTAAATTATCAGTTAGATATACAAGGGAATGTTGAAACAGTTACAGTCTGACAAAAAAAAATTCTGGCATTTGGTCATTTCATTATATTTTTGAAAGTGGGTCAGGGTAAAGACTTTAAGCACCCACTCGGATTGCAATGGTATATATTAGGTTATTTAGTTTATCCAAGCCAGTTATTAAAGAAATGGATTGGTATTTATAATTATAATTACAACATTTATTTTATGAATATATGAATATAATAAATATAATGGGAAGAGAGTTTGAACATTTGCTTTTTGAACCATTCTTCTTAGAGTTGACCATCTCAGTGAACCAATATCTTCAATAGATGGGTTACAATACCAGCTCAGATAAATTGATTGGATGCTACCATTAACATCAGTCACTTAAAAATTGGTTAGAGAGATTCATCTTGCTTAATTAATATATTAATATATATATATATAAACACAGAGAATACTTAACTTGTACACTTTCAGAAATATGAACAAGATTTTGAAAGAAAATGAGCAAAAATATTTAAAAAAAAACAGAAAGAACTTTTTTTTTATCTATTTACTTTTACTAAAATTCATCCAGTACAAAATTCAAGGGCCACTCAAAGTAGAGGCTTACCGAATGAGATAAGAGATAGAAGTAGGAAGTGAGAATATGGAGGATAAATAATGACTGACCCAAAATTTAAAAAGGTTAAGATTGTAGGAATCTGTTCCACGAAGTAGCAGATCTTGGAAACATATTTTCTGTGGTTCAACTTTGTGGACATAACAAACAATGTCTTGGATGCAAAAGTCTGAGCTCAACTGAACATATTGTTTTGATTTTACAGTTTTCAGAAATATTACCTTTTATTTACTTACTTAAACTATTAAACTTCAGGAATATGATGACTATATGATATATTCATTTGATAGTTTTTGCACAATAAATGATATACAAATATTTTCTGTTGATAATATTGCTTCTGGAACAAATTATATATGTAATTAGCTTGAGATAGAGTATGTCGGTAGACAGAAAGGTAGACAGTATTATTTATATTTAACTAGTTGATCAATCAATAATAAAATATATTGGTAGTTTTAATGCTAAATTTGATTGGACTGATTCAATACTTATTAATTATTAAAAAATTACATGACAAATGTCCATCAAGAAAATGTTCTTGCAAGTTATTTCTTTTCATTCAATAAAAGGGCCGAGTCCCATACTTGTTACAATATCTGTCCTGTAATAATTGTTGCTTTTAATGTAGGAGATGTGTGTGCAAATGTAACAACTATTATAGGACAAAGGTAGTATTTATTTTAGGCCAAACAGTTTGTGTAAACACATAAGCAAATAATTGAATATATATTTCTCTCTCTCTCTCTCTCTCTCTATATATATATATATATATATATATAGATAGATAGATAGATATATAGATAGATAGATAAAAGAATCATAAGAAATTTGGTGTTTTTTTTTCTTTTCAGCATAAAATTTTCTTATATCTGCCAGAATATCACATCTGTTCTTTCTGGATCAATGAAGTACAGATGGGAGACTGTTACACTTATGACCAAATGTGCCAAAGTGCTTGCCAATTCCAACAGTGCAAGTCTGAATATCACCAATCAAAACATCTTTAACTTTATGGTGAGTTTATTACTCACAGAATGACCTGAGAAAATGTTGACTTATTCCTTATCTTATCATCTATATATCAATATGCTTTTACCTATGTCTGGTGTGTGATACAGAAAGAGAAAGAAAAAGGCGCATAGAGAGTAAAACAGAAAGTGAGAGAAGGACACAGGGCGACAAAAAGAGTGTGCAACACAGAAAGGGATTAGAGGTGGGGGCCATCTTAGATAAAGGTAGTTGCTTACATTGAGGCGTTAAATCATATTTTGTCACCTAAATATCTCTTGGGGATATTTCAGTATTTTTAAGAGACTATGTCACTTTTCTTGTAACAATCTGGGGATAGTAATAAGTTGAAAAGTACAGAAAGCAGCATTAAAAAATTTATTAGTAAATCCGTGTAATTTATACAGGTTCTGCTAGTTACTAAATAATAGGATTGATTGATTTGTTTTTATGTTTTATCAAACTTTTGTGGGTTATTTATATCCAAAACATGTTGTTTGGATGGTAAGAATAATTATTTTTGTTTTGTGACTGAATATTCACATTAACAATTTTTGGGAGATAACAATGATTTTTCAAAATTTAAGTACAACTATTAAGCCCATTGCTGGTGGGAAGAAGAGATAGATTTATACCTTTTCCAAACTTATTTGTGCATAAGTGAATGTAGAAAATTTGATTGAAAATTAAACTTGGCTTTCCAATTTCTTATTGCAAGTCACTATCAATTGCACCCCCTGTACATCCTAATTTATAGAAAATGTGTTGTAGCAGCAGATTGAGTTGAAAATGCTGTTAGGATGAAACAAAGCGATGAGATAAAAACTTGAGACATATATAAATTCAACCAATTAATTATACATTGCAAATTTTTGGCACACTAGAACAGTTTGATATCACTAGACTGCAAGAGAGCATATAAATAAGCAGCTGAGAGAATTTTTAAAGCATGAACAAATAATAACAGATGAATAATGATGGCAGTAATGACAACAGATACGCTTGACCATATACAAGAGTAGATGGTCAAATTGGCTGTATAACATGAATCCATTGAGTCTGAGGGATCAGATAAAGGAAAGGTCTTACCTTTTTTCTTTTTGACAAACTCAGTGTGGATGCTGACCTTTGGATTACCTAGAGTCACGTTATCAGCTAAGCCTGAGTTCAGATTAATGCACTCGATTAACTTCAAGAAATTCAACAAGAAAAAAAAATACAATTAAATACAACAAAAAGAGAACCACAGTCCTTTTTAAGCCCAAGTCTTTTGAGTCTATCCCTTTATTTTAAGTAGAAATATCTCATAAAGGGGCATGATGGTCAAATACATGAAGTATTAGTTGTGCTCATTGATATTATCAGCAGCAGGAAGCAATACAGAAAACTAGCTTAAGTAGACAACATGGCAGCTAAAACAATATAATAGAGTTGTTCATATAGAAAAATACATTTTCCAGAATTCGACTCCTTATAATTAACATGTGTTAGTATATGCAACTACAAACTTCATCAGCAGTATACAATCATATTTGATAAGTTCTATGCTAAATTTCTTCTTTCATACTTTTTGCTGGTGGAACTCTTTTCTGGTTACATGCTTCTCAGTCAACCTTGACTCACAAAAACTTAAACATCAATCGTTATCTTCTGTCTTCTTAATTCTTGTTCTTTTATGGTTCTCTTTTCTTAATAATGTTTTTCCTTTTCTCATATTTTTTCACACTCAGTACCCTCCACCTTGTGGCTTAGTGGCTTTATTGTCTTGCTTGTGGGGGAAATTATTAAAAAAAAAAAAACCTATAGGTTTATACTTTAACAAGCTTTTTCACCAATAATCACTTCAGATATTGCACAGTTTAATTCTATTCTAATTTAATCCTTAAAAATTAACCAACTAAGTCCCATTTAAAATAGAGCAAAGTTGTTGTATTCAAGTTTTGAATTGTTTTTTTTGAGATGTTTATATGAAAACCATTCCAACTGATTCAATGTAGTGAAGACAGTCTAAGACTGAAATAAATCCGAGCTGATAATACAATCTCTAATTGTGCAACATTGTATATTTGCAAGAACTATGTTACCAAGTATCTTTGCTTTTATAAAAAAAATGTTTACTTTTTTCAAACAGAAAAAAAAGGAAGTCCCATCTCAGAAAGTATTTAATTCAATTATAATGAACAAAAACATAATTTACAAATGAGATTCATGTTCTCTGCCTTCAACTCGTCAAGTAAACTATTTCTGTATGAAATTTCAATATTTAACATAAAAAATGAATATTTATTTGGTATTATAAATATGTATAACAGTTGAGAAGGCCATAAAAGATAAAGAAAGTCAAATATCAACACAAATGGATGCTAGTGAAGGAAAAATAAAACACTAATATTAGTCATATAAGGATTTTGTAGTAGTTGTTGAAGTGATAGTATGCAACAGTTTTTGTAGAAAAAGAAGTATAACTTCTGTCCTATAATAGTTGCTACATGAATACTGTGTGTATGCAAAATTAACAATTATTAATGGACAGAAATAATATTATTATTAGTTAGATACCTGCTAGAATGATCCAACTATGTGCAAGCTCATGTAATGTTTATTGACTTGGAAAAACAAATTAATGAGTCAAATTTGAATTCTGACTCAATATGTTACACTTTTACATAAATAACTTTGGAAAAGATATGAACCCATCTCTTTTTCTCCCAGCTATAATAACAGGGTAGACTGGGCTATTTTGCTGTGGTTGGCAACCAGTCTAGGTGATGGACAACTCTGAATTCATAACAGGTATATAGCCCTAGTGAGGTGCATACTATGCAGCTAATGAAAAGATTATGCAGTTCACAGTTAACTGTAGCATGGCATTGTGGACTCTCTGATCATAACTGATGTTGAATAAAAAAAAAAAAAAGAAGAAAAATGGTCCATAATTCAATATATGTATCCCCTCATCCACTCTGTAAAAAACTCAACAGAGAAGAAACTTACAATAAGTAGCTTATGTGAGTATAGTTTTAAACACCATAATTTTAAATCTAACATTATTAATTGTAGTTTTGATAGTGTTTAATATTAGATAAAAGTATTTGTTGAGAAAAGCTCACATAGGTATAGAATCTGATTCATTGAACAGTGATTATGGGTTCACTTTCACTGGAACCTGATGTCTATTGTAAGTTCATGTGACTTATTTATTGTTTAATACAAACCTAAGACACTTTGTAGTCTTAGTAATAACATTAGTATGCATAATAATAGTATTTTTCTTATGAGAAGGAGTGTTAGTATTGTTATCTCTTTTAATATTAGTCATTATGTTGGCTGTAGTCATGATGATGGAACCAGGCAAAGACAAAGGGTGTGAGCTTTGATCATAGAAGCAATTCATTTATTTTTCCTTTCAAAGTAAATTTAAGGGGGAAAATCTCAGAAAAAATTCTCAAAAGAGGGAACCATAAATTTAAAGAGAGAATTGGAAGCAGAATACAAAGAAGTGTGCAAACATTTTATCGGATAAAATGGAGGGATACAAAATAAAGACAAGCTACTGCACTCCCCCAACCCTCCAATTTGACCACACGACAACAGTCAAATACAAAAGAAATAATAAAAGTTCAGGCACTAAACCCAAAGTGAAATCAAAAAAGGAGCTAAATCTTATTTAATCCATCTAACATGGCTGCAAAGTGCTTAAGAAAATAAAACTAGAAAGAAAATGCTCAAGATGAAAGCATGAACGGTAAAATTATTAGGGTTAATGTGACCCGTTACCAACCAGAGATGACATTGGTCATTCCAACTGCGTCCAGGGGACAGCTATAACCATAAAACAAGTCTTATTCAAAGACTGAAGGCGACAGAAGACAAGACAGGGAATTAGCTCCCTAGTTTTCATCAATTTGCACCAGAAAGGAAAAAAAAAGAAAGAAAAGTGTGTGGGAAGTGGGGAAGGAATCAATAAGAAGAAAGGGAGCTTGCTGATTATTTGCATATTTGCCATAAAAGATTCTTGCCTTGTGTGGTTGTTGTCCCCTTTTCTGAATTCACAAGCAAAGATAGACTAATTAGTGCTATCATTGAGCATCAATGAAAAACGGACAGTGAAAGATCTGATTAACCAGATGAGCTTCTGGTGATTGCTTTACTCATATCTCCTGAAAATTGTTTTACAAATGACTTGCACCTTTACGTCCAAATATAGCTGCACATTTCATATCTCCCCAGTACCAGTAGATATGCAAGACTTTCCATCTTGTAACAAATTATTTGATCTTCACATTTTTTTTCATCTCTTTCTCGATAAATTTTCGAGATTAGTTAGCGTCCGTCTTCTAATTATCATTACAATCTTAATTCCTGTTTTTTGCTCATGTTGTCAGTATCATTATCTTCAACAGTAATTACTGCTGTTAATGTTGTTGATGGTGGTGACGATGATTTCAGTTTTGTTGTTCTTGTTTTTTCTTTTTACTATGGTAATGAGAAAGATAATTAAATGCTGCTGCTGCTGCTGCAATTATTGTTGTCAATATCGAAATCAACATTATTGTCACTCTTACTATTAATAATACCAAAATTACTGTATTCCCTTTGGAATTTGATAATATTCTTCTGATAATAATACCAGCAGCAGCAATAATAATAGAAATAACTTCGTTTTTTTTCCACTGGAATCATAATTAGTTGTAATAATTAATACTATTAAAACTGTAACCTTGTACATGCATTTATATCTATGGATATGTGTCAGGTTTTGAAGTGTTTGCACAGATTTTAATGAACTTGCTGTTGGAAGCAGCTTTTTAATTTATGATAGTTGAAAATGATCAAAAATATTGAATTGGGAAAGTTTAAAAGCCTTAAACCAGAGTTGAAAGTTTTCAAGTTTTAGAAAAGGTTTACACTGTCAATGATGATGATATTTTACATTAGCCACAAGTTAAAAGGATGTGCAGATGGTGAAATGGTTAGTGACTCAGAAAGAGAAATCAGCAAGCCAAGTTCAAATTCCAGTCAGGTTTTTAATATTCACTTTTGCCCAAATACCTTTGGAAATTCCCCCAGCTAAAAGTTAAATTGTAAAGCAAACTGGATTCTCTATTATTGGCAACCAGTCTAGGATAATGACATCTGTGAATTCAAAACCAGTTGGGTATGGGGTTAGCAACTCTATGACTTACTAGAGAAACTGCAGCAGCAATGCTGAATATAGTGCGGCTGTGGCCCTGTACTCCACAAGGGCATCTGCAGGACTTATACATACATACATATATATATATATATATATATATATAACTTAGGACTATAAGTTTCATATACATGAAAAATATGATTTGCATATTCAATTAGCTTAAAGAATCCTGTAAGAAGCTACTGCAGTTTGAGTATCTTTTATCTGAAATTCCCAAAACTTCCAAAATTTTAAAGTTTTTTAGGTGTTGACATGACTTGCTACAAATTGTTAATTTCAGAAAGTGCTCGGAAGGTTCCTAGGGGATGTGCAGTGTTGTAAATGACCTCATCTGCCCTGGGTGGGGATTCCCTAGCTCAACTGTATAGCCTACATTGACACCAGTTTTTTTGTTAGTGGTTTTCACAGCAACCCCTTAGTCCGTGGATTACTTACCAGGTGTTTTGTGCTCAGTAAAGACATTATTCAAGATGTCAAAAAGTACTGCATTTTATATAAATTTATTTTATATAAATGCAGGACTTTTTGACATTTTGAATAATTTTTCTAAGTAGTGATCATGCTATTTTGTACATGTACAGAAAGTACAAAACATTTTTATATGAAATCATAATTTCACCACTTAAAAATTTGTGTGATACTTACATGACTAGCATTATTACCTGTATCTGGATGTACACAAAATTTATTAAATTTTATATAAAACTACTTTCAGGATAAATATTATTTATATAAAACTACCTTCACGGTATATATGTATAAGCTGTGTTATGAAATGTAAGGGGATATCGTGTTTTTGATTGGGTTCCATTTCCAAGCTGCCCTATTTTATAGATGCTATATACAAATTAAATAGCCTGTATTCCAAAATCAAAAAAAAAATCTGAAAACCGAAACACTTCCAGTCTCAAAAATTTCGGATAAAGGATTCTCAACCTGTACTTGCTATGGAAACTACATGAGAGCTGTGGCCTCATACTCCTCCATGGCATCTACAGGACTTAAGTGAGTGAGAGTTGTTGTTAAAAAGGATGACAAATTGCACTTCAGTCATAGTCACAAAAAAGAAAAGAAAGCATTATAACTCAATTTTCTTTATACCATTATTATTCACTGATTAGTTGGAATTGGTATCTGTGTCCTTGTTGAAATTTTATACTCAAAGATTTTGGTCATCTGATGGAAGCTACTCTCTAAGCAAGTGTCTCTTGGTCTAATGGATTAAAATGTGACTTAAAACATGCCTAGTTTTCTGGCAGTTGTGAGTTCAATATCTGGGTAGTGTAGAAAAGTCAGACAATGACACAAACAGATATGAGATAATTCCTAAGGGTAGAAAATGGAATAACAACAATCTACCTCCATGGACTGAATAAAGGCTTTAGTTAAAAATTATGAGGCTGTTATCAAGTATGACTGACACCTGAACAAGACTAACATGTACAATTGGCTGAAATACTGTGAGGGTAATCACAAAAATGGAAAAGCATATGATATCATTCAGATTTAGTCATACAGCCACAGTCTTTATTATTTTCTGATAATCATTCTTTATATCATTTGATATTCAATAAATCAAGAAAAATTCAAATGACTTGTCTTGCAGAAGATGTTCAATAAATCTGGCCCTGATGAACATTTCAACATGAAAGTCATGACATTTTTTTTTTTATTGAATATTATAGCTCTAGTTATCTATTGAGCGCATTTGGGAAAAAGTTCTGCTCGCCTGAAAAATGTTAAATTCACATAATATTGATGTGCAATTTTTAGTTGTATTATTATTATTAGTAGTAGTAGTAGTAGCATTTGACATAAAATCAAACAATCTGTTCCTTAAATCATCTAGACAATTTTTCTCACTAGAATCTATCTTACACATTCATATGTCTACCATTCGTTCATGCATTGAATATTGTTGTCACATCTAATCTGGTGCTTCTGCTATGTATTTTGAAATTCTTGATAAAATACAAAGAAGTATCTGCAATGTTATTGGTCTTGACATAGTATCTCGGTTTCAATCACTTTTCCACCACTGTAGCATAGCTTCCCTCTGCCTGAAATATTTTCATGGTAATTATTCTGATTAGCTTTCCTCTTTGTTACATACACTTTATGAATTTAAGCATGCTACTAGATTGGTGGTAAGGTCTCATCATCTTACAGTTGAAATGGCTAAGATGTAACCATAACTTCTTAACAGTTTCTTCTCTCTCACTTCTTGCTTGGGGAAATCACTTTCCAATCAACTTTCGTCTTCAAAAATTTAAATGTAATGTCAATTGTTTTTTTCTTAATTCATGTTCTTTTATTGTTCTCTCTTCTTAATAATGTTTTTCTTTTTCTCATATTGTTTTAACAGTCAATAACCTCTTGCACCTTTGTGGCTTTATTGCTTTGCTTAGGGTGGGGAATGATTAAAAAAAACTATATTTGCAAGAACTGACTTGATATGGCTGGGAATTAACAATTAGTTAAATTAATCATGAAAACACCCCTCAGACATTCATATGAATTTTGCAATTTTAAGAGAAAGGTCCATTATCACTAAAGTCTGAATTTTCTTTCACCAAGGTAGAAAGAATTACCATAACTCACCTAGAACTTTAGAAAGATCTTAGGATGAAGTGACTGACAGCTCGATGTTTTATGAGCAAATTGTACCTATAAATTTATATTAACTGTGTACAAAAGCTTCCAATATCTTTTAATAAAAAACTGTAAACAATTGTCTAATCAGTCTCTACTTTTCAAAAATGAATGTACTGAGAGCTTCTGCATACACTAAATAATAAATAAGATAGAAACAGATTTTATATCATGAATATATCACAGTTTCCACAAGAACACAAATAAATAGGGAGCATAAAAACTATCCACAATACTTTAACCTGAGAAATTATGAGCATGCTAATCTTAAAAAATATTACTATTATAATGAGTTTGATCTTTGTAAGGGCACCACAGTTGTGGCCCCTGATGGTAATGGTAATATTAGCCGTTGCCTTATAAGGAAACATTTGGCATTCATTGACCCTACAGCCAGTTCTACTGATATTTGAAATTTATAAAATCTTTCACTTTAAACAATTTTTCAGGAAAACGGGTTTCTCAAATCCAAAAGCTGTTATCGCACTTCCTAGTAATTTTACTAAATTAATCTAAATTATGTTAAGAGCACTTACTATAGAGAAAGGGTTAAAAATGTAATCTCTAGTTAGTTTAGTGAGTTCAGTCATACTATCATTGCCTTATGTCAGATTAAGAAAAGTTTAATAAATATAAATCTTAAATATTGATAAAAACAAAGACTACAGTCCCTGTTCAATCCATGATTGTTGTGGGTGCCATGTTGAGTATTTCACGGCCTCTGGGCATTAGAAATGACTTGGCAGTGCCTATCTTCTTTCTAAGTAATATATGACAGGTTGTAGTGTGTTACATGGTACCAGCAGTAAGGAATAATCCTATTCTTGGGAAAGATAATGAAGGAGTTCTCCACAGATTTGAGTTAAAAGTAGCCCTTTTCCTAGACTGGTTGTTTCCCTGTTATTTAGCCAATTTGATAATAAGAGATGATTTTGTTGTTTTCCCAAGGGCATTAATGTAATAGTGATTGTAATAAACCCAGTCAGATTTGAATATAGCTTGCCAATTCAACTTTCTGTGCCAATACCTGTTATATTACCTGCATATTCCTACTGTTGGTAATAATATTTGAACTGTTATGTAATCTCAGTCATCCTCTATGAAAGTGAATGCTAGACAATTTCTGTACAAAGGATGAAGAGACTTGAATCAACAGAAATGTGGTTCTACAAAATGGATGCTGAGAATACTATGGACTGAACATATGAGCAACAAGACATTTTTAAGAAAAATGTAAATGAAAACATAAATACTTACAATGAAAAAAAAAACAGCTAAAATTTCTTGAATACATAATATAGAAAGAAGACTTGGAGAATTTGATATTCACAGGATATATTAAAAGTAAGGGGAACAGAGGGAAATAGAAAATAACCTAATGAGTTTATGCTAATGGATAGCAAAGCAGGGACTGGGTGGTGCAAAAATTGCATAGAACTATAAAGAAGTTGTGGAGAGCCATGATCGCCCATATCATGAAGATGGATCTACTTTTAAATCGCAGGGAAAATTTGCTTATATAATTATTTAATCAAGATTGCCCGTATTTTTTACTCAATTGATAGCTCCATACTGATATGAGAAGCTGGTCTTTTGAACAAGAGATGCTGACTTTATTTCCTCAATAAATTCTCAAAAAATAATAAATTATAAAAAAAAATAATAAATTACATTATTCGTTTGAGACAATTTTTTTCCCTTAAAGGGAAAAAAAATTTATGAATAAATTTTCCATGTTTTATTTCATGTTTGATTAAGCAATAAAGTTGACTATCAACAAAATTGTTATTCTCAGTGACAACATTATCATTAACATTCATCTCTGTCACACACACACACACACACACACACACACAGATATACACACAAAGATTTTTTCCAAGGAAAATTATATCCCTACTCTGAAATGAAAAACATTATTATACTTGTGAAGATTATTATGCACACATGATGATACTACTATATTATTCTATTTATATCTATATTCTTCTTCTCTGTGCTCTGTCCCATCAGGACATTGACAGTCATGGTTCTCCACATCTTCTTGTCTTTTGTAGCCCTAAGTAAAGTTTGTTTATTAAATGTCACTTGAACTTTTCTTAATATATTGAATAGATAGATAATGAAGAAACCACAATAGATAGCTAGATATGAAGAAACCATAAGAGATAAATAAATATGAAGAGATAGATAAATAGATAGATATGAAGAGATAGATAAATAGATATGAAGAGATGATATGGATATATGTAGATAGACATGAAAAGACCATATGAGATAGATATGAAAAGACAATATGAAATAGATAGACATGAAGAAACCATAAGAGATAGATAGGTAGATAGATAAGAAAGGACCATATGATATATAGACATGAAGAGACCATATAAGATAGATAGATATGAAGAGATTATAAGAGATACAGATATGAAGAGTTTGTAAGAGATAGATAGCTATGAAGAGGCTGTGCTATATAGATATGAAGAGACCATGATAGAATAATATAACTGTATCTATATAATATATATATACCTGATAAAATAAAATAATATAACAGTATCTGTTTTTGTTTCTCTACAGAGAAACAAAAACAGATACTACATTTTGAGCTCAAAGAAAGAAAAAAACAGATAAAATATATTTCTGCTACATTTCGTATTTCCTTCTGTTTCTTTTTCAATTTAATGCAATTTTAGACAAGGCAATTCTTGGTAATCTTGCTTTTCATTACTAGCAACAATATAAATATTGTAATCATGAGAGTTCCTGTCGGCAATAATATTTATTGTAGTTATGAGTATCAAAACAGTTATTATTTTTTAGCAATAGCATTGTATATTCAATATTATTATTTTTATAACTGACATTAACTTTCTTAGGTTTTACTATGAAAGAAATATTTATTATTGTTGATGATGCTGGCATCTTCATTTTTCTTCTTCTTATTATTATTATTATTCTGTTATTAATAAGATTAATATCATTCTGATTGGCATTAACATTTTTGGCAGTAATACTTTTGTTCTAGTCTCCATCAATTATTGATATTAAACTTATGAATATTATTCTTACTGTCACTCTTGGCATCAATATTAACACTGAAATGTTGCTTCTGTTATAAGTATCAATACTGCCAATTCCATTGGATAATATATTAGAAAATACAACCAATGAAATAGTTTCTAATTTTGGTTACAGATTGCTAGTGTCATTTTGTATTAATGCTCTTTGGAAAACAATGAATGCTGAATTTTATCACATCATGTCCCACCACCAGTCATCTTGACGTGTGTTTTAAAATGACAAAGCATATTAGAGCATTGAAAAAGAAGAACTAGTGTAATTCTGTGCAAATTTTAATCACTATAATTCGGTTCAATGTGCAGGCAAGAATACTTAAAAAAACTCACAATCTTATTTGAAAGTAAGTGACAGCTAAATGGAATCTAGTTTTTTAAAAATTGATGTATTTTTCTTTTGTATCAAATGATATTTTGTGACAATTGATTTAATGATGTATGTACATACAGAAGACATATAAGCAAAAATAATAAAGTAACCACTGTGGACATTCAAACTTACAATGAAAACAAATTTGATTCAGTATTTTATATATATATATATATATATATATATATGAATTGTGATCAAATGCAGATAAAAATCTGCCAGAATGATAGGATAAAGAACAAACAGACATTTATAAATCTAACAGGTTTCTCTTTTATTAAAACTTCATCAGAAAAAGAGATAAGGAAAAATATTTTTTTTGCAAAAACAAAAATAAAAATATCAATTGTTTTCCATATCTCATTCTCTGATGAAACTTTAATAAAAAGAAAACATGTAAGATATATAAATGTTCCATATTGATTTTTTATCCTATCTCACTTTCTCTCTCTCTCTCTCTTTGTATATATATATATATATATATATATATATGGGAAAACAGTATGTAATTTTTTATATATATTAAGAACAATTTTATAGGAAAGAAGTAGTTTTAATAACAAAAATGATGAAAACATAAACAAAAAGAAAATGAATCTAAATGAAATCAGTTAGATTATTTTTTTTTTTTTAAGAATTTCACCCCAAGCATGACGAGAGTGCCACCATTATGCAAGTGGTTACAGAGAGTGGGAGCAAGAGTAAAGAGGCGTGATAGAGGAAAGATGAAGAGAGGGACAGGGAAGGCATCTGAAGATGTTAATTGACATTTTTGTGTGCATGTTTAGCAACATAAACATAAATTTAGTTTGATGAAGTCCTAAAGGACAAAAGCATCACATGAAAACTTTTTCCACTCTGTTATGAGTAAAGTTTTGATGAGAATCCAAAGGAATTGTAAATATATCAGACAATTTGAAAACTTCTGTTTTGATATTATGGTATATAGTGATGAAGGTTGGGCTAATATATGAATAAAGGGCAAATTTAATGTCTATAGTGCAATTTTATTGTTGACTCCATTTGGTTAGAGTGGTTAAAGTTGGTGACTATCATCTTAGTCCTTTTTGTGATTTGAAAAATCATACAGGGGTGTTGTGTTTTTGACTGACAGAAATTAATTTGTTGAATTCATCTTTTCTTCTTCTTTTACTTCTGGAGTTGCACATCTGGTCAAACTCACATCTGATGTAACCCTTGCGTCTCAAACTGCTACATCAAACCAATGTCCCACTTCTTCTGCTGTGTACATGTTTTTTTTCTTCTTTTTATTGGGCCTGACACATCCATGTTTTCTGTTTGCTTTTTGGTGGGATGTGTTGTCATTGGTTGATATTTTTATGATGTTCACTGACTCACATAAACTATGTCCGGGTTCTGTCAGTTACTGAGGATAGGAACAATAGAAGGAAGGAAAGGAAGTATGTGTAATAGAGAAGAGAGAAAGTTTTCTTTATCACTCTCTGAATGAAAAGGAAATGTATATTTCCATATGGTGCTACCTAATCCCCCACCAATATGTTTGGCTGATGAATCACTTTCATCAGAAGAATGAATTCTATTTTAATAAAATCTACATTAGTGAGACAAAATGCAATTCATGTAAAGCATATGAATACTTCATTTTTTACTTTGACTTTGCAATTAGAAATTAGATTTGAACTATTTTTAAATTTAGATTTATTTATTTATATATTCATTTATTTAAAGATTTTTGTATTCCACATTGTTTCAGTAAACATTAAAATAAATGAATACTTAAATAAATGAAGATAAAAACCAGGTTGAAATTACGTAAAAATAAAACTGGGTTAAAATTAGTTAAAATCTAATTGCAAAAACAATACAGTTAACATTAATCATATTTTGTTTCATGTAGTGAATGCTGGAAATCTCTTCACAGAGGAATAAGAGACTTAAGGCAACAGAAATGTGGTTCTACAGAAGTATGCTGAGAATATCATGGATTGAACAATGTTTTAGCGAAAGTGGAAACAAAAAGAATACTTATGCTTAGAATCAGAAAAAGACAATTGAAATTTCTAGGATGAGGAAAGAGGGTTTGTAAAATTTGATACTCACAGAACATATTGAAGGAAAAAGAGGGACAGAGAAAAGCAATGAATAAACTATCTATAGAGATAGCAAAAAGACAAAGCAGTAAAGCCACTAAGACACATGAGGTTACAGGGCGTGGAAGAATTAGGAACAGAATCATTAATAATACGTGGAGAGAGAAAAGAGTAATCAGGAGAAAAGTAGATAGTGACTGACATTGCATTTAAATTTTTTGCAGATTAAACTTGGCTGGGAAGCATGAGTCTGAAACGGAGTTCCACAAGAGAGAAGTGCAAGAAAAGAAACTGCTAGCATAGAACTTATGGCAACATCTAGCTAGCTTGACTGTAAATTGATGACATCTTGATACAAATCTAGTACTGTGCTTAAATTCAAAAAGTCTAGGTACCATAGTGAAGAGCCCATCTGGACAATTACCATGAAAATATTTATAGAAAAGGAACAGAGAGGTAACCTATGGCAGTGGGAAAATGACTGAAGCTGAGCTAGCAGATCATGACCAATAATATTGCCAATTCTTCTTTGGATCTTATCAAGGAACTCAAGGTAAATAGTAGGGGCACCAGATCATATATTGCAACAATATTCTATGCATGGTAGACTTATAGAATATGTAAGATAGATTCAGGAGAAAAAAACTGTCTCATACAACACAGTGAACCAACTTTCTTAGTAGAAGGAAATTAAACAATATCTGATTGCACTGCCGAAATTGGTTTAAACATCTTAGGGGCAGTGACTTAATCTTTGAATTAAAACCTTGAAGTGATGACCATCAGTTGTCATTTATGTAAATTGCTAGGTAGAGAACTTGACAACCAATATTTACAGAAAAGCTAAAATCATTGAAAACACTACATAAACTTTAAAAAAAAATAACGTTCATTTGATTGAAAAAAAGAAAATATTTCTATGCATACAGTTTCATAAGAATATACTTCAGAATATATCTTACATTTTATTTATTTATTTTCATTGAAAACAGAAGGAAACTTATTAAGGGAATTAGCTGAATATACTTTTTCTCTGATATCATTTAATGATGTCATCTTCTTTGAAAGACTTAATCTCCATGAACTGAGATAAGAAGGTAAAAATTAATGATTCTATTTAAATCTTGTTAAAAGCAAAAAAGAGTAAAATTTCTTTCATTTCATTAATGGGTGGAGTTGTAAAATAATTATTTCTGGTTGCAGTGCCTGCAACAAAAATAATCATTTTTTTTTTTCATATTACTGTAGATTAAGCACTTCAGATCATGAATATAAATAGCAAAAAAGTTTTTTTTATTAAATTTTATACTAGTTGATTGCAGGGGGTTTCCAGTTTACTTTGTACATTGACCCCCACTATGAAAGCCAAAATGAAATATGCTTATAATGCATGGTTTCTTAAAATGTAACAAACATTTTGGAAATTTATAATCTGAAGTTCTTTTGTCATATATTACTATTAAATTAAGCACTCCAGATAATGAATTAAAAAAAAATATATATTTTAAAAATTTTAAGAAATCACATCACATGAGCATATTTGTTTTGGCCTCCATAGCGGGGGTTGGGTCAATTTAGAATGAATTTATATAGCAAACTGGACCCCCTATTAACTTTTATAAAATTTAATCAATTTTTTTTTTTTTATTAACATTCATGATCTGGAGTGCTTAATATATAGTTATATGAAAAAAAATTAATTGTAATGGTTAGCAAACTTGTCTCGTTAGAACAATTACGACTGAGTAATGAGTTTGATCTTCACTGGGTGCCCCCTAATTTCAGCCTTGTGCCACATCTAAGCTATGCTTGGAAAATCAGTATATGAAAAAAAATTTGAAAAAATGTTTATTTCTGGTCACAGTGCCTATTGTATAACTTCACACATTTTTTAAAAATTTATTATTTCTCTTTGCAAATGTTGGAAATATGCAGTGCAATAAATGAATTATTAAACTCTAACTCATTGTACAGAGTACAGCAGAAATATCTCCCACAAATACCTCCCATATAATAGTAATATATTAGCTAGATGAAGACAACATGACTACTGGTGCTTACCATTATGTGGGAGGTATTTCTGCTGTACTCTGTATTATTAGATTACACTGAAAAACAGCTATGGATACGAGTATGTAGTCAATTCACCATTATTCCATAAAAATGATAGTAGATTTTTTATTCTATTTAAAAACAAAAATGATTTCATCCCAAGCAAGGCAATAAAGCCACTAAAATGCAAGAGGTTACTGTGTGAAAGAATGAGAAAAAGATAACATTATTAAGGAGAGAGAACAATAAAAAAACAGGAATTAAGAAGACAGAAGATAACAATTGACATAGTATTTAAATTTTTGATGATCAAAGTTGATTGGAAAGCAAGAAGGCAGAAGATAGTTCTCCAAGTGAGAAGTGCAAGCGAAGAAACTTTTAACATAAAAACAAACAGAAAAATATTAGTTTATGGCAAAAGAACACCATGGTTATTTCTATTTAGCTACAAAATATTTTAATTTAAAAAAAGAAAAAAAAAATGGAAGTATGTTGCAATTATTTTTGTTTTCTTACAAGGGGAGATCAAGAAAAGTTACTGTAAAGATAAAAAGTCCAACACTGCAAGAGTGCATAATTTTACTTCTATACACTCAAGTTTTAATACAAGCTTAATCTAAGGAACATTTCTTAGTTCTGAAATTTGTTCATTCTTTTTAAGCACATTTGTGTCATTGATATTTAAACAAAACTACAACCATTCTACTTAACATTAGTTGATTACTTTTGCAATATTGACTGAAATTTTGAAAGGAAATACTGTCATTATTCTATGAATTATCTGGACAAGTATCATCATCATTTTCACTACAATGTTTAGGCTGATGTGTTATTCAACCTTGCTTGGATATATATATATTATAATCTTGAATAAAATTGCTGAATAATCTTTAAATAAACAAAAACCATCGCCATCTCCTCAGGTGGAACAATTCCTTAAAGCCAGCATCAATGCTTCTTTGGCAGAAATGGTAGTTTAATACTAACAAAACTAAAGATATTAGTTTGAATGATTCATGGAACAATGATGACTCTATTGTCCAACACTGGTAGCAATGCTGTTTGTTGTAAGCTGTAAATTATGAGTTATTTTTTTATTGAATTCTTCAAAAGCACTGAGTTATTCAAATTTAATCAATTATGCTAAGAAATATCAAATTTCTGTTGGTAGTGCTAAACAAAAGAAAATTTAAGGATTGGGTACTTACCATTAAGACATAACTCTTACAAGTCATGCAGAGCCTAATAGCTATCTATAAACTTTGTTGTAGCATCTAATTGTTTATACATTTCCCTTTTATAATAATTATCATTATTTTTATCACATCCTCTTTATTGGTATAAATATTTACCCTTTTTTTAGCATTAGAATGATTATCATGTCATACATTTTAGCAGGAATAGTAGTCCTTTCATTTTAATAATATCAATGATAGTAGCTCAGATTCAGGAATCGGAGAGCCGAGTTTGAATTCCAGTCGCATCCATTACATTCACTTACATGCTAGTACCCTTGGGAAAGGTATGAATCCTCTTCTTCTCCCCCCAGCTATGGGTAAATAGCAGGACAAACTGGGTTCTATAGCCTTTCTGGTCTATCGCAGAAAGAAATGGCAACCTACTGTGAGAAAAAAATCTGCCTTGTCAGTCATGTATCAAAAGATACATGATCGCCTAAGCATGTATCACACATGGCGCATAACTGACTGAGTATTATTTTTCTTTTTTCTTCATTTTCTTGTTATTATTATGACTTGGTAAAATGTGGTATTTGGCAGCCTTTGCAGTACTTATATATTAAATTTATTTTCAAATGTTAATTATCACTGATTTTTATTATTATTATATTGTCACTGATATGCCACTATGGATGGTGCAAAATAATGCAGACAGGTTCATGTTTCTTCCCCACATTGCTATTATTATTTTTTTTTTTATTACAGAAAACAGTTTTGTAATTAGCAGTTAACAAACCTGCATTTATCTCACTTGGAAAAACATTATTTATTTATTGTCAATTTTATTCTTAATTAAAAATTACACAAAAACTGGAGGTGCATTTGAACTGGAAATTGCTTTTTAATTCAAATTATATCATTTCAACAGAATTATGTTAACAGAAATTGTACGACTATATATGAATCTAAAATCTTACAATCATACAGAAATTGAATCATTATTATTATCATCATTATTGTTACTATTGTTGTTATAATCCAGTTCATTTCCTTTGAGTGGTGTTGCTATAAATTTTTGCTATTATCATTTGTTTCCTTTTAATGATCATCATTCTTATTACCCTCACCTTCATTAATATTAGTAGTAGTAATACTATCAAAATTATCTCAATTACCTGTGCTTGTCAGTAACACAACCATCAAAATCCTTTATCAAGAAAGTTTCTAGTTTCCTATGTTTCTTTCATAATAGTACAGTTGATAACTTTGAAAGTTATCAACAGTACTGTTATCATTATTCATGTCTGATACTTTATGCAACTATTACCATCATTAATTTTATGTTTTTGTTCATATTTTCTTGTTATAGAATGATAAAAGGAAAACCTTACAAATAGGCAATGTAGCAGTTCTGCTAAAGCAGAGTGAACATGAAAAAGTAGAAAAATACTAAATTCAGAAACTCATAAAAATCTATGAAATAAAAGGATGATCATTGGATTAAGAATGAGATATATAAAAATCTGATTTTCTTAGCAAAGCATTTAATAATCCCTGTCTTCCTAATTTTCAGTCAATATAGATTGAGTGCTGAAACTTGCTCAGGAGTCAGCAGCAAACTTGTTTTGGGAAGTGGACAGATTGGCTTTATTTTGTCTCTTGCAGTCTTAGACAAACACAAAAATAAAATTTATATATATATATATATATATATATATAAAATATTACTTTTATATTTTTATATATATATATATATATAAAAATTACTTTATATTATATTTATATATATATATATATATATATATATATATATATATATATATAAAATATTACTTTTATATTTTATATATATATATATATATATAAAAATATTACTTTTATATTTTATATATATATGTGGTTAAATTTCTCAGAAAAATTCTGAATATAAGACATTATTATTATGAAAAATTTTGTTGACATGGAAAACTAAAACAAATTCTTAGTAAAAAAATAAAAGTTACCATTATACAGAAGGATGCTTATATAGGAGCATTCCCTTTTAATATTTTGAATAACTATAAAACATTTTGCTTTTTAATCTTGGTTTGATAAAGTTGCAATGAATAAAAATATTTTTCCAATTGTCTTTTTATCCACACACACACATATATATATATATATATATATATATATATATATATATATATATATATATATATATAAACATGTTTCATTGAATAATATAGACATATTTTGTTTGTTTATTTTTATACTGATCCTCCTTTCCAGTTCTCTAATCAGTTTCTTGATGTTAAAATGAACTTCATCAAGGAAGGCACCATAGTTTTTTCTAACTAAAGTACTTTCAATCTTTTCCAAGATCATCTTCATGAGTAAATTACAAAGACAAACTTATTGTAACTGCAGTAAAAGCTGCATTCCAATGCGATGATGATTTTTAAAAAACACACATGAACACACACTGTTATAGTTATTTTTAAATTTTAATTTATCCATTGTAGTTATGGAATTTTTGCAAAAACAAGTGTTTCGATATAAAGGAGCTGACTGGAAATTGATAGAAATGCAAAATATATGTATAAAATAACACTGTACTTTTAATCACATATTTAAAACAATGTTAAATAATATTGTACATTATTCACATAATAATAATTTCCTCATTTTGTTGTTATTATCAACTACATTTTGTTCAGAGATGTTCATCTTAAGGTGAATTTTGAACTGAACACTTTATTTAATCTATGGTAGTATACTGTTCTTGTTCTGCTGTACATATCTTTGGTATATCTCATCTTGATCAATTGTGGGTAATGCTTTTCACCTGAATTCAATTCATTACTACTTGGCCCGGAGATGGAACTCAATTTTTATGCCACCAAATTCACAAACAATTGTTTTAATCCTGGGTCAGGAGAGTACAAAGGGTTGAAATATTGTGATAATAAAAACAAACGACATCAGCCCAAATGTAAATAAAATAAATAATTATAACTCCTCATCCTAGAAAATGTTATCCATTATGAGTACATTCTTTCAGTTGTCATATTTAAGATGAAAAAAAAATCAGTGAACAAGAAAAGATCCAGATGGGCATTCTTGGAAAACATTTTTGTGAACATATTTTGTGAAAACACTGACATAAATAATAAAATCATATATATATATATATATATATAAATTTTTTCACAATATAAAGATAATACAATAATGGCTGACTGTCTATATATATATATATATATATATATATATATATATATATATATATATATACACATATATATATATATATTCATATTCACATATAATAATTAGTTAATTTATAATATTAATGATCTGTAAATTTACATTGAGCACTATTTTTTAAAAATAAAAAATATCCATAAGAACACGGGATTATATACCTTACTGTTCTTTCTTTTCATTTATATATATATATATATATATATATCTCAGATTTATTTAGTCAATGTTTTCACAAAATAAAAATAATACAATAATGCCTGACTGTTCATATATATATATATATATATATATATATATATATATATATATATAGATATATGAATATGAATATATAAATATATATAATTCAATATATATATATATATATATATATATATAAATCTATAAATACTTATAATATATAAATAAACAAATAAATATATGTAAGTATATATATATATAAATATATATATACAAATAAATAAATATATGTAAATATATATACAAATAAATATATATAAATATATATATATATATATACAAATAAATATATGTAAATATATATATAAATATATATATATATAAATAAATATATATGTAAATGAATTAATAAATAATATATATATATATATATATATATCAGTGGACGCTGAAATCAAGCCACTGTCTGTTTTATGCTTGAATGCAATCTTCAATGGCATGAAAATTTCGCACTTTTTTGTTGATTTTTTTAAATATATATATATATATATATTTATAACACATATATATGTAAAAGATAGTGTTTTAGCATGAAACAGACTGTCGCCGCTCAGTGTTGACCTCAGTTCCCACTTTTATATTTACATATACTCTATCCCGAATACTGAGTAATTTTACTCATAAATATAGCATAGCTTAAAACTATATCTTTTTCATGTGTATGCATACACATATTACATACACAAGCTTTCATTTCATTTTTAGTGTTACTTTTAAGCTAAATATTCCTGGTAATTACTGTCTCTTGCATTCTCTTGAATATTTCTACTAACTTCATTGTTTGTGGACTGTATAATTTCAATTTTTCCTGGAATATCTAACCTTTTTTCTTTTTGTATGGGACTTTTAAATACTACTACTATTAATATAATTTACTGCAAATTATCTATGAAATTTGTAATATATTTACTTTCATAGATCTATAACTACTTTTTATATAATTTTATTATTAACTGCTTATAATTATTTTCTTTTGATCATAAAATTTTTGACTTTCTTAATAGCATCTTAATTTTGCTTATGATGCTATATTATCAATATCACTACCAAAATTCTATTGTCATTATTATTGTTAATCTTACTGTTATGATAAGATTATTGTTATTAGTAGTCGTATGGCTATGATTATTATTATAGCCTTTCATATTGTTTTGTTATTATTGTTAATGCTATTTCGATTGCTTTGCTTATTTCCAATCCGTGCTGAAGATCTTCCTGTGCTGTCACGACATTTCAGTCAGCTGTGTGTGTGTGCAAGCCTTCCTCAGGAACAAGGCTTCAGTCTCCTTGCATTTTATGATTAAAGCAAAGCAAACTCAATTGATCTCCCTCTTTTCATGGCCACAAGCATATCGTGTGTGTGAGATCCGGGATGATCAAAAGAAACCAAACATTATTAATAATAATAATAATAATGATGATGATAACAACAACAAAAATAATAAGTGAGATGACTGTATGCCTCCCAGCAACTTTAACAATAACAACAAAAATTGTTAATATCATTACAACTACTACTACTATTTATATTATTGTAAAAGTAATATGAGAGATAATATCAGAAATAATAACATTATATATACAGTAGTAATAATGGTTAGGGAGTAATAATATAATATTATTATTATTATATCACTAATATCAGCTAGGATACTAAAAAATGTAATAATACAAGGATTTATGAATTAGTTTTGCTATTACTATTAGAACTAATTTATCCTCATTACGAGTAAAGCAATAATGAAAACTAGTATAACCATTAAGCAATGTATACTGTAGTGAATTTTACCCTCATTGTATACTTCACAATTATAGCTTTGTCCTTAACTAAACTATACTTAGTCAATATTACTATGAGAATATCTTGCCACAGTGAATTTAATCCTCATTGGGTACCTCATATTACTAGCTTTGTACTTAATTAAACTATGCTTAGTAGATATTACTATAATAATATCTTGTTACAGTACATTTAATCCTAACTGGGTACCTATTATTTATAGCTTTGTGCTTAACTAAACTATGCTTAGTGAATATTAATATACAAATATCTTGCCACAGTGATTTAATACTCATTGGGGACCTCACAATACTTAGTCAATATTAATACAAGAATATCTTGTTACAGTGAATTTAATCCTCATTGATTATAAACATCTCTTTAAAATTCTTAATTAGAGTCTCTAGGAGAGAGATGAGTGCACCTTATTTTGTGTTTTCTAAGAGAGAGTGTATTTGAACAAGGCCGGTACAGCCCAACCATTGGTTACAATACCTTGTGACTGTGTTTGCATAAGCATTCACAGCTTCCAAGACAGGATCTCTTCAGGGTAATATAAAGAACTGACAAATCAACTAGGGTGAGATGTGAACATGTGTCTTATGGTTGGAATGCTAATGTTCTAATCACTCAGACATGATATTGGTAAAATTTTCAGAACAGACTTATATGAATAAAAACTTTTGTGGATTTCAGTTTGCAATAGTGAACTTGATTAAAAACATTGATAATAATTTGTTCCTGGGCTGTCAGGTTTTATATGCAAAGTGCAAAATAAATTTTTTATTTATAAATTAATACAAAAGATATTGGCCATAGAAAAATATATTTCATCAATATCTCATATTAGTTATTATTTTATTATTTCATACAGGGTGCAATGGGTAAATTGTCACCATTTTATATTTTTAATTTCATGTATGCGCATTGTTGTTTTTGATTTTGTTGACTGAACAGTATAGGAGGGTCAGTTGGAAACATCTGTGAGAAAAAAAGCACTATAACACAATTCACTCTGCCAGAAATTTAGAAACGGCATGCTGTACTGTTTAGCATTCATGCTGAAAGCTCCAACATGAAAATTTCAGAGTGTTTGGGTGTTAATTAATCAGTGCAGAGGATTTGGAAAGAGTTGAATGAGTCTAATGGTGATTACGAAGATGTTTGGGGTGATCACTAGTGATTGTGACATTATGTCTCCATTCATCTTCCAACAGAGATTCAGACACAACATGGAGGGCTACATCAAGTCCCTTGAGGAGATAGTGCTTCCCTGGGTGAAAAGGATGGCTGTTGAAAGACCCTGTGTCTGGCAACAGGACTGTGCACCATGCCACACAATCAGAAAAACCCAGACATGGCTGTTAGACAATTTCTGCAACCACATCATCCCTTACATCTGGCCATGTGTGGGGCGCAGTTGAGTGAGAGACCAACAAAACTCCTTTTAACAGCGAAGATGAACTGAAGTCAAGGATTATGGCAGCATTCAACAATTTAAACAAGGAGACTGTCCAGAAGAGTTGCAGGGGATTCCAAAGTCATCTGGAAGCTGTGGTTGAAGCCAATGACAATTTTATTGAATAAATTTACTCTTTAGAGAGATTTCAAGATATTTTTCTGTAATTTTGATAAATATATCCAATAAAATGAGATGTTGGTGTTATTTTAATTTTTGCATAATTTAAATGACAATTTATCCATCGCACACTGTATATGGAGTCCTTGATAATCTATAGCCTTCATCAGTTTTGTTTATCAATTTTATTAATTTTTCAATCTGTAGCAGTTTTTTTTTTTTTTTTCTTTTTGTTGAGATCTGAGATTTGCTTCAAAATAGTTTTCCATTCTTATATACATTGCTTTTAAAGATGAACCACAAATTTTCTGTTAAATTAATATCTGGAGATGCTGGGAGCTAATCCATTAATTTGGTATCTGAAACCATTTCTTTTTTTTTTTTTTTTTTTGACAAGCCAAACTTTTTAAAATGTGAAGGCATTGTCTGGAATAAATATGCTTTTATGCTTGAAGGTTTTTTGGTGTCCTGTACAACTCAAAAACGTTTTGTCCAAGAAATTATAATAATTCTCTGTGTTTGTCTTCATACTATCATCAACCAAGAAGTAATCTATATTTTTACTCTAACAGTAGCCCAAAATATAATTCAACTTCCTTACTGTTTTTTTTCTAAGTCATGCTGATTGGTGCTTTATTTAAAGGAACTATCTTGTACAAGTCAGAAGATCTATCCAGTATAACACTACATTCACCATAAAAAAATATTGCTAAAAATCATTTTTTAAGTATCTCTTTGCCCAACTTGCACATCTCTTTTCGTAATATTTACCTAAAGGTGGTAGTTTGGTTGCTTTCATGTCTTTAGCCAGATGGCAACTGAAATTGCATTTAAATTTTTGAACATTGTAGTTATCAGGGAAGCAAGTAAGAGGAAGGGAGTTCCCCTGTCAGGAAGTATGAGAAAAGAAATTGTTGGAGTAGAAGTGGTAGTTACATTTATTTTAACAGTAAAAGGGTGGGACCTAGATGCCAATCTAGTAGCTTGTTAAATTCATATAGTTGAGGCACCAAGGAAAAAAGCTTGTCAGTCTAATTAGGAGGGAGCAATACGTGTTTGAATCATTTTTTCTTAAGAAGCTGCTCATTACAGACAAATCCTTTCCAATATTACCATATAAACAGCTTTTTATATTTTCTGTGGAAGGAATTTTTTTTTAGGGATTGTCAACATTTTAAAGGTTATTCAAAGCCAGAAAATATTTTTAGATTATAAGAATTTTCTGAAGATAATAATGATTTTACAGATGCAAGTTCTACTATTTAACCCATAAGGAGTCATACCCCTTTTCTGATGCTATTTCCATTTAAGTGAATATAATGAACCAAACTGAAATTAAAACTAAGTTCTCTGATTTCCAATTCTGAGCTGTTATCCATTTTACACCAACCACACATCCAAGCTAACAGCACCTGGTATTCCCAAGCAGTCAACCACCTAGATACTGACCAGGGTCAATGTTGCTTAACTTTAGAACTGATGTTTCAGCATGATATGGCTGTAAGTTTGTGGATAAAAGATTGGTCATTGGGACAGTTGTTGTTGGTGGTTTATTTCCACTTTCATTGCCCAACCTCTTTCTTACAGATGAAATGTTGCTTGCCTCTGACTAGTCTATCGCTGTTTGTATGGAAAATGTATGACAAGCTAAATTCCTTAGTTCCACCAGTTCAGACCTTCACAGCTAGAACCTGCTAGACTATGTGTACAGGTTGACTCATCTTCATTCCTTTCATATTCCATTTGATAGATTGTTACTTTGTAGATTGATTGATTAATTTTATTTTTTTACAGCCTATTAAACCCTTTGCAGGTTATTTAAAGCCAGAAAATATTTTTAGATTATAAGAATTTTTTGGCAATAATAATGATTTTACTGATGCATGTCCTGTTAATTAATCTATAGCTGAGAGGATACCTCCCCGATCACTACAGCTATAACTGCTTTCCAGGATCAATCATTATCTATCCTATTTATCCCCATGCACCTTTTACTTCTTCACTTTATGTCCTTACAACAACCTCATTCAGTAACCCTCTACCTTGAGTGGCTTTTGAGCCTTGTATTGAGTGAACAATAGTATAAATAAAAAAAATAACCTCCACTTCATTACATATGATTTGAAACAGTTCAGTTTATATATTTTTAAAAAATCCCAACATTTTTTCTATTTCTAAAAATCTTCATATATAAAACAACAAAAAAAGAACCATAAGTTGAATTTTTAACAATTCATTTCAGTTCACTGAACAAATAAATAAATATTTAAAAAATATATTAACAAAAATATAATAGCAACCTTTCATACATGTTTTTTATTTATTTATTTAACTTTTCATTGTTTATTATACTTTAGTGTTGAATTTATTACTTGAAATTTGAGAAAATAATCATTAAATCCCACCCCCAAAAATCCAGTTTTATAAGATTATTTCAAAAGTTGCAAATGAAACTTGTCATTATTTAACAATCTTTTTAGTCTATTTAAGTATTGTTGTGTATGATACACCTAATTTACATAAGCGGACTACCGACCATATAAATATGGGTTGGTACCGGAAGACGGGGAAGATAGTAGAGATTAAGAAATTGAATCCAGAGACTCTGCCCGACTGCGATTTAGTCAACCCATTATGCAGGAACAGTCTTCCCAAGAATATACCAAACTAACTGTAAATATTGTGTACCTATTCTTTGTTTCAATACATTTTGTTAACGTACATTTTGTGTTGTATTATTCCATGCTTATTTAAGCTTCAACAAGTATATATGTAAGTATATGAATAAGTCCACAGCTTGAAAAAAGCATTTATTTTACACAACATATATATTGCAACATAACCTTGTTTATTACCAATGCATTTAACTCAGCACTTCTCTATAGATCACATAGACTGAACATTATGCAGTGAAAATTTCAGATCAAAATTCAGCAAATAACTGTATCGGGCAGGAGACTTACTGATCCACTGTTTGTTTAGCTGAAATAAAATTATTTTATACACAGTAAGTATTTTGTATTCAGAGTCATATCCTTATTGTTGTTGTTGTTTTGACCATTATGATGTGGCTGAATTTTTCCTCATCTTTTTCTTGCATCTATCTTGTAAACTTTGAATTAACACATGCTATGTCAGCAGATATAGTTTGATAAGTTTTGTATGTTTCTCTTGCATCTATCTCAAAAACTGTTATTTTGTGGAACAGACTCCCATGAAGATGTTTCTCTGATCACTATGATCTTCACCTCATCAACTCAAGGAGTAGCCATTATCTATCCTCCATATCCTCATAATTTACATTTCTTATTTCTCCCTTTACACCTTTACAAGAAACTCATTCAATAAACCACTACCTTGAGTGGCTACTGGGTTTTGTATTGGGTGAACAATACTTTAAAAAAATAAAATTTATTGTGAATGATTTTTAGAGTTTAATTTGCATATGTTGCATTCTATAATTCTGATTATTATCAAATAATGTCTATATGTTTAATATGAACCTCAACTAACTGACCAAACTTTGGATCATTGCTCAGCTGCATTTTTACCTTTCTTAAATAAAAAATCGTTTAAAACGACAAAAAATGTTGCTTATTTCCTTCCATCTTTGAATTAGAATTAATAATCAAAAATATGTCAATTGTGACAATTAAAAAAAATGAATACTTATATGAAGAGCTGTCAGAAGACAAGCAAAATCAATCTTTTTTTTTTAATAAAGTTAATTAAAACTAAACACTTCTAATGCCAAAGGAAACTGATCATCTTAACCAAGTCAGAAGTTCAGATGTCATTTAGATCAAAGAATCAAAGTTTTGCTAGGGCTAAATAAGAGTTATGATCATATCAATGAACCTTTGATTAAAACTAAAAAAGAAAAAAATGAATTAGCACCTTGCTTGAAAGATCAAAAAATTGTGTAAAATATCATTGAGAGTTATGGCTTTAATCAGAGGAGCATGTGGAATGGTTCTCAAAATCATCAAAAAAAGATGAGAGCAAATAAGAATCACATGAAAAATAGAAGCAATACAAACAACATTAACATCAAGTATAGTAAAGATAATTTTAAAAAAATGCATTGGAAAACTGAAAATACTTGGTGTCACCTTGCCTTCAGTATTCTTTCTTTTAGATCAAGAAAAAACTTATGGTGCCTGGGTCTAGGAGGATACTAACAAAAAAGTTGGAGATTTGATGAAACTTGCTGTCACTTAACCATCAGAAATAATAATAATAATCTTATGATATTTGTTTTAAGAATATTATTCATTTGATAATAAATGCATAACTAGTAATTTCACAAGGTTAATAACAAAACTAATAGTTTAGTAACAACAGCAATAACAATTATCATTTTGCAAAATAATATTACTTTCATAATAATATTTGTAATTTCAACAGTTATAATAATAAGTTCCTAATAATAATAACAACAACAATAATAGTTGTGACAATAATAATGGTGCTTACAGGAATGCACAATGTGTGTATGTGTGTATCCATTCAGTGGAAAAAATTAGATTGGCATGTTACTTGAGTAGTAAGCTTTTTCATGCTGTGTTGGCCCGAGGGTCAGAAGTGCCAAGGGCCCGAGCAAGATTTTACCTCCTTCCATTGAAAGGAGATAAAGAAAAGTAAAAAGGATAAAAAAAAAAAAGAAAAGAAATAATGCCATGGGCAGAAACATTTCTCTCCATTTTCCACACTTCTTTCTTTTTCTTTTTTTTCTTTCCACATCCAAATTATTCAGAATGTTCCTCCTGCCTTTTTGTATAGAAATTGCTTGCGTTTTTCTGTGTTTTCATGTGTACACATAAAGGCTCATGTGCATAAGCACAAAAAAGTGTGTGTCTGTATGCAAAAATGTACATGAGTGAAAAAAACATATATACAATCATATTTATATGCATGCATGAATGATATATATATATATATATATATATATATATATATATATATATATATATATGTATAGAGAGAGAGAGAGTGTGTGTGCATGTGTGTGTGTACATGCCTGTTTTAGCATCTATGTACGCATGAATGTTGAAAATGTTTTACATTTTTGCATACATATTTTTCTGTGCCATTGAAAGAACATCTTTCATCATTACACAAATATGCAGGTGCATATGCCTGTATATACAAGTAAACACATGCACAAATTTTTATATGTACCAAAATAATTGTGTTTGTGTGTACATATGTATAAAGTTTATGTAAATCCAAATTTTGATATGAAGATCCCCTGTAACTAAAATAATTCACAAATAAATACAAATACATCTAAAAATCATGAAATGACAAAAGTCAACATTATAAGAAAATAATCTCGTTTAAGTATGTGTATATATATATATATATATATATATATATATGTTAAAATGTTGTTTTAAGGTATGCTATATTTATGGGTAAAAGTGCTCCATATAAGGGATAGAGTGTATGCAAATATAAAAGTAGACACTGAGGTCAACACCAAGCAGCAACAGTCTGTTTCAATGCTTAAACACAATCTTCTTCAGTCCACTTTTTATATATATATATATATATATATATATATATATATATATATATATATATATATATATATTTATATATATATATATATATATATATATATATATATATGCAAAAGTAAATGTCCTTTATCATTTAAGAATTCATCAGCCTAAAGGGATGTTTATGTTGAGGTAACTACACTAGCACATGAAGGAGAGTGATTGCTGAAATTTTAAGTTACAATTTTTTTTAAATATGTTTGGGTATATATATTTTTTATTTTCTATTATCAGTGTGTTATTGATAGATATTGTTTAACATTTACTATATGTATATGACATGAGTGTTTAATCAATAGCTGGAGGCAGATGGATTCATGCATTTTCTAAGGGAATTAGCATGAAGTAAATGAAACATAATTAATTTGAATTTAGCTTGCTTATTCACCTCCATACCAATAACTGCTACATTATCCATGTACACATACACAATGTATACATGTGTGTAACAATATGTGGAAATTTACTAACACAGGTACATATATAAACATATATATGTATAGATATTTTCAAACATCAGTAGGACTGATACTAACCTCTATGAGAGGAATTCATTGTACCTTCATGGTCTCACATTTTCCACTGACATGAAGTGGAGTGATTATAGTGAATCAATTGCTAAGCCTGCTGCTAGGAAAGTTGGTTCACTGTGTTGTGCCAGACAATTTTTCTCAGTAGAATCCATCTAATGCATTTATAAATCTAAAATTTGTCCATGCATTGAATATTGCTGCCATTTATGATCTGGTGTTTCAGCTATATATCTTAACATTCTTGACAAAATCCAAAGAAAAGTTTGTAATGTAATCAGTCATGACCTAGCATCTTGACTTCAGTCACTTTCCCAATGCCATAATGGCTTCCCTCTTTCTTTTCTATATTTTCATGGCAATGGTTCTCATGGACTTTTCTCCTCGCTACCTCGACGACATAAATTTAAGTGTAAGAGAAATAAAACACACAACATTTTAATAAATGTCATTATCTTTATGAAATTAGCCAAATGGGCTGCAGTTTGCCCATGACTCAAATAGAGTGTACCTATACATGTGCATCTTTATAAGTTTATGATATTTAAGTTTACCAAAATACTGCTAAATCTCTACAAGGCCATTGGAGCATTGCATAATTTATTAGGATTCAGCCTGGTTAAAAATCTAATATCACACATCATTTTTCAGGTGTTTATTTTTGTAACTGGATATGGGACAGTTTTTAATATGTTATTTAAGACATAATTTAAATTTTATGTGAATCCAAATCATTTCATAAATAGATACAAACACATCTAAAAATCATAAAATGATAAAAGTCAACATTCTAAGAAAATAATCTTGGTTAGTGTGTGTGTGTGTGTGTGTGTGTGTGTGTATATATATATATATGATAAAAATGTAGTTTTAAGGTATGCTGTATTTATCGGTTAAATAAATTTTTATGGTATGCTGTATTTATGGGTGAGGAAGTACAGTGGAGTAATGGATAGCAGCTCAGGTTGAGGAATCAGAGAGCCGAGTTCAATTCTAGTCAAATCCATTACATTCACTGTGCTAATACCCTAGGGAAAGGTATGAATCCTCCTCTTCTCTCCCCAGCTATGAGTAAATAGCAGGACTGGGTTCTATAGCCTTGGATGGCAACTGGTCTACTGTAGGAAAAAAGTCTGCCTTGTCAGTCATGTATCGAAAGATGATCACCTAAGTGTACATCATGTATCGAAAGATGATCACCTAAGTGTATATCATGCATGATATACACTTAGGTGATCATGGGTGAAAAATTGATATTCATGGTAAAATTGATATTTATGGGTAAAAGGGATAGAATGTATGTAAAAATAAAATTAGTCAATGATGTCAACACTGAGCTTAAAGCCACTTTTACATGATCACATGGCCTGAAGATTGCATTTAAGCATGAAACACATTGTCACAAACAAACTTTATATATTGTTAGAAAAATCAACGATAAAGTCGAAAATTGCATTTAAGTATAAATAGACTGTCACCACCTGATGTTAACCTTAGTGTTAACTTATATATATATATATATATATATATATATATATAATGCGTTTCATCATTTAAGAATTTATTGGCCTAAAGTTATGTTTATATTGATGTACCTACACATGCACATGAAGGAGAAATAGTGCTGAAATTTTAAATTTTTAAAGTAATTTTTAGGGAGGGAATATGTGTTTGGGTATATAGCTTTCTATCTTCTATTATCACAATGTGGGATACTTAATAAACAAAATTGATAAAGACAAACAAAAAGAAATAAAAACTAAATTAAATTGTTTAGACTATATATGTTTTAGCAAACTATTCTACTTTATTAATGCACTTAATTCAGTGGTGAATATCAATCATATAGATCAAACATACACAGAAAATTTAAAATAAAAATTAATCTAATAGTTATGTAGCTACTGATAAACCTCTCAAAGGTATGTCTGGATTACATGCGTGTATATATATATATATATATATATGTGTGTGTGTGTGTGTTTGTGTGTTGTCACAAGTTTACGCATATAAATAAAAATATGTCATTAAGTAATTATATATGTACTTATATATATATGTCTATATATCTGTATCTCCAATTTTTATCATAATTAAATGTGTGAGAAAGGCCAAGTGTGTGTGAGTAAGGATGTATTTTTTCTTTCTTTTTTTATCCTTTTTCAGGGAATAAATGTTCCGTGGAAAAGTTTTAAGAAATGATTATGAGGTGAGAGGGGTGGTGAGAGGGGTGGTGCCAATACTTGTGAGTAAAACAAAAAAAAAAAAAAAAAAACAGCATTTGCCAGTAAAGCTATGTAATGTGCAAATAGGTGAAGTGCAAAAAAATAAAAGCTGAAACAAAAAATAAAACAAAACAAAAAACAAACTAAATTCCTTCCCAAAATCCCCACCACCAAAAGAGGTGTGCAATCAGCAGCAGTAAATCATATCTGCAGAGATTGAATGTCTGTGGAATTGGTAAATGTCAGAAAATGTTCGTGTGTCAAAGCAACTCCCATTCATTAGGATCAAGTTTTTCGGCCTCCTAAAACGCCAGTGTTCAGTTCACCGTGATTACGCTTGGGTGAGGGAGGAGCAGAAGGGAGAAGCTCTCTGGACCAAAAAGCACTTCTTATCTATTGATTTTACTCCTCCCCGCATGCCCTCTCATACTTCCCCAAAATGTCAGCGTTCATTGTGATTACGCTCTCAGAAACTCTTCGGACCAAAAGGAAAAAATAAAAGAATAATATACAAAAAAATACCCAAAACAGGAAGAAAGAACAAAAAATAAATTCCTTTACCTATTCTAGTTATTTTGCCCTCAAAATGTCTAGCGTTTATTACGACAAGTAAATCCTCACCCTGCAGCGAGCATTTTACTTTGTTTGTTTTTTTTTAGTCTTTTTATACTGATGTTTTTTTGTTTTTCTTCATCCAACCTCAGGCACTTACCCACTTTTCAACCAACATCCATGACAATAACAATAATAGGTAAAATGGCACAAAGATGAACAAAAAGTGTAGAGAAACTAACAACTATAAGAAGTAATAATCGCATGACAATAACAGTATAAATGCTGCAAACAGTAATGACGATAAGATTAAAATAGCAACTGTTATGAAGAAAAAAAACAATACAGCTAAAATATATAAAGATTCAAGTTGTGAAAATATACAGTATCAACATAAAGAGTTCTAAAATCACCACCATCCATACTTTTAACAACAACCTGTATAATAAAAATTTTGGAAAAAGATTTTTGACCTAAAAATTATATCTGGTAAAATATTTCTCTTTATTCATCAAAACTGAGTTGGCATTTTAGAAAAAAAAAACTATTGTGTCTGTCAGTTTATGACAATGGTTGTAAAATAGAGGTAAATTACTCTGAATGGGGTAAAATTGAAATCACTAAAGGTTATGATGGGGTAACCAGTTTTTGCCTTAACAAGCAAGTTTAAAGTGTGTGAATACTGCATAACCAATCCAAAAGTAGTTTTTTTGTTTTTTTTTTAAAGGAAAAAGGGGCAGCAACCAGATCCAGTTGAGTTAATCTTTTGTTTTTTGATTCTTCCTTTTATCTTTTTATAGTTACTGTTTTTTGTGTGATTTATTTATCTTGTTAACAGTTCTATGATGAAATGTGTGCTTCCATAGAAATTTGTAATAACACTATTTAGAGCTATGTTTCTATTTCTATTTTCAAAGCTATATAAAAGGACAATCTATTTCAGAAAATATTATATGATTACATATAAAGTTTCAGGGTAACAGTATCAATGGAAATAGTCATTATAGAATAATGACAAAATGTACTTGCCAACTGAGTTCAAATTCAAGTCATGTCAGCCATGTTCATTTCACACTATTACTCTTGAGAAAGGCATAGATCTATCTTTCTTCATCCAGCTATGGTTGAAGTAACAGGGCAAACTGAGCTCTCTGACACTGGATGGCAGCCAGTTTAGGAGAAGGAAAAACTTATATAAAATAAAACAGGAAGTTGTGTTAAATAATAGTTTGGCAGACACTTATTTTTTTTTAGAGAATTGCATTTCTCCTCTGACTTCTTCATTTTGACCTTTGAGGTCAGATACAGGAAAATAAAGAAAGTTGTTTCTGATTGGCTAAAACTAGCATAGGAATATTAGACATAGAAAGGGATTTCAGGGAATTCGTTTTACATGTCAAAGAATGTAGACATGTTATTTCATGTCTGAGAAACTGCTCCCCATTGCTGGTGGGAGAGCAACCCCACTGGCCAGTTCGAAGATGTACCCATCAATGTCGTTAATAAAATAATAGTTAAGTTAAAATTCCTTTGTTGAAGTTCTCATTTATCTCCAAACAAAACAACTAGCAATCACTGGCTGTGAGAAAGAAGGCAACATTATTATTATTGAATCAACCCCATCAACCAAGACCTCCCCAGAAGAGGGGGCCGTACAACAGTTGTAGAGAGCCATGATAGCACACAAAGTGTATCAATTTCTCAAAATCCTAAAACATTTATTTTTTCCAGTATAGTGTTTGGCTTATTGCATAGTATTCAGCAATTTTTTTCCATTGTAAAAATTCACAGCATATCTGCTCTGGTGTAGAGTAGTAATGCCACAAAAATATTTATTTTGAGATTCTTTTAAATATTTTTATTATTGTTTTCTGATTCTTAATAGATAACTTATAATGATAACTACAATCAAGAAGTATATGAGGGTTGCTAAAAGTTTATATCTTGACCAAGATAGATTTCAAATATATTCTAATGTTTTGTCATTTGGTTAGATTTTGGATAAGTGGGTCAGGCTGAGATCTTTTCAGCACCCTCTCATATGATTAACTTTCAAGCTTATCCTGCAACTATTTCCTGAAGGTAGCTTAAAATATTTACAAAATCCAATAGATTTTCTTGCTTATAAAACAATGATGACTTAGAAATATGTCCACAGGAGTGTACACTATTTACATTATTTGGACTATTGTCCTTATCTTTGTTGCCATATTTATTACAACATTGTACACTCTGGCCTTCTTCAGGTGGCTGGAATGTCAAACTGAACCCTTTATTTATGTTCACTGGGGTAGACTGTTCTAGTTCCACGTGCCATGTCTAATGGATGTCAGTTATCAGTTATCTCCTGTTAATTCCCCTCTCCAAATTCTCCACTGCCTTAACCAGGTATTGAACTCATACTCTTTGGGTCCTGTCACTGAATCTAACCAATGCCTTTATCCGCTGTGTCATGTGTCCCAAAGAGTGTGAATTCAATAACTGGTTAAGGCAGTGGAGAACTTTGAGAGGGGAATTAACAGGACATAACTGATAACTGACATCCATTAGACATAGCACGTGGAACTGGAATAGTCTACCCCTGTTAGCGAAATAAAGGGTTCAGTTTGACATTCTAACCACCTGAAGAAGGCCAGAGTGTACAATGGCTGAAATGTTGTAATAAATATGGCAACAAAGATGAGGACAATAGTCTGAATAATGTAAATAGTGTACATAATACCTCATCTCAGAAATATAGACAAATTCCACAGGAGTGATTTTCATCTCTTATTTTATAATACTTTTGTAAGCAAATTTTAGAACATTTTGAGTAATCAACAAAATTTTATTATTAAAAGAAGTAAACAGAACAATATAGAAAAAAAAGAAATAGATTCAATTTCTGTTGTTTTTGCCAAAGTGCATGCAAATTGTAATAGAATCCTATCACTTTCAAACTGAGGCAGGTTTGCAGTGCCATTTTGACACTGCTGCCATTTTTAAAATCCTGATCATTCAAGAAGTTCTTCTGGGATCAAAACTAGTCAGAATCTGACAGTAGGATAGGTGCTACAGAACTATTTCAGATGAATTTTCAATTGCAACTGTTTCTTCATTGGCAATCAATAGAAGGTTTTAAATTGTTTCACAATAGGCAGGCTTTGCACAATTGTGATAATTCTTGGCTAATATCATCAACTATTCTTTGCAGCTGCATTAGGTATGTTTTGGTTGTGATAATCTTATATAAACTGAGAAGTTCTCAGGAAAAACTGCCTTGCATGTCACATCACTAACTAATAAAGTTATAAATTTTTGACTCAGCGCTTTCTTTGATATGTCAATAATATCTTTATTTACACATAAACATACAGGTTATAATTTTTTTTCATCAACTGTAATGATGTCTTGCTATGCATATGAACATTTTTGAAAAATCACATAGCACTTTTGGTTATTACTTTGTTATTGAATGCTTTCTCCAATTTCTGAGCTAAAAAATCAAAAAACAATTACAGCAAACTAACACAGAATGGTAAATTGAGTACTGCTAAATGGATGCACCATTTCTCAGCTGGTCAAATGTGGATCAGCTGTCATGAGCTGGCTTGATCAAATTGCAATGATCAACCACTTGAAGATTTATCAAATGCTTCAGATGTGCCATGCTGGAAATTGAAGAACTATTCATACATTGTTGTACAGCCAATATTTCTGTCTCCAGATATTGAGTTGATTCAGGTGAATGAAGGCTCAATTTTAAATCATATAGCAGACACATTTCTCAACAGCTCTTGAGATATCAACCTCCCTCTTTTTCAATATTTTGAATGCTTTGATGGAAGAAAAGCTAATAACTACTTTCTATATACTCTGAAAGGTTCACAAGAATTTCCAATCTTCATGTTCAAAAACTTTTTAACCAGATTAATAGCAATATGCGGATGGTTTGTTTATTCCTTTGCATGCCTTTCTCAAGAGATAAAGAAAATAAATTCTACAATATAGTTCAGAAGTTAAAGCACTGGACAACAAAATGAAAGGATTAATATTCACTTTCATGTGCTGGGTTAGTAAAGCCTCTTTAATTTGTGCAAGAAAAAATAGAAAATTGGTTCAAAACAAGAAAAAAGTTTTCTGCATTCCAATACTTATGAATTTTTAATTTTCATGAGATAATCATGTTGAGTTTTATGCATAGATTCTGTTAAAGCTGAAATTATATACCTAACATCGATAAATAGATTCTTTTTTAAGAACAGACATTATCTTTTCAAGAGTTATTCCAATGAGTGAAATCATTTGTTTTGTTGTTACTACTATGTTTCAGCCACTTCATTCTACAGCCTTCTTCAGTTATACAATCCATAAAGAAAGAGGAAATCTTATTTCTGTTAAAACAAAAAGGTTACTATTTTCTTTCCCTATAGCCGGGCATTTACTCAAGTAAAAATGTCTCATTCCAACAACCGTAATAATAATTCAAGAAGACCCTAGCAGAAACCAGAAGGTACAACAACTGTAACATTGTAATAGCAACTAAGATGAGGACATTAGTCTGAATGTAAATAATAATAATTGCATATTGTAAGAATTCAACCAGAATATTATTTATTTTACATTAAATTATTAAGAAATGAAGGTTAGGATATGCAACAGCCACAAAGCGTGTATCCATTATTTGGCAACCTTACTCCATGTAACAATAAAAAAAATATTCTTTTGAATTACCAAGGCTATTCCTGAAGAAATTTTGATGATTGGAAACTTTGTTTTATTAACACATGTATATTGAAACAGATAATTCTTTGAATGTTGTATTTTGGGGACTTTCTTTTTTCACAGCGTTTCTGTGGTGTCCCCTCTGACATTCCTCTTGTTTTCTAGAAATGTTATTGAATCTTATTCTTGGACAAGTATGCAGATCTCCTCCCACCCATCACATTCAAAATATGAGGAAATTAGTTCAGAGAAAACCACATGCAATGATTAAAAAATTTCATCTAACATGATTCAAATAAGAACTGAAATGGACTAGTTGTTATGAAATGATTACAGTATCTGATAGAATATAACGGGGCTGGTTCTTTGACATTTAATGTGCAGCTCATGGAAATATCTTGGCTGAGCTCCTTTTCTCATCACATTTAATATAAAAAGTAAATATTTTTTAAATTCCTTCTTTATATTTATTTACCAGGTTTGAACTATGACATCATGAAAGCGAAATGCAAGTCATTTTCCAAAAATATTTGAGAATTTAAATTTCACTCCTCAATTCGAGTGAGACATTCAGCACAGAAGGAGGTAGACTGAAATTTCAGATCAGCAAGGGTTACAAAAAAATGTTTATATACTTCAACTCTCAAATATCTGAGGTTCATTGCATGTGGTTACAATATTAGCACTTATCAACCCTTAAAAAAATTTCAAATTTCAATTGTCAAATCCCTGGAACCCTAACTGAAGTGTTGAAAAATTGAATAGGAGTTGTTAATGCAATTAAACTGATATATCTCAAAAGTCATTGACAATTAAATATTGCAAGTTATTTGATATGAAAACAAATATTATCAAATTTCGCCAACTTGATATCACTGGTTATGAGATATGGTTTTGGAAATCCACAATATTGCAAAACTTGTAGATTTCCAAAACGTAGACTTCTGTCATGTCTGGTCAATTATATGATGAGCATTAACATGGTGATTTTAATTATAAGTGTCCTTCCAGTTACAATTTTCCTTAGATCTTCCACAGTGTTCTGTCCATGGTATTCACAGTATCCATCTGCAGAACACATCACTGTCATATCAACTTTCTTAAATAATCTAGCATTCGTTGCTATACAGAAGGACAAACATAACATAGCAGCTCTACACTCTTCTTTGTTTCTAATGAAATTTTCTTTGCTTAGTTTCTGGAAGTTAATTTTTTCTATTCCAGTTTGCATTCAGATTTCGGGATCACAATTTTCATAAAATTTTCTCCCTAACTTCAGCAACAATATCTAAAGCAGTCAAAAAAAAAAAATTAAACTTGCTATTGTTATTCTTGGACTTTTTATTATCTACAAAAAAAATCATAAGTTTTAACAGAAAAGTTGATAATTTTAGATGTTCACTGTATTCTAATGTAATCAAATAACTTGGTCTAACTCTTAACTTAGGATAAAATAACTTCTAAGATCATCACGAATCTGCCTAAATTCATTTTGTTTTATACATATTACAAATTACTATTAACTAAGTTTGCTATTTAAAAGAATATATAAATGCAATTAAAGATTAATGACAAAACACTTTATGTAGGGTTTGTTATTAAAATATAAGTTTTTTCCTCTGCTTAGAAACTAAGGAATTGATCTCAGGTATTTTTTATTGCACTAATATGTATTTAAATATTTATTTGAAAGTATTCAGTTATAAGACAATTTTTTTAATGAACACTTCATAAAATAAACCCAAAGTATGAATTTTGATTCTAAATTTACTATATATATATATATATATATATATATATATATATATATATATATAGACAAAATGGCTTCTGTTTCTCCAGGTCTACTGCCAGTGTGTTAACAGCTATAACTGAATTTGTCTGTCAAGCTTTGGATAAGAATGGCAAAGCTTGGACTATGACTCTAGATATCCTGAAGGCATCCGACAGGTTTTGGCATGCTGATCTTCTCCAGATACTCAAGAATTACAGTTTCTCTGGACAAATATTTGGCTTAATTCAATCACTCGTAACAAATTGTGTACTAAATCCAATAGACATGCTTTTAGTTCATCTCACATTAATATGAGGATCTTTGGATCTAAGGTTTTTTTTATCTTCATCAATGACTATGCCGATGACATTAGTTCCCAACTAGATATTTATACTGATGACGCAGTTATTTACTCCTGTCTTAGTAGCAAGCCTGACAGGTTTGACAAAGTAAAATTTGCAAATGCTCTTGTAAAGGACCACCAATCAGTTGTTTACTGGGGCAAGAAATGGCTTGTAAATTTTAATGCCCCCAAAACAGAACTGGTTTCATTTAATCACAATAGAGAACCTTTATTGCCTACCATCAGTATGGCAGATGCTAACCTCAAGGAGAGCAACTCTTTGCTCCTTCTTGGGCTCATATTTTCCACTAATATGAAGTGGAGTTATTATATTGAACCAATTACAAGTTCTACTGCTAGGAAAGTTGATTCAATGTGTTGTGCCAGGAATTTTTTTTTCACCAGAATCTATCTTGCACATTTATAAATCTATCATTTTTCTGTGCATTGAATATTGCTGTCAAATCTGATCTGGTGTAGGTGCTATATATAATTTGATCTGGTGTAGGTGCTATATATCTCGAGATTCTTGACCAAATCCAAAGAAGAGTCTGTAATCTAATTGATCCTGATCTGGCATTCCAACTTCAGTCATTTTCCCACTGATGTGATGTAGCTTCCCTTTGTCTCTTCCACAAATATTTTCATGGCAATTGTTCTCATAAACTTTCAATTGATAACCAGGTCTAGTTTTATTGTTGAATTAGCTAGATGCATTCATCACTTCAATTCTTACAGTTTCATTTCTTACCTGTGGAAATCCATTCCAATTTATTGCTTCCCTGTCACCTACAATCATCAAAACTTTCAATGCAACACCAATCATCATCTTCTGTCTTTCAGATTCTTGTTCTTTTATTTTTCCTTTCTCCTCACTAAAATCTTCACATTTTCTTTCATTCCCACTAACCTCTTGCATCTTAGAGGCATTATCGCCTTGCATGGGGTGGAAGGATTTTAAAAAAAATGTAAACACCTGACCAGCATCTTTTCCTACACACATTGAAATAAGAGAAAAATTAATTGCTGATCTACTAAATATTTTATTTAACACACACACAGAGTTTAGAATTCCTACAACAGATCTACACATACACAATACAACTTTTTTTTAGACATAATTAAAAAAAAGTCCAACTTCAATTCATTTATCTTATTCTGCTTCTATTTTATCTACTAGCCTAACAGGTTTATGGCCATATCTTTTTGAAACACCATTCCTCGTATGATCACCAAAGTTAAGCAACATCAAGCCTAGCCATTACTTAGATGGGTGGCCACTTGGGAATACCAGGTGCTGTAAGCTTGGGTGTGCAGGTGGTGTGATGGATATTGGATTGGAATGAGAAATTGGAGACCCAAGTTTGAATTTCAGTTGGGTTTGTTACATTCGCTTATGTTCAAATACCCTTGGGAAAAGTATGAATTCCCATTTACTCCCTCCAGCTATGGGTTAAATAGTAGAACTTGTATCAGAAAATCATTATTATTTCTAAAGAATATTCACTAGCAAAAAAAAAAAGTCATTATTCTTAAAAACCAAAAATATATTTCGGCTTTAAAATAACCTATGAAAAGGTTGACAAACTGTAAAAACAAATCAAGCAAACCAACCAATCAACTAACCAGCCAGCCTAATAAGAAATAATATTATTATTCTTTGAATTTTAATTTTTTCATTAACCATTACATTTACACACACACACACATTACAGCAAATACTAATAGTATATGTTAATAAAATGGCAACGTATCAGGTGGCTGGTAAGATAAGGAATGGGTATATTCATAAATTAGTATGACTGCAAGTTAAAGGATTTCTGGTCATATCAGTAAGATAACTTTCAAGTTAAAGCAGGATTTCTGATAAAACAAAGGATATGAGTTCAAGCACATGAAAGGTTTATTTTAATTTTTATTTTATATCATTCATGACATCCATAAAATGGCAGTCTGAGATAAAAAGCAACTGAAATTAAAATAGGAAAAAATACTAGTTGAATAATTAATAATTAACAATGTTTCATTTAAAAAATCTAGAATTATGTAACCTTAAATGTGACAAAGCAAAATGTTTCTGTCTTATGTTTTCAATTAAAGTAATTACGTCATATAACAGAACAGGCTATGGGAGGGATGGTGAAAAGACAAACATTACTAAGAGCTACAAATGATAGGAAGTTGTGAAGAGCCATGGTTACCCAAATAATAAGAATAAGAATAAGAATAATAATAAGAAGAAGAATAAGAAGAATAAGAAGAATAAGAAGAAGAAGAAGAAGAAGAATTACATCATGATCATTAAAAAAATAATTAGCTAGAATTTTACATTGATGTTTTGGGTGCTTGTCAGTGCAGTTTAATCCAAGGACCACCAGTCAAATGATAGAAAAGAATTTACACTATAGTAACATTTGAAGATTTGTCATAGATATAAGTAAACATCAAAATTTCTTTGTCATTTTATATAGATTGTTTCCATCAGTGATGGAAACTACCATGTTTGACATTATCTCAACATTGTTTTGTTTTTGTATTGGCTTTTCCAAACCAGTTGGATCACACCCTCCCAACAACACCATTTGACTGAAAAAGGAGAACCTGCCCATCACCAATATTGGACCCCTGTATGGGAAGGGAAGAGGAAGTTGTAACATAATTCTGCAAGTAATTGATGGTTGTCTGAGAGGTGGAAGGCATATTGAAGATGGAAAGACATCAGGAAATGACATAGAAGTAGTGTTGCTTACACGGTGGGTGGACTTGAATAGGAGTAGGGGAAGTCTGAAGAAGTTGGGTTTAGAACAAAAGTCGGGGGTTGGGAGAAGTGTATAACAAAAGAAGGGATTGCATGACAAAGCAAAGCCTGGCTAAAGTAAATTAGCCAGAGGAGGATGAGAGTAAACAAGGGCAAGAGAGATCAGAAAAGAAGAGTTTACAGGGGAGTGAGAAAGTCTTGTGTAATATGGGGTGGGGATGTTCCATAAAAACAATAAAGCTCTTTGGTGGTTTGAGACAAGCTCAGGAATATCATTATCTTTATTGCTTTTTCTGGACCATTTCTTCCTGAGTTATTATTAGTGTGGGTATTTCTTTTGGTCATTTCTTCATCTGTTTCTTGAGCTAATAACATTTTTTTTGTTATAAGTAAGTACCTGCTTTTTCATAGGAAAATGGTTTCTTATTTTTTATACACTAATATTTTTTAACCAATATGGCAAAATCCGGTAGCTTAAATTTGAACTAACAAAAAAGGGACTATAAAAAATAAGATATATAAAATACTGAGATACATCAATATGGACCAAACAGTTCCAAACATTAACTAATTCTCTTTTCTGTTAAGGAATATTATGAAATTTCAAGTTCTTCTTGTCTGTGTCATGACTCTTTAGGACACTGGTGATCATAGCTCTCCACAATTTCCTGTCCTTTGTAGCCCTCAATAAATTTTGTCTTTTTGTTATCTCTCCTAAATCATCATATATTTACCCAAGCTAACTAGGTAAGTTATGTGTTCTTTTTCTCTGTCTTTCTTGCCTGCAGTCTGTACTGTGAGTATCATATTTTCCAAGCACTCTTTCCTCAGTATATGACCCAGAAATTTCAACTATCTCTTTCTGATGTGTCATTTTTGTTTCCATTTTCTCTAAAAATTTGTTGTTGTTCACATATTCAGTCCATTGGTAATGGTCTTTTAACCCCAGACAAGAGACAATGTCATATCTTATCACATTCTATTTAAAAATAAAAAAGGCTTTTTTAAGGGCTTCAACATTATAACAAATGTAATATGACCTCTCTAGATCTTACTATTTATGACTGTGTTTAATTTCATCTGAAACATTCTCTGTAAGGTTAACTTATGTTATCATGATTATAAATTTCACCCAATTTATGATCTTGGTGATGTTTATTTGCCTTTGACTAACTTATACTGGTGAGACAAGTTCAATTTCTAAGCTAGACTGTTTTGTTCACTTTCAAAGAGTAAGACACAAATTTGTCTCTTCCCCACCATCTATGGGCTAAATAGCAGAGTAGGCAAAGTGGTAACCAATCTAAGCCACTCCACTAACTTTCCAAAGAATGCATCTTTTTTATAATGATGTTCACCTCTTTCTAAAACAATACATTAGCTGCTCATTATAACAAGACTGACCACAATTTTTATGTAAAAAATACTAATCTAAGTAAAAGAGAAAACGGTTTACCAAGACAAAAACTTTTAGAAAGTGCTTAAATAGCTAGATCAACCACAGTAAATGTATATCCAGGTTCTGACATTTCAACATTCTTGACAGATTTTCTCTTATCACAATGTGAGATATTTAATGACAAATGTGAAGGAAACATAAACAAAAAAAAAATAATCTAAATGAAAGTGGCTAGATTATATACCCAAAACACATATTTAAAAAAAAAATTAAAACTTTAAATTCCCAATATCTCTGGTTCATGCACATGTGTTGTCACATCAATGTTAATATAGTCTGATGAAGTCCTAAAGGATAAAATGCATTGCACAAAATTTTTTTCCACTTTGTCATATTCTTTCCCCTAAAATATATATATATATATATTAATCAGTTCAACCCAAGCAAGGTAATAATGCTGCTAGGAGGCAAGAGGCTACTGGGAGAGAATAAAAAGACTTTATAAAGAATCAAAAACCCAATCCTAAACAGGAAACAAGAGATAAACCTCTACTCCTGTTCAAAAGACTGGGGAGAGTGTGAACCTATTGAGTCTCTTATTGAGAAGAAAAAAAGTAATTAATAAATAAAATTTCAGAGTTCAGCCATAGACATTAGAAGTATAGAGTTGAAGTAGACTTTAGTAGGAACTAGAAACCCAATCCTAAATTGGAAACAAGTGATAAACTTGTATTTCTGTTCAAAAGACAAGGGAAGGAGATGAACCTATCAACTCCTATTGAAAAAAAAATAAGAATAAAAAATAAACAGTAAATAAGATTACTGAGTTTAGGCAGTGATGTTTCATATAAAAAAGCAGGTATAAAAAATGAAATGATAAATAAAATGAAATAAACTTAAAAACAAGGAGAGGACAGAGGGTTCCGGCTGAAGGATTGACACCAAATATATGTATTTATATATACGTTTGGCTAAAGGCCAAGAGTAATTCTTTAAGGATCTCTCTTGTTTATTAATAAAAACAATACAAATAATAAAAGAATTCAGTCAATTATGTGCCATACATGATACACACTTAGGCGATCATGTATCTTTCCTGCCACTGGATCTAATTAAAGCCTTTATCCACTGTGCCATGTGTCCTTGACATGGCACAGTGGATAAAGGCGTTGGTTAGGATCAAAGATTGTGAGTTCAATACCCGGTTAAGGCAGTGGAGAACTTGGAAAGGGGAATTAACAGGAGATAACTGATAACTGACAACCATTAAACATGGCACCTGAAACTAGAACAGTCTACCCTAGTGGCCGAAATAAAGGGTTCAGTTCAACATTCCAACCACCTGAAGAAGGCTGGAGCGTACAATGGCTGAAATGTTGTAATAGATATGGTGACAAAGATGAAGACAATAGTCCGAATAATGTAAATAATGTACATAATACCTCATCTCAGAAATATAAGCAGATAATGTAATAGTGGTATGAGAAGTTACAGGTAATTTGAGAAAGCTATTTGAGTAACTGAACCTTTATCCTCATGTGAAGCTAAAGGTCACAATGTGAGGATTATTGGAGTTACCAATTAAAACATCATCATGCTAACACTGGCATAATATACTTATACCAATGTTAATATCATGATGTTTTAATTGATTATTTTTAATAATCCTCACATTGCATCAAAAGTTCTCTGCAAAAGGTTGCTCATCATTCTTCAGATATAAGTGTTTCCATTATGAAGTAGTTAATTAAAAAAAAATCATCTATGGTCTGATAAATTTCAAACCAAATTGATGGCATTAATTACTACAGGGTGCGATGTGTAAATTGTCGCCATTTTATATTTTTAATTTCATGAATGCATGTTGTTTGTTTTAGATTTTGTCAACTGCACAGTATAGTAAAGTCAGTTGGGCACCATCTGTGAGAAAAAGAACACCATGATGCAATTCACTCCACCTGAAATTTGGAAACAGCATGCTATACAGATTGGCATTCATGCCAGAACCTTCAATATGAACATTTCAGAGTGTTTGGGTATCAATCTGAGGTCAGTGCAGAGGATTCAGAAAGAGTTGGATGAGTGTAATGGTGATTACAAAGGTACAGCAGCTTGATAAACTCACTCTGATCATTCTGATAAGAAAAGAACTCACAAATTTGTTTCTGAGGGCCTCAGTCAACACAGAGACCTTCATAAAGTGCCTTGAGGAAGTAGTGCTGCTCTGGGTCAAGAGGGTGGATGCTGGAAAACCCTGTTTAGTAACGAGACTCTGCACCAGGCAACACAAGCAGGAGAACCCAGTCATGATTGTCAGACAATTTTTGAATCCACATCACCCCTTACATCTGGCCACCTAACTCCCCAGACTGCAACCCCCTTGATTATTATGTGTGGGGAAGAGTTGAGTGAGAGACTAACAAAACTCCTTGTAACACCAAAAATGAACTGAAGGCAAGGATTATGGCAGCATTCACTAATTTAAACAAGGAGACCATCCAGAAGAGATGAAGGAGATTCCAATTTGGTTGTGGTTGAAACTAATGGCAATTTTATTGATTAAATTTATTGTTTAGTATTTCAAGGTATTTTTGTGTAATTTTGGTAAATATATCTGTTAAAATGAGATGTCAATGTTATTTTCATTTTTGCATAATTTAGATGAAAATTTATCCATCAGACACTACAATTTGATTACATATAATGCTGAATTAAATAAGCCATCCTGCTTGATAAAAAATATAGATATAAATTCAAAATTAATAAAATGAACAGTTGTGTTAAAAACAAAATAACCCTTCATAATGTAGGGTATGATGTCTCTCCACAACTAATATTTGTAAATTGCGAAGAGGAAGTTCTAAAATGATTTTGGTCTGACCTGTTTCCCAAAGTCTGACCAAATGATCAAGCATCAGAAAATGGGTGAATCCTTTTTGCTGGTGTGAGAAGGTGTGTCATATATGGTTACTGCACAAGCTCTCTAGCTATGGAAACACTGGAAGAATCTTCTCAATTATCCAGTTCTTCCTAATGGGTAAGTCCCAGAAGATAGTAGTTAATGGCCAATTCTGTGAGACCTTAACAATCAACACATGCATTTCTGAGGATCACTTCTAGATTCAAATCACTTTCTACTTTACATAAATGATATGCCTGAGAGTATACTCCCATCATTTGTGAATATCTATGCTGATCTGTCTATATTTCTGAGATGAATATTATAACTATTTACATTCTTTAGACTGTTGTTCTCACCTTTAATGACATATTCCTGACATTTTGACCATTGTATGCTCCAGCCTTCTTCAGGTGATATTTCTTGGAATTTCAAACTGAACCCTTTATTTAGTCCACTGTTCTATCACTATTTCCATGAAAAGAGTTCAAACTATATTCCGTAATGCCACTATTTCTAACTGCATCTAAGACCCACCATGCCATGTACACTTCAGTGAACCACTGGCAATTTCTTTCCAGGAACTGCTGCTTTGTGGAACCAACTCCTAAGAGGATGCTTCCCCAATCACTACCAACTTAACCTGTTCAAATCTACATTCAGCTATTATCTGCCTCATATATACCCATAAATTGTGACTCTTAATCTGTAATCCTCTTGTTTGAGTGGCTCTTGCGCCTCAAACATTGTAAAAAAAAAAAAAAATAAAAACATCTTCTTAGTACTAGTATTATAAAATCAGTCTTCATTTTCCATTGGTTCTAATCAACAAAGAAATTCATTTTTGAAGACTATTTTTTTCAAGCTTTGATGAAATATATAACATGGTTGTATCACTTAAAAGAAATAGTTATTTTTATTGGTAAAGATATTATCATTCATCTGTATATCTTATCTCCCATTAGTTTGCATCAGCTGATTATATATTCTCACATATGCAAATGTAATTTTTAATCAGTTCAAGATAGGTATTCACAGATGTGTATATTGGATACATTTAAATTAAATATTATTGAAGGTGACAGAATTATATTAGAGCAATAATAGCAGACATATTAAAAGGCCTTTCATAAAAAAGAAATAATTCATAATAAAAAAAAAGAAGAGTAACAAAAATATATATATTACCATAAATTGGTAATACTAAGTAAAAGTTTTTAGTCACTGAGCACAATTTTTTTTTGTTTTGAACCACAGGGGAGTAATAGGCAGTGGCTCAGATTGAAGAATCAGAGAACTGGGTTTGTTACACTAACTTATGTGCAAATGCCTTAGGGAAAAGTATGAATTCATCTCTTCTCACCCCCAGCTATGGGTAAATAGTAGAACAAAGTGAGTTCTATAGACTTTGATGGAAACTGGTTTAGGAGAAGAACAACTCTGTATTCAAAACCTGAGGCTCACTATGTGCATCAGTTCCCTATATTTGGATCTTCTAAAAAGTGTGGTTGATTCTAAACAAGCCTTCACCACTATAATGAAATCATATGTGCAATTAATCTGGCCATCTGACTCTAAGAACGGAGTTTTTGTACTGTCATACATCAAAAACGATGGGAGAGTCTAGTACATTTTTTTATATATTTTTGTTACCACCCTTTTTTATAAATGGCCTCTTAATAGGCCTGATTTTATTGCTCTATGAGCATCTTCATTTAAATAAAACCTCTTTTGTCTTTCCCAGTTAATGTTTCCCTATGTATAAATAGACATGGAAATCTGTGGTTTTTAAATACTTGATAACAAGATGGTTGCATGATTGCTAGATAAGCCAGTCAGAGCTTGATTTATGAAGTACAGTACAATGATAGAATTCAAAGTGATAATCATTAAAAGATTTTCATAATTTCATATTATAATAATAACTTGTAATGTTATTTCTCATTATAAATAATAATGTCAAGGATCTAAAGTAGTGGTTTTTTAATCAGGGCTGCAATATCAGTTCCTAGGGGATGCAAGGATACAGAATCGTTAGGGTTGATTATTAAGGAAACTCTAGTATAGTGTCGATGATGATAGGGACATCAAAGAAGATCTCATTGATCTAAGAAACAGTTGAGGAATCCAAATGGAGTTCACTGATGGTCACCTGGAGCAACTCTGGGCTTCTTAGTTGGAAACATTTCCTGTACTGGCAAAAAAAGCTTTCGTTGTGTTGGTGCCTTTTGTGACTACATACCTCTGTGAAATTGTATTTTCCTGTCTACTTCACATCAAAACCAAGAACAGAAATCAACTTGATCCTCAACATGACATGTGGGTAGCTCTCAGCCCCAAGACACCAAGATTTAATGTCATCATAAAAAGAAAACAACAGCAACAAAGTCACAGAGTTTGTTGCTCAATCATCATTTATAACACACCATGTATAGAACAAGCAAATGTTATTGTAATTTTATTTTTTTGCTAATATGAAAGTAATCTAGGTTTTTGGAATGCATTATTTTGTTGTCAGTTATGTGAATAAAGATTAAAGAAACACAATGGTTTTGTTATTTACACATGAGATCAATATTGTTTTTTTATCAATTCTGGAGGAGGGTATGAGAATTGGTTGGTTGTTTGAAAAGGAGTGTGAACAAAGAAAAAAGGTTAAGAATCACTGATCTAAAGAGTAGTGTTTATTGAAGGTCTTATGAACTGATTCTCAATGATACTTAATTCCCCTATCTCCTATACTAAAATTTGTTATAACTGATCCATAAACTGAAGTAGTGTTTAGTATTTATGTTTTATAGCTTATACAATAGTGTTTGATAAAGTATGTCACAACCAACTGTTTGAACTACTAGGTAACCTTGACAAGGATATCAAAATAATCCAGAAAAACCATAGGCAGTAAATATATAAAAAAAGAATGGGGTGTAAGACAAAGATGTGTCCTCTAACAAGATTTATTCAATGAGGTAATTCTGAGAGAATTAGAAGTCTTATCAGGATTCATTATTGTTGGCCAGAATCTTAACAGCATAAGATATGCAGAAGATTAAGTATTGATAGCAGGCATAGAAAGAAACTACAAGAAATCCTACAAAATGTAGCAAGAAGAAAAGCAAGAAGAAAGGACTAAACAGAAATTGCAAGAAGATGGAATGCATGGTCATCAGCAAAACAGGCCAACATATAAATTACAAATTACTATATTTAGCAAGCACAACAATTTTAGTATCTGGGAAGTGTTTTGAAAGAGGATGAAAAGTATGTCCCCAAAATCCAAAGTCGCATTGGGATAGTGAAAGATACCTTCCAAAAGATAAGCAAATTATTAAGAAACAGGAAAATTTAGGATGGCTAAGGACTATTTATAGTTATCTATCTCTATTACCTGCTAGCATGTATATAGTGCACTCAGTTCAAAATCAGCACCATCCTTCTGAATTTTATTTTTTATAATGTATATGTTCATATATGCAAATTTTTTTTAGTGTGTGTGTGTGTGTGTGTGTGTGTGTGAATGTGCATGGACTATAAAACAAGAAGGACATGATTAAAAATTTGCATATGTGGTAAAATGCATGATGAAGATGAAAGATTTGTATGCGTGACTTGATGACATTATAGAAGCAAAGAAAATGGTACTGATGTCTTTTTTAGCAGAACTGAAAGAACATCGAACACATTTTATGTCAAATATGAAGTCATCTTTAAGAGTCAATAACTTTCTGTTTTCACACTGACTCACAAAGGGTAATGACAAAAGTCTGGAGGCTTTTTTGCTAGTTCACACTAAAAGCTAATATCCATAATTTGAAAGCATCTAAGCTTAAAAAGTAAAAAAAAGCTGTATTTTCTTTTTCTTACTAACTAGAAACACAATTTATGATGTTTGCTAAGGGCCAACTATTAGCAGTGATTCGATTTTAGAGATTCAAACAATTTTATCCTTTCTCCCAAATGGTCAATATTTATCCATGGAAACGGGGAGATTTTTGTTGCTTTAACCAAAGAGGCTGACACTGTCAAAATTTTGAAATGAGAAAACATTAATAAAATAAGGCATAGTATTTAGGGGCATTTTTTTTAGTCCCCACCAGACAAAAATTTTCAAAATTAGTAGGAACTGATATGTTTACTCCATTAGTCCCTCCTAGGGTTAGGGATAAAATTTAGGCTGTTTATTTTTATTGTGGAGATTAACAAAAAAAAATAGTATTTTAAGTCTATGTCAAGTAGGAAAAATATGCAATTATAATTTTCTTGTTTTTTTTTCCTTTTGGTGTTTCCATACTTTAAAATAATGGTGGTTATCTTTTGGCAGAGACAAATGAAAAAGACTCAAAAATTTATGCATGTTTTCAAATGATGTTCAAAATTCACCAAACTTGCATATCAACTTGTCACTTTTTTTTAAAAATGAACAAACTGTTATGTTGTAGAAATTCTCATAAAATAATTCTATCTCTTCCAATTGAAAACAGTTAAAATTCAATTATAATTTTACTCATTGGACACATGGAAATTCCACAGGTATTAACAATTAAGATTATCCAGTATCTCATGCCTCTGCACATCTCTCATTTTTCACCTGTATCTTCAAATTCTCTCTGTTTTCCCTTCCAACCTTTGTTACTTTTCATTTTTTTTCTTTATCGAAATGCTATGCAAATATAGTTGAGTTTCATATTCCAAAAAGGAATAAGGAATGCACAAATAAATTCTTCTTCACCTTTTCTTTTAGCTTTCTTTTACTCTATCTCCCCATAAAGAATTTTAATCTATTCTAATTTTTACACTTTTCTATTGCTACCTTTCACTTATTATCTCTTCATATTCAGCCAAAAAGCTTGTTTGTCATTTTTCTCCATCCATTCCATTTCACTTTTTTTTTTTCCTCTCTCTCATATATATATATATATATATATATATATATATATATATATATATATATATATATATATATATAGCAGTATAACCCATCTTTGACTGGGTCTTTCATCACTGGGAATTTTTACTGTTCACTTGGAGCAGTTTAAGTTTAAAGTCAGCCCACCTGAAAATTAATATTAGTAACAACAATGGGGTGCAACTGAGGCACATCCCCAAATGGTGGGGTTAACAATTTGAATGGGGGTTGGCCCTGAAAATGGCCAGTTTTTTTTGTGTGTTCTCAATCCTTTTTCAGCCTCACGCACAGCAGCAGTTGAAGAAGCATTTCTCCTCAGCTGTTGAGTCTTTTGGTCATCATTTTCAGCCTCCCGTGCAAAAGCATTCAGATGAAAACCGTGGAAACGCATAAACAACATCCATTCACATACACACACATTTTGAGAATTATATATATATATATATATATATATATATATATATATATATATTCCTATGAAAGGATGACCCCACTAGTTGTAAACCTGAGTTTCACACTCACATGATCTTCAAGTAATTAGAATATCATGTGAAACTTGAGTTATGGCTAGGGCCAACCTTTCATAGGAATTAACATTGTCAAGCATTTTTACTATGTCTAGGTAATCTCAAAATTGGACATTTTACTTTAGGTCTTTTTCTTTTTTCTTATTGCTGTTCTTGTTTGAGATTTTATCTTAAGCATATTTACGTCTTTTATCCATTGGTTCTACCAATGGTCTTAGTTTTTCTTTAATCTTACTTATTATAAAATGCAGATTGTGTGTGTGTGTGTGTGTGTGTGTGTGTGTTTGTGTGTGTCTGTACGTTTATATATTGGATTGGATTTCCTAGATTTTTCAACCGATTTCAACAAAACTTCACAGGGCTGCGTAAAATTACCTTGTGGTGGTTCTGACAGTGCCAAAAATTGGAAAAACACAATTGTTTTTGCACGAAATCAATTTTAAAACACGATAAAACACAATTCTGTCACCAGAATGAAAGGGGGACAACTCATATTGAGTTATACTTATTATAAAACCCAGGTTGGTTGGTTGTTTTTGTGTGTGTGTGTGTGTTCGCCTATATATGGGATCGGATTTTCTACATTTTTCAACCTATTTCAACAAAACTTCACTTCTTTTTTTGGCATGTAGTGTTTCTTATTGTCTTGCACACTTATTTCTTTATTTTTACATTCAGAATGCTTTAAAAATTCCATTTACAAGACAATTGTTTATAATAAAATTCTATTCAATTGATAGACTCATAACGATTGAAAACAATGTTTTTGCTTGAGTTTGACCAATTCGTAACCCCCCTAAAAAAAAAAAAACTAATTAAGACATGCGTGTCTGTCAACCTTAAACAATAATCTTTGTCAATTTTATTTTTCAGTCTTTATGATGGTTGATACTTGATCTATCTCTTACTGTTACATCCCCGGGCAACGCCGGGCTCTACTGCTAGTATATGATATATATGATTTTCTCTACTTTTCTTTTGTCTTCTACCTTGCAATTATTTTCTACTTAATATTATCACATAGTTTTCTTGGTTAGTAAGCAGAGCATAACCAATTCTAGCTTAGAAGGACTAAGAATCAGACTGATACTACATTCTGATCCTAGCTAAAAAAGAATAATATTTATGCATAAAAATAAGCAGAATATTACAGATGATATTTCAACTTCTTTTTTTCATAACCTCTATGTATGTATGTGTGTGTGTAATAACAGACAATTATAGAAAGTGAGCCAGATTAAATACTTCAAACTTTTAAAATTTTATAAATATAAGAAAAATATCAAGTTGTCAGAAAACAGCAAAATTGTTTATGTAACAGGTTACTTTATTTCAGTTATACATTTTATTTTTCTGGTTTCTTCCTCTACCCTCTTTTAAGTTTTGAGGTAATTTTAAAACAAGTGAGTTTTACTACAATGACAGCCGAGTTATAATGTTCATTCACACTGGTTGTGGTATTTGTTGCACTTACAATAGCTGGTCAAGAGCTCTTTAAGAATTAGTATTATTTTTCGGATTATACCCCTTCTTTATGTACTTGCTGTTCTTAACATAATGTTTTTCTAGATCCATTCCTCAGCCCTTATCAGGTACTGTCAACGAGAAAAGATGAAAAGTGTTTTTTTTTATCTCGGAAAAAAAATAGTCATGAAAGAAGTTTTCATTTATATGCCAACTAGACAAATTCATTTTAGTAGTGATATAAACACAGATATAACTAAATTAACCCAAGTAATCAGGTGATTTTAAACTATATATGGAGAAGTTCCCTAACAAATTCTTTGCTAAGCAAAGAAATCCACATAGTTCAATTGATGATATAAAATGCCACTTCTTAAACTTCTAGATAAAAGTATTATTTTCAGTAATATGCTTACAATATCTGATCAAAAGCACTGAGAGAAATAACATTATTAAATTGTAAGCATTAGAAGGAAATTCTCTTTTCAAAACTGTATCAAAATGATGAAAAAATAGTTCATTAATAATGAAAATTTTTAAATGATTACCAAACATTCTAAATATATTTTTAACTTGTTGATTTAATTTTAATACTTGTAAGGTATTAAATTTATCTTATTTGTGTTTAGAGTGATTTTTGGAAAAAAAAAGGTTCATTGCAATAATGTCCAGGTTAGATAATTATTGCTAATTTTGGAAATGTTTAATGACTTCTTTTAATGTTATCAATTTCCCAAACTCTTCTCACCAATATGAAGCTTTATTTGAGCAAAGAGTAAGTTTTATTTTTTAACTAATAAAACTGTAAATCTTTTTATAAAATAGATCCAGCATCAGTAACCAGTTTTTGCATCATTTTGATCAGAGTGAAAATAAAATTAAGTAGTTAAAGCATTTTCAAAATTTATAAAATATTTCTTTGCAATTATTATAGAAACACAAAAGGTTTAATATTATTAAAGAGATTTTTTTTAAATTTTGTTTGAAATTTTGTGATTATTGTTAATATTCAATAATTGACTGAGCCAATGGAATTAGCTGATATTTTACCAGTAAGAAGTTCCAGTGTGGAAATGAGTGATATAAAAGGCAAAACTCAAGAAATATCAACAACTGCTTAAAAAAATGCTTGATCAAAAGGTGGGGGGGGGGTCATAAGTCACAGAATCAAAACAGGTTATAAATCAAATAATGCAACTGAAGATTATCTACTTGATATCATATCTATTAAGAGAGGCTGCAGAATGAACCAGCCTAAACATTGTGGAGAACAAAACAAAGATGAAGATAATATTAATTAGACTCCTTAAATATTGAATATTTTGTATATTTTCTTATATTGAAATCAAAATATGTAGTTCTAAAATCTGTTTAGGATTCATATATGTATTCTAAAACATTCTTTGTATTAAAATAAGATCCCAATGTCATAAAATTGCTTCAGAATTTATAAGCCAATATTTTAAATTCCAATTGTCTTTCTATTTTTTTTTTTTGAATTCCTCATCCTTTTAACCAGATACGTATCGGTTTAATACAACCCAGATGCTTTAGTGACTCCAACAAAAACCTGGAATATCCTATTCAAACGTTGGAACCGCATTGATCGCTGTCCTCCCCGATATCCGATTTAACTCTGATTTCTGTACTGCCAAGCATATTTCTTACTGCTTCTCTTTTTTTTTTCTTTCATCTCCCACTTTACACTGCCTACCTTTAGACAGTCACTTTTTCCTGGGTTGCTGTCCTCTCTTTCCATAGTGTTACACTGGATGTCATGCAACTTCTTCCTGGCCCCAGAACTACTTCACTTTGTAATGGCTTTATGACTTCCCCTCTTCAGGGAAATTCTAGAAATCCAAGATGATCAACCATGATCTCTAAACTCATATATTCATATAAAATTCTGGTTCCTTCCTCTACCCTCTTTTCCTCACTCTTTCACACCCAGAGGACTTACACTGGTTATTGGACTTGTCCTTTCTGTGATCTCATTTTTTACGTTTTTTTATTTTTATTTAAAAAAAAAAAAAATGTGTTGTACATGCATGAATCTAAGAAATAAAAAAGAATACAGTTCTACTTGATAGTAATCACACACACACACACATATATATATATATATATAAAACAGCAGAAAAAATATAAGCAAAAAATAAATTTTCCTGGGTCTAGTTCTTTTCTGAATAAAAAAAATAAAATGAAATAAATATAACATCAGTGTTTCCTCTAATCTCAGAGATGAAACAGCCACAGCTAAACTTAAGAGGAGTTTCAAATGCTGTAGATTTCCGATTTTCTCTATCCATCCATCCATACAAATGCTTACTCCTGCCATCACGACAAAAAATATATATATTATAACCGATTTAAAAAAAAAAAAAAAAAACGTAAAAAAATATATTTGGCTGAGTATATTTACTAGGTGAATCAATACACATGGCGTGACTGGCTTAACATTAAAAGTAGGAGCTGTTTTATAATTCTTGACAAAGTCTTTCAAATCTTAAAATTGATAATCATAAAAGCAAACTTTCAAAATTTAAAGTATTATTGGGAAAGTTATAAAAATTTGCAGCTATATTTCTAACTCTATTTATTTTATATATACACTACAGTTCAAAAGTTTGAAGAACCTCCCCCCCCTATTAAGCATGGGATGAACTTGACAGAAGAACTGAAACCTTTCCATCTAAAAATATTAAAAAGAGCTCTTAGAATCATTGAAAAAAGAATGGAATCAATTATCAAACTTATACTTTGAGAAACTTTTGCAACAAATGCCAAAAATTTGTGCAGCAGTAATCAAGGCTAAAGGTGGATATTTTGACCAGAGCAAAATTTAATCATAAAATGCTTTTTTACTTTTTGTCATAATAAAATTTCTAATAAAAAAAATCATGTCTCACTTTTTTTTAACCATGTATAATAATTTTCTCTACTTTTAGGGCCAATTTAAAAAAATTACCAGGGGTCGCCTCAAACATTTGAACTGTAACATATATATGATTGATTGATTATTTTTTACAGCATCTTAACCTTTTGCAGGATATTTAAAGCCAGAAAATATTTTTAGATTAAAAGAATTTGGGGGAAATAATAATGATAGTTCTTGTCTACATTTCACACACATTTTGACTTATAAGTTTTGTAAAATCCTATCTCAGCAAAAGGAAATATTAAACACACAAATTACACAGTTTCATAGGAAAAAAGGGAAGTTCTATGAACATGGAATTGTGGTTTTATGCCATCATTTTTACAGTATGCTATTTAACTTAAATCATGTTATTTGACTCAATATTCATTTAATATAGACTAATTCTTGTATATGAATATACAAGAAATAAATGGCACTTATGGGGGGTATATATATATATATATATATATATATATATATATATATATAATCACTTTAAATGTCATTACTTATATTTGAGTAGACACTCCAGAGAGCACATTAATAAATTAAATAAAATTTCTCGAATATTCAGCCTGGTAGTAGACGAAAATCAATAAATATAATGTTTAATAAATAAATGGAGCTTCTACTCAAATATGAGTATCCACTAAAAATAACATTTAAAGTGATAAGAATCTGTCAAATTGATAAGTAACTTTTTAAAATCATTTCACCCAAAGCAAGGCAGTTAAAACCACTAAAATGCAAAGGGTTACTGAGAGTGAAAGAAACAGAGATGAAAATAAAAGAACATGATTTAAGGAGACAGATGACAATTGACATTGCATTTAAATTTTTCAAAGTTGTAGTTGACAGGAAAGAGAAACTACAAAACCTCCTACAGAAGGTAGCGAGGGAGAGAGAGAAGAAGGGACTAACCACAAACTACAAGAAGACAGAACGCATGGCCATTAGTAAAAGGATGAGCCCAAAATGCAATTTGCAGGTCAGGGACACTAAAATCAAGCATGTGCAGTAGTTTAAATATCTGGGAAGTGTTTTGACGGAGGACAGTAGGTGTGATGCTGAGATCCAGAGATGGATTGGGATGGCCAAGGACACATTCCAAAAGCTGGGCAGAGTACTGTGAAACAAAAGGATTTCTTTGAAAAAAGAAAAAAAGTGCTGAGCTGCTCCATGACATCTGTCCTCCTACACAGCAGTGAATGTTGGGTGGTCTCCAGGCAACAGAGATGTGGTTCTACAGAAGGATGCTAAGGATATCATGGAGTGAGTATGTGAGCAATGATGAAGTCTTGGAGAGGATGGAAACAAGTATGTAGCTTATACTTAACATAAGGAAGAGGCAGATGAAATTTCTGGGACACATAATGAGAAAGGAGGACCTGGAGAATCTGATACTCAGGTTGAATAGAGGGAAAAAGAGACAAGGGAAAGCAATGCATGACTTACCTGGATGGCAGAATGTGGTCTGGGGGGAGTTGACAGAGGCATGAAACTTACAAGGGATAGGAGGAAGTGGAGAGCCACAATTGCCTACGTCCTGAAAGGACACGGTACATAAAAAGAAGAAAAAATTGACAGGAAAGCAAGAAGCCAGAACAGGGTTCCACAAGTGAGAAGTGCGAGAGTAAAAACTATTAGCATAGAAATTAGGGTTTTATCTAGCAATTCCAATAGTGAAATTATGAGACATAGCTTCCAATCTAATACTGCACTTAAATTTGTGAAGTCAAGGTATGAACAAGTAAAGCTCATCAGAATAATTACCATGAAAATAACTATAGAAGAAGCAAAGGGAAATTAAGTTAAAGTGGTGGAAAGTGACTGGAGTTGCGATGCCAGGACAGGATTGGTAACTGTTTGGGATTAGCTTGATTACCATGGTTGATATGTCATAACTATTGTATTTATTGCTTTGTTTTGATTTATTCTTTAAGATGGTCTTGTTGTATTTTGGTATTCATTGCTTCAGTTTTGACTTATTATTTAAATTAATAAGTCAAAACTGAAGCAATAAATACGTATTCATTTTGCTTCCCTTTGTGTTAAATAACAACTATGTCAGTTTCTTAAACAGATTTTAACATTCCATAATTTCTGGAGGTTGATTTTGGCTACAAAGTTTCTTCCAACTTTGAAATACTTCCTTACTTGTTACAATAAAAGCTTATCAATTTTACTTTTCTCTCTGATATTTCTATCAAATTCTGAAAAATTACTTCTATCAGTTATTTCTGTCATTTATCATTTATTTCTATCAAATTCTGAAAAATTACTTCTATCAGTTATTTCTGTCATTTATCATTTATTTCTATCAAATTCTGAAAAATTACTTCTATCAGTTATTTCTGTCATTTATCATTTATTTCTATCAAATTCTGAAAAATTCCATGCTAAAGTTGACATTCTACCTTCTAATTACTCATTGTAGGAACAAAACTTTTCATTCTTAGTTCTGTCATATTGCATCAGCTGTGTGCTTTTTCAGAATTTTTAACTTGAAGCCTTCAAGAAATTTTGCATAATAATTTATACCATCACTATTACTATTTTCAATATTATTAAGTTAAAATGAGTAGAAAAATCAGTAATTTTGATTTCAGATATTCATTACACCAAGAATATAGAAGGAAATTGTTAGAAATCATATTTTATTGAGCTAGCAGAACAATCAGCAACAAAAAATAAATTTTCTTCTAGAAATACATTCTCTATCTGAACAAAAAAGGAAAGAAAATCAAAATAGAAACTGTTCATGATGTTAGAATTTATATAAATTCAGTGATACATTAAATTGCTGCATTAATTTCTGTTTTCTCAAAGAAAAGTGAAACTGAACAAAAGGAATCTAAAAGAAACACTTGTTTTGCTTATAGTTTGAAAAAGCTTTTGTATTTTCCTAATAATTTTTAATTCAATCTTTAAAATTTTATAAAGACATTTCTTCTGAACCAACCTGCATAAATTAAAATAAGAAAAACTTGGTTTATTTAAAGAAATTAAATCTTGTATAATTAATATATATTTTCTTTAGATATCCTTTATGATTGAAAAAGCTAACAGTAATTTTCCATTTTTTTTATTATACATAGTCTTTTATTTATTTATTTTTTTGCAAAGTAATAGAGTAAAATTTGGATTAGTTTAATATTTTCAAATATTTTCTTGTTTTTGAGTGGAATGGATTTTGACTGATTGATTTTTGTTTTTTATTACAGACATTTGCAGGTTATTTAAATCCCAGAAAACATTTTTAGATTAAAAGTTCTTTTGGTAGATAATAAAGATTTACTGATACAAGTTCTATTAATTTATCTATAAGGAAGTAGAGTTGGATTCATACCTTTCACAAGGGCATTTGCATATAAGTGAATATAATGAACCAGACTGGAACTGGAACTCAGCTCTCCAATCTCCAGTTCGCTGCTATTATCTATTATACCACCCACAAATCCAAAATTACAACACCTGGTATTCCCAATCAGTCACTAATCTAGGTACTGACCAGGCTTGACGTTGTTTAACTGCGGTGATCATAAGAGAACTGGTATGCCCTCAGAATGCAATGGAAAAAATTTAACTTTTGAATATATTTCAATATGCTATCTTTTTTATTACTATCTTTTCCAAATTATAGAACATTTCAAAATTTCAGCATCAAAAGTCAATTGAAATAATCCTAAAATACTCCCCTATACATGTCACTACCTTATCTTGAATGTAAATTTGTTTGAATTGCATATAAGGGAATTAAATGAATTCAACTCATCAATTTCAATCTTATTAAGAGTATCAAACCAATGGTTCCTTTCAAAACAGTATCCATGCAAATTTTACTATAGCAAGAAATATTTACAGAATATAAAGATTTCACATTTCAATCATAATGAAACATCATAGTATGAACCAAAGAAAAATATATTCATATCTGTATAAACTTGGCAAAATGAGTTTAATACTAAAAAAAATGTTAAAATCTGATGTATAGTAACTTTTATTTACTTCTTTTATTTATATTTCAGATGATCAGTTTCTGAAAGACTTGAATGGATTTTAAACGTCTGCTTTGCAAAAAATCACATCGGAAAATGTTAGCATCTCTATGTACTCTGCTCTCAATCCTTCACGGATGTTTCAGTGTAGATCTTACCTACTATGTTGAAGAGGGAAAAAGCCCAGGCACGTTTCTGGGGGACATAGCTGCTGACACACATGTCCTTGACACTGTCTTGCCTCAAGATCACCACCTTGTCACCTTCAGCCTATTACAGCAAGGAGTGACTGGAACTTCCCAGTTGTTTCGCGTCTCTAAAAAGACTGGAAATCTATACACAGCTCAAATTCTGGACACGGAGTCCCTTTGCACATATAACACAGAATGCTTCAAAATGGTGGACATTGCAGTGCGGCAAGCTGAGTCATTTGTAAAGATATTAGAAATCAAAGTTATCATAAAAGACGTGAATGATCACCAACCCGAGTTTCCTGACAAACAAGTAAACATCGAGTTTTCAGAAAGAGATGGGAGAGGAGCAAAAATTCTCATCCCCAATGCAATCGATAGAGATGTCGGAATGCTCAATTCTCAGATTAATTATCAGCTGAAAAAAAATAAAGATGAACCATTCACCTTGTCTGTATCCCAGAAATCAGGAGGGACATCAGATCTTGGAATAACATTAGATGAGATGGTAGACAGGGAAGTGAAAGACACCTACTTGATTCAAGTAATTGCTAAAGATGGAGGCTCTCCACCAAAGCAAAGCATTTTAGATGTTCACATTGCTGTCACTGATGTCAATGACAATACTCCAGTCTTTTCACAAAATGTTTATAATGTTTCAATTAAGAATAAACCGAGTGAAATAATCCCAATTGCTATTGTATCGGCCACTGATTTGGATTCAGGGAAAAATGGTAAAATAACTTACCATTTTAGTTTTCAGACATCAAGCAATGTAAAAGCTCATTTCAAATTGAATGAGGTAACTGGCGAAGTTTTCTTAATAAAGAAATTCCACTTAGGAAAGGAACTAGTTTATAAGCTCTATATAAAAGCCACAGATGGCGGTAGTCCGCCTCTTAGTTCCACTGCAAAAGTCCAGGTAAATGTAGTCAACCAACAGAACAATGCTCCTGCTATAGATGTGAACTTTGTTTCTGCATCAAAAGATAACACACTTGAAATTTCTGAGGACATCAAGGTTGGCAGCTTTATTGCCTATGTGAAGGTCACTGATCATGATGGTGGACACAATGGAGATGTCAGATGTGATCTCCATCATGACAAATTTCAGTTGCAAAGCCTTGGCACCAAGAAATACAAAGTAACTCTGAAGAACAGAGTTGACAGAGAAATTCAAGATCACCATGATATATTTATCCGTTGCCAGGACAATGGCTCTCCCCCACTTTATAGTGAGAGCAAATTTTCAATTAAGGTATTGGATGTCAATGATGTACGTCCACAGTTTTCTAAAGAAACATACAAATTTTGGATCTATGAAAATCAAGAGTCTAAAATTGCTGTTGGCACAATCAATGCCTCTGACCCTGATTTGGGATCTGGAGGCAAACTCACTTATTCCCTTTTAACAAATAACAGACAATTCCTACCTTTTCAGATCACAAATGATGGATTAATAACAACAATAATTTCTTTGGATCATGAATTTCAGGATGTATATAAGTTCCAGGTTTTTGTGAAAGATAATGGAATACCTTCTCTGAATAATACAGTGAATGTTATTGTTGAAGTCAGAGATGAAAATGATAATTCACCTTACTTCACATTTCCTAGTGTTAACCCTTTTTCCTTAGATGTTGTCTATTATCCCCACCATACAAGAAACATCACAGTGTTGAAAGCTACTGACAGTGACAGCAGAGAAAATGCTCATCTTAAATATGAGATAACAAAGGGTAATGACAAGCAGTTGTTCACTATCAACCATTACACTGGTTTGCTGGCTTTCAGTCGTGTGGTCAGCCATCAAGATGCTGGTTCTTATGATTTAGAATTTGTTGTTAGGGACAGTGGGACTCCAGTTATGTCAGCCACGACTGTTGTATTTCTGACCCTGACTGTGAGCAACAAGACATCAGAAATGATGAATGCTGTACATATACAGACTAATGACAAAATAAACCTGAATTTGGCAGTCATCATTGTGTTGGTAGCTGTGACTGTGTCTGTAGCCACAACTGCTTCAATGTCAGTTTGTATCCTTCGATGTAACAATGAAAGAAACAACTCCCACCGGGATGAAAGGAGTCTTTCCCAAAGGTACATCAGTGAACAGCGGCATCTGATGTGCCCTTCTTATCAAGGAAGCTCATGGTCAGACTCTCCTGTTGCTGTAGCAACAGACTCTTGTAAATCAAGGAATGCTCATTTGAAAGAATCTGAAAGAAGAGATTCCAACCATGATGATGATTTTGTAGATGGAGAAATTCATCCAACACCACGAAGACAAGGATCAACAGAGAACTCACATCAGGTAAGATTTTTTCTGCATTTGAATCCATTCTTTGATAAGCTAAACAGGTAAGGTCTGGACTAATGTTTTAATTTCTGTGAATGTAAGAATATACAAGATATGGAATAATTTGGAACTGTCTATCCAAATTTGAAGTTTCTTCAAGGAAATTGACAGAATTGTCTCATCAATGAAATTCCTTATCTTTACAAGATCAAGTTGAACAGTTTAGCAAAAAAAAAAAAACAAAAAAAAAAAAAAAAAAAAACTAAAAGTAAAGCAATTTACATCTTTGCTTTCTTTGAACATTTATCTATAACTGGTTTCTTCTTATTTTGGTCACTGTATATTTTTGTCCTCCTTGGGTGTTTGTTTTATTCTTTAAATGTTGAACTTTCTTTTAATAAGATATGTGCATTCTTTCCCAAACACAACATGGTGTCTTTGCATGATTTCAGGATTTAAAATCTAGCATTTCTTTCCTGTTTAATGGATCCCATATATTACTGATATTTATACTTGGCCTGTTGATTCCATGGATTAAGCATAGCATATGTGCTGACTAATTCTTCTTCTTCTTTTATATGCCATGTCCCATTAGGAAGTAGGTGACCATGGCTCTCCACTTCCCCCTATCCCTTGTAGTTTTCAATATGTTTTGTCCTTTTGCTACTTCTCCCAGATCATATTCTATCATCCACTTGCTTAAGCCCATTAGGTATGTCATGCATTGCTTTCCTTTGTCTCTCTTTCCTTCTATCTGCCCTGTAAGTATCAGATTCTCCAAGCCCTCCTTTCTCATTATGTGTCTCAGGCTAACCCACTTCATGTTCTTGCGAGCGAAGTGGCTTGTTAGCATGCAAGTAGGATGAAAAAAAAAAGACCTAACAAAGGGTGTAAGAACTCTCAATCAGTCAACGGCCAGCTAACTACAAGCAGTGTCTCCATAAACCATTGTGAAGAGGGCAACAGGAAACCACTCCACTATTAATCCCAAGAAATATCATGGCTGACTAATTTAACCATCTTATTTTCCAGTTTTGTACCCACCCTCTGTAGGATAAAATCAAAATAATTAACGAGGAGCAACAGAAATAATATATGAAATTTAAGATAATGAGTTTGAGAAGAAAACGGATATGTACTATAAAAGAAAAAAAGTTTGACTTAAAAAATCTAAACACTACCCATCTCCCCAAAATGCTGTGTACAATGTCTGAAACAAAAGACAAGAGAATTAGTTTGAATAAAACCATACAATCTAAATCACCTAAAACCATTTAGACCATTCATATCTTGTTTAAAATTAGTCTTATTAGGTGTATGTGTGCAAACACACACATACATACATACACACATACATACATACACACACACACATATATATATATATATATATATATATATATATATATATAAACAAAATATAAACAAAATTACAGCATAATATTAAAGTTCAGGTAAAATAGTTTATGGATGCACTAATGAAACAAACAGTGCTCAATATCAAAAGCAGGCAGAACTATAATTTGGTAAATGTGAAAACCACAATAAAACCCATTGTAAAATAGTGACTAAAAGTTTCACATGGCAAGTGATTATCAAGCATTATTTACAAGGAGCTCATTTGTTGTAAAGAAAAAGGGAAACTTTCCATCATTATTTTGCAAAAACTTTTATTGCATTCTTAATATTTATTCTCTTTTGCTCATATATATATATATATATATAAAGAAAGGGGATGGATTTTTTAATTTATTACTCCAACAGATTTTATTACTTAAATGTCATTGTTTTTTATTTGAGTAGACACTCCATTTATGTATTAAACAGCATATTTAGAAATCTTATTATAGAAAAATATGTACTCCCAACAGGATTTGATCCTGTGTTCCCCTAGGGGAAACCGTCATTAGATCTAATCTGACCTTGTGGTTACAGAGTGTGTCAATGACCAAGCAAGCTGAATAGTGCCTTTAAATACAAATTTTTCTCTGACTCTTGATATATTTGCTCAGTTTCATAACTTAATGTAATCAAAGCAATCTGTAAAGAAAGAGAAGGATTTTTTTAATTTATTAATCCAATAGTTTTATTATTTAAACATTAGTTATCATTTATTATATCTCAGTAGGCATATAAATAAACAGAGCATCTAATCAAATGTGAGTGTCCACTAAAAATAATATTTAAGTAATATATTATAGGGAGAGTGAGAGAGCCAAAGGAGAATGGATTCCACATTTAATTCTCATGCTTGGTTATTGGGTGGCCAGATTCATGGTAGTGGGCCAAGTCAAGAACTTTCATCACTCCCTAATATGTAAATATATATTATAATTTTAATATTATTTATTATTTTATTGGATACACATGTGTGAATATCAACTAAATAAAATTTAGAGTGATAAGAAATAATGGCAGATTTTAAAAAAATTCATTCTTTAAAATAGTCTTACACAGACCCCATCTTAAGATAAAAAAAAAACAGACAGATAAAAGATGTGTGAATGCACATGCATACAGATATATGTGTGTGAGAAATCATTATTCCGCAAAAAAAATAGACAAACAGTCTATGAGTTGACACTGTGACTTGTGAAAGAAGTTTGCTACACAATCCAACATTGAATACAACATTGTGTACGTATGCACATGAGACATGGATGCACGTATACGCCCAATCCCACACTGTTTGTATATGTTTGTATTTGTATGAGCTGCAATGTGTGAACTTGCGTGTATATATGTCTGCATACGTATGAATGGCATTCCAACAACAATTTTTCCTCCAACTACCATAAAAATACTGATATACACAACCATATATAAATCCAAAAATTTAAAAATTAATCATTTCGTCTGACAATCACAAATATTGTGGAACCCAGGGTTACAAACTCACATCAATCCAAGTAAATATATATATATATATATATATTAGTGATGCAAAACCTGATTTGCTTTCAAGGAGAATATTTGGAATCATTTGATATGAGGTATAATTTGTATTAAATAAAGCATCTGTAGTGAACTGTGCCTATTTATTTTGTATACACATACCCAAAACTGGGCACCTACGATAGTATGATGGTTCAATAAGATTATCTTCCAGAACAGTTTATTAATGCTTGATTCTCACTAAGTGTCCCACTAGAGTAGTGTTTTAGCATACTAAGATAGACTTAACAAGTAACAGAAGGCATTAGCATATAATTATAAATGAGTATGAAGATGAGAAAATGCAGTAGGTATCAACTTTCAATAATTTCTAATTATTTTGGAAATTGATGTTTAACTCTCCTTGGTATATTTTCTCCAGACAAATTTACTATATACAGAATAAATGATGAAAATAAAATCACTGATTCAACTATTTTTCTGAACATGTCAGGCAGTGTCAAATTGCATCAAAACTTACATGAATATATGTATTTGTATTATTTTTCATTAATTTATTTATACATTCATGTGTCTTTGACAGTTTATATTAGGTTCATCCATTTATCAATTCATCCATACTAATCTGAGCTAAAAACTAAATAAAAGGTAAATTAAAAGTAAAATAATATAAAATTTGAAAGGATTTTTCATTCATTTTAGAGTTTGAAAGCTGTGACAAAGGAACTGGAACATTATATGATATGATAGATAAAAAAAAAATCTCATTCCCATTTTTATAATATACTGAAAAAATGATGCATTTCAGTCAGTTTATATATATATATATATATATATATATATATATATATAAAATGAATGATAGGGCATCTACATATTATGTTACTTGAAATATTTATATCAATCAACCTTGTGATTGATAAATAAGTAAACAAATAATAAGTGTGTTTAATAATCAACACGTAAAACAAAACATTATTTTACTTATATGAACTAATGGCTACATAAAAAGAAAACTGAAGTGAAATTGAAATTTCAAAGAATTATCATTCAGTTTAGCATTTAAAGATTTGTGATAAAGCAAGTTGAAAATCATACCCAGCAAGCATCCACCCTCATTAAAAACAAACAACAATGCAAAGCCAATAAATACATTTAGCAGCACATATTATTTACATACCCCACCCCACGACATGAGTTCTGCTTAGTGATACATTTTCCTTTCATATCAGTAATCAGTATTTGAGTAAAGTTAAAAACTAGGCTTTTAAATGCCAATTTTCAAGACAGGCAAACCCTCCCCATTTGAAAGATTAATGGTAAAATTAATTTTCTCTTACCCTATATAATCTTCTGTCAGATTAAGCTAATGTTAGTAAATATCTCAAAGTATTCATATAAACTTTTGGAAAAAATGACTTTTACAAGTAACTGCTAGGGAATACCAGGTACTGTAAGCTTGGATGTATGGGTGGTGTAAGAGATAATGGTTCACAATTGTTGACTGGAGAGCAGAGTTTCAATTCCAGTTGGGTTTATTATATTCATTTACGTACAAATACTCTTGTAAAAGGTATGAATCCACCTCTTCTCCTCCCATTAGTAAGACTTGTATCACTAAACCATTATTATCTCCAAAAAAATTCTTATACTCTAAAAATATTTTCTGGCTTTAAATAACCTGAAAAGAATTGATAAACTGTACAAAAGAAATCAGCCATTTCTGTTAGGTACCTAAGAGTTTATCATTATACCATTATAATATGCTGCTGGGAGATCAACATAGCAGGTATACAATTTTCTATTTGATAGGTATGTGATTTATATGAGTTATTTGATATTTGCCATCATTGCATTCCTGATGACATATTTGCCATTCATTATATTATTATTCTGATAAATGAAAGCCAAACTGTGTTTTTAGAAAGTGATTTTCATAGAAAGGTGGGAGTGCATATAAGTTGAGCACTAACGGTCACCACAGTAGCAACCACAATGTGGAAAACTAAGAAACCATCTACTGACATCAGAGATATTGCAGTTAGTTTTTATTATAAAAGTAAAGTTTACAAAGAAATTAGTAAAGAATTAAAACTTCATCTGTGTACTGTTGGTTCAATAGTTCACAATTGGATGGAATGGGGCTTGACAGTGAACTGGCACTTTTCAAAATATTTCCAGCCATAGTCCAAGCTGGACTGTAAGAATGGTAAAGAAGCAGTTAAGGATTGCTCATAAAGTATTGATAAAAATTTCTGAATATCAAGAACAGCAGTTATACCTCAAGTTGTCATTAACACTGTTTTCAAATCGTATTTTTCAAATTTGTAGAACATGAAAAGTACTGCTTACAAGGAAATTACATGTGGAAGCAAATCTGAAATTTGAGGGGAAGCATTTATATAACGCCAGCTACCTCCTGTAATAGTATTCATTGGTCTGATAAAACCAAGATAGAATTCTATAACCTCAATTCATATAATCAAGTTTAGAAGAAGAGGAACAAAGGATTCAAGCCAGAGAACATTATGCCAACAGTGAAGCACAGAGGCAGCAATATAATTGTATAGAAATGTTTTTTTTTGGTAGAGGAGAACTTTACATAATTGACAGAAGAATTAATGGAGCCATATACTGAAACATACTGAACAAGATCCTCCTTACATCGGTCAAAGTTTTAAAAATGAAGCACAATTGGGTATTTTGTAGAAGAATGACCCTAAACAAACCACCAAGGCCACCAAAAATTGGTTTGAAAACAAGAAAATCAACATAGTGAAGTAGCCTAGTCAGTCCCATGACTTGAACTTGATGGAAAATTTGTGTTTATCAACAAATTTGAATGACCTGAAGAAGAATAGATCTAATATACAACTCCAAAAAATGTCCAAAGCTACTGAAAGTGACTGGAGGTTGTCATTGCAAACAAAAGGTATTTAAAAACTTACTGGGTACTGTTTCATTCTGCTTTGTATAGGGCATTAAATAATTTTTTACTAATTTTCTATTATACCATATAAATATATTTATTGAAATTTTTGCTCATATTTAAAACTGTACTGTAAAAATGAAACCACAATGTGGTGTAATTTAAATAAATACTTATTATATGTATAGGTAAATAGTGCAATAAACTGTTATATATTGAATTCTTATTTTCCCCACTGTAAGTTTTGAATGATTATATAACTACAGATTCATGGATGTAGTAGTATAAGTTTATTAGTTACAATAAACTGACTTATCAGACTATTCCATTATCCACTTTCTATGCCTGGTCATCCTGTTAGTATGTTTGACAGTTTCACAATTAAGAGTGGAGTGATCTAGTGCTTTCAGGTGTAACTGCAACTATTATAGAAGATGCAAAATGCATTAAATTTGAAAACTTTAGAAATTTTGCGAGAATGGTAATATGTCATCCTATAAAGAGAGGAAAAGAGAAAGAGATAATCTGTAAGAAACAAACAAAAAAAAAAAAAAAAATAATCAAGCAGTATTATATTGAAAACTATTACCACCTAATAATGCATGCACTAAAAAGAAAATCTAATATTTTGATAAAGAAAATGTATCATTATACATTGTGCATTGTAAAGAAAAACCTAATGTATCAATAAAATAAAAAAAGAAAACAGAAAAATGAAAATTTATACAGTTGAGTGCAGAATATATTTTAGTTGCTCAAGCTGATTATGACAAGACATCTTATGAGAATGTCACTGCCAGAGTAAGCAAGTAATTTAATATCAAATGAACAATCAGAGAGTAAGAATTAGATAAGAGGAAAAATGATTCACTCTCAAGAAGACAGACAACACAATGGAGACAACTGCTGCAAGAGGAACAAATTTAAATGAAAAAAAGGAGGAGGGGAAGGAAAGAAGAAGTTTTTTTTTTTGTAATGTAACTAAACAAAATCAAAGAAAAAGTAAAACAAAAATCACAAAAATAATTTTATTCTAAATTATGTGATGATTAAGTTAACAAAATGCACAATTTTGACATATTACAGTTGAAGTCATTCAAAATCACAATTTTTATTTCATTTACTGCTTTTGTCAGGTGACATCTAAAATTTGATGCCTATCCTATCTCTGTCTTTCATTAAATACTTTAAGTCTGTCTGTCCCTCGATTTTTTAATACTAAAATTCACTGAATACAAATCTTAGTAGATAGAGGGTTACTTTTAAAACAGTGGTGTATGATATTAATTATAAAATAGGTGGTAGAAAGTGTAAATTATGAGAATAAAAAAGATTGATAATGGTTGGCTCTTGATTTATAAAGATTAAGAATGTAATGTTTAGGGCAGCATCCTTATAGGAAACTGTTTCACAAAGTGGCAGTTCTTTGAAAAAAGCTGTCTGAGTAGAACTTACTTTTTACATTTGGAAAACAGAATATCTTTTTCAACAATACTAATTTTGATCTGAGTATATGTGTGCCAGCAGGGTAATAGAATTCCTAATAAAATTTTCAAATTCTTAAGTTTTATTTCATTTATTGCTTTTGTCAGGTGATGTTTAAAATTAATTTATTGCTTTTGTCAGGCAAAGTCTAAAATTTGAATATAGTAACATTCATAGCAGTGCACCATCTGTATCTGAGTTTTAGACAAGTTTCCATCTAAACTTCAGGAATGAGGATTTTGCATTTATCTCCTTTGAAGTAATTAAAATGTTGGATTAAAAATAAATCCACTAATTCTTTAAAAATTGCTTTGTTTACATTTCGGATATGAAACTTGTAACCTAAGGAGAGGTTACTGAATAGAATAATCAAACATAGATTGGGCATGAACAATAATACCTAGGACAAGAACAACACATATAAGATTCGCCAGCGGCATGGAGAAGTAGTAGTCAACAGCTAGAAGTGAGTCAAGTGAATTCCACAATGAATCTCCAACTGCAAACCAACATACAGTATTTACTACTGTATTTATGTGAATGTGGATATACCAATATCGTCCACAGAATGCTACAACAGAAACTGAGCAAGTATGGAATTTCAAGAAAAATAATCTGAGTGAAGATGTGCTTTCCTTACAAAAGGAAAATAGTGCTTTTTTTTATTGTGACATTCTTTGTGGCTGAGCGATAAAACACACTGGATCAAATGTTGATTTGCCCTACAAAGGAGGACACAGATTCAATCCCTACTAGAGAACACATTTTCTTTATTAAAGTTTTAGAAGACATAGGCTGATACATTGTTTAAAAAATAAAAATGGGGAGTCTATTTCAAATACAAAGTGTCAACTATAATAATGTTTAAAGTAATAAAAATGTCAGATTAAAAATCCATCCATTAATTCTTTAGAGATATATGCCATATTCACGATGTTTCGAACGTTGTATGCTTCGGCCTTCTTCAGGTGAGTGGAATTTCAAACTGAACCTTTTATTTCATCCACTAGGGTAGATTGTTCTATTTCTACATGCCGTGCCTCTTCTGGATGTCTCAGTTATCTCCCTTTAACTCAACTCTCCAAGTTTTTGTAGTAGCCAGGTACTGAATTTACATCTCTTTGGGTCAAGTCACTGGATCTAACCAAAGCTTTTATCCAGTGAGCCAACTAGAAAAATCTGTCCCGGTGGATGAAATGAAGGGTTCAGTTTGAAATTCCAATCACCTGAAGAAAGCCAGAATGTACATAGGCCAAAATGTCATAAATATGGCAATAAAGATGAGGACAACAGTCTGAACAATGTAAATAATTACAATACCTCATCTCAGAAATATAGATGGATAGGAAATATAACTCTATCTATCCTTTTATCCTTCTATTAGGCTATGTTTGCAAGTAAATTGTTGTAGGGTTATGAAAAAAATATTTGAGCTTCATACATCAATACTTCATCCCTGTATTTAAGCTCTTGTTTGCTATTTACCAACTCATTGATCCCATCAAAGCATTATTTACTTTTCAGGGCAATTTGATCTCAGTGAAAATACACTATCTACTTGCATACGGAGTTTCTGACAATTTAGCTTGAAAATTTGGTTTCTTTTTATTTTTTTATTATCCTCATTTGTTTACAAGCGAAGTTTTTGGTATCTATGAAGGCAACACATACCTTTTCTATTTTTTTTTTATCTTTGTGTTAAAAAAACCCCAAAAAGAAAACAACAGTTAGCGTTCCGCATATCACTGTTGTTACATCTTTCTCTTCACAGTGTATTGCTATCATATCTTATTTGTTAATCTAGGACTTTGTCACAGGGACACTTTCCTTATCTTGCACAAAGTGTTTTTATGGACTTTGTGATTATTTACATCTTTGGAATATTGTAGATTTGCACACATATAAAATGAAAGCTCTTAGGGATTTTGAGGCAGTGTAGAAGATTGTATATTTTATAATCACAGCTATTCATAGATTCGTGACACTTTAAGATAAGAAAAATATTTTGGGGCTTTACTGATATCCATAGAGGGGATCTCCATTCCTCTTGGGTTTTATAGATTTTTCAATGTAAAAGAGCAGATTTTTTTTTAAAAAAAGGATATATTAAATAAGGCATTCAGAAAATCTTAATGTTTGTTTAGAACTTCAACTTGAACTTGTTAAAAATATTTGAAAAAAAAAAAGAAAAAAAAAAAGAATTCTATGACGTTATTTTTAATATTATTATTATTATTATAATTATTAATGTTTAACTCAAATTTCTTTCATCTTATTTGTCTTGCTTTTAATGCAACAGTTGGATTGTTATTCTACAACCATTAATAAATACATTGTACAGATTAATATAATTCTTTAAAGTTTTATAAATATTGTTTGGGTATAAAATGACCTAGATTGGGTCAGATGATTTCAGTGGATTGAATTGCTGACTATTGTTTGTCTATATATTCTAGATTTCTTTATGCCTCTGCCTTAATACTTATTAAAGCTGAAGCAAGGACTGAATTCACTTGTATATACATTCGAGGTGAACCATAACAGATGAGGGAACTGAGTTACTTAGAAAAAGGAATAAAAATAAATAAAAACACAATGACATTAGTTTGAATCAACCTATAAATGTTTACTGAACTGTTCCTTAACTCAAACAGAAAAACAACCATTTTGCAAACATGGTCGCAGAAAAAACTGACATCCCTATCAGCCAACAGCCAGTTTTCTTAATCCTATGTGTTTTAGAAATTTCGCCTGAAGACAATTTATATCTGTGATCGGATTAGTGACATACGGGATTTTTGAGATCATGCATGCTGACGCTGCTGCCATTCTGTGGACATGCCAACAAGCATTGGGATGAAAAAGAAGTTTGCATTTTTCCCCATAACAGTTCAAGTGTTTTTCTATGACCATAAGGAAAAGCAGTCCAAGAAAGAAACAATAATACAGCAAACAACTTGTCTCAAATAATGGACGTTTATTCTGTCTTATTCTAATCTCATTTTATTTACAAGGTGCATCGGGGTGGAATTGGGGGTGAGGAGCAGGCAAACAGCTTAGCAATAACCACAAAGGTTGAATAAGAATGCCATGTCACTGAAGGAAACATCACAAGAACTGCAAGCAATCACTCAGGCAGAAAAAAAAACATAGGTATATATGCAAAGAGATTACTGAGGTGGGAAATAGAAAAAGAAATTCACAATATGCTACAAAAGATTATAGATAATCTTTTTTTAAAAGGCCATTTTTTTCACATAGTTTGAGCTTTTTGTCACAATTCTTATTGTTTCTCTAGAATATGGGTGATTTTTTTTTACTATGTATCATATTATGAGGGCATCTTATTTTATTAACAGTGTCAACTTTCTCAGAAAGAAAATGATGGTTTGTTAAAAAAAAATCTATATTTGTTCAGAGCTAACAACTGATTTTTCAACTGAACAATCTTAAGTTGCACCCTCTAGTATGGTAAATAATAAATATTGCATTGTAGTTGGTTCATATATTTTTATAAACTTGTAAATTTGAATTTATTCTTATGAATAGACTTTTTTCTTTGTTTTTTTCTTTTTTTAAAGCAATTCATCCCAAGCAAGGTGGGAGTGCCACTAGCACGCAAGGAGTTATAGAGGATTGAGAACAAGAGTAAAGAGGCATGTTTGAGGAAAGGATACAGAGAAGGATGGGGAACAAGCTCAGGGTGTCAGATGTCGATTGACATTACACTTGAATAATTGAATATTATAGTCATCAGGGAAGCAAGCAAGGGAAAGGAGTTGCACAGACGGGAAGTGTGAGAAGAGAAGCTGTTTGAGTAGAAGAAACATTTACATTTAACCATTTTGACAGTGAAAGGGTGGGACCAAGATGTTAGCCAGGTAGCTCACTTAAATTCATGCAGTCTGGGAACCAGTGATTGTGTTGTAATAGTGTTTGTCAGTTCTTGAGAAAAATAGAAGAGAATTTATAAATCCAGCTTCATATGTTTGCACTTTATTAGAATAATAAAAATTGTAGAGGGAGTTTAGAATAATAACGGTGTCAAGAGAAAATCTGTCATTTTGAAACACTATTTTTTGTGGGTATGTATGTTAAACATTGCTGCAATATGTTTATCTATTGCTGATCTAATCAAATATTTCCAAAATTTTCTTTTTTTAAGTAATCTTGGTAATACAAATACCTAACAAAAAATGAAATTAAAACCAGTCAGATAAAATTGGACATACATACACATTATTTTGGATGACAGTATAAAACCAATGACTGTATCAGATGCAGACAATATCATAGACAGAGCATGTAAGCAATGAGAAAGTTTTAAGGAAAATGGAAGCAGAAAGGACAATTATACTTAGAAAGAGAAAGTTGAAATTTCTAGAACACATTTTTTTCAAAACGATTAATATGCAAGGGATTACTGGAAGTGAAAGAGAAGAAAAAGACTTTAAAAAGAACTGGAAACCCAATAATAGTATAAATTTCAAAGTTTAGGTGGAGATGTTAGAAGTATAGAGTTTAAGCAGAATTTAAAAGAAACCAGAAACCCAATCCTAAATAGGAAGCAAGGGATAAATCACTACTCCTCTTCAAAAGAAAGGGAAGCAGTGTGAAGTGGGTAGTTCTTCAACTATGATGAGTCAAGCCTGTATTCATGTTGTTACTGCTTAAAATGACATTTTTCCCCCCCTTTCCATTTACTTCTCCACCTCGTTTTTTCACTTTTCACCCAACCCCAACTGTCCATTATATAATAGTAATAAAAATTAAGATAAATAAAATCAGAGGGGAAGTAATGGGATTCTGTAGAGTTGACTCAAGTGTATGTATTTTGGCAGGGTGTAATAGGGGACAGCCAGTAGATTATATTCTATTAAGTTTAGCATAAGTTGCTATATCTCCTAATAAGGAAAGGATGCTTGGAAAATCTGACACTCACAGGATATGAAGGCAAGAGGGACAGAGAAAACATCAAGCAACCTACCTAACAAGTTTGTGTAAATAGATGTTAGAACAATAAATTGGAAGTATAGTAAAAAGCTACAATAGATAAGAAGTTGTGGAGAGCCATTATTGCCTATGTCCTGAAAGGAACACAGCACATAGAAGAAGACTGCATAAAAGAGCAAGATTATGACATTGCAAAGTTTTTGCTTAAAAAAATGATCTTTATTTTTTACACTTAATTCCTCACTTAATTATAATTTTAAAATTTTATCTTAAATACAGGGTTGCTCAGTTCTTTGAGAACATTTGCATGAATTTAGTAAAAGACACAAAAATTGTGAAAGAAGATCTTCATTTGAGAAAAAAATGGTATGAGTAATCTTGATACTCTTTTTGATGCATCTACTTAAGGAATCTGCCATTAGCATTGATGACTGCTTCAATATGAGGTTTGGAATATTGACATGCTTGAATCATGATCTTTATCTATTTGGGATATTGTGCTAATTATCATGGTCTTCAGAGATTTTATAGTGTTATGTATGAGGTGTTGATTGACTTCTCTCTCATCTATACCCCATATGTAGTAGTTCAACAGATCAAGTTTTGAAGAGCTTAGAGGCCATATGTTTGGGGTGACATGATCATGGAGATTGTAACATATCCATTCTTAGGTCATCTTGGTCTTATGAGATGGTGCAGGGTCATGTTGGTTGATGTAGTGTCTTTCTTTTCTCATGCTCTCTAACCAAGGTCTCACAAACTTCTCACCTATTTTGAAGCATTGAGTATTAAGTCCTGTAAGGAAGCATGACATTTACCTTGTTGTTTACTACTCCCAGAACCACCACAGTTTACAGTATTTAATAGCATGCATGTAAGATCCTTTTGTTAATATTTAATATTACAATATTATGGAATTAGACTTCATACAAGTACTGGTATTCTACATTATCTCATTAAACAATAGCCTACCTAATACCCTGACTGTGCATGGGAAATATTTTCTAGTTTTATTAAAGAAGTGGTGCTTTATATGACATTAAATGTTGTAAAAAATTCAGTATCGGAGAAAAGGAAATTAAACATAGAATAGGCTGTCTATATTTCTGAGATGAGGTGTTATGTACACTATTTACATTATTCAAACTACTGTCTTCATCTTTGTTGCCATATTTATCACAACGTTTTGGCCGTTGTATGCTCTGACATTTTTCAGTAGTTGGAATGTTGAACTGAACCCTTTATTTCACTTGCTGGGGTAGACTGTCCTAGTTCCACATGCCAGGTCTCTGTGCTATGTGTCCTTGAGACACATCACACAGTGAATAAAAGCATTAGTTAGATCCAGTGACAGGACCCAAAGAGTGTGAGTTCAATACCTGGTTAAGGCATTGGAGAAGTTGGAGAGGGGAATTAACAGACGATAACTGATAACTGACACCCATAAGACATGGCACGTGGAACTAGAACAGTCTACCCCGGTGAGCGAAATAAAGGGCTCAGTTCAACATTCCAACCATCTGAAAAAGGTCGGAGTGTACAACGACTGAAACGCTGTGATAAATATGGCAACAAAGATGAGGAAAATCATCCGAATAATGCAAATAGTGTATAGAATAGGCTGCATCAAAAAACACTGCAAATTGCTACAAAATGAAAACATTAACCTGAAAACTTGAGTCGTCATCTTAAATAGCCTTGTCAGATTGAGAATTTCATATGGATACCATGCATGGAGCCAAATCTGTTCAAAAAATATCTAAACTTAAAGTTATATATAACTGATTTCTAAGATCAATAGTTAAAAATGGTTTTGATCAAGTGAAGCCTGAAGGTCTTGGCAAAGACCATACTTCTTTGAACATTGTGGACTGGCACTACAGAATCACAAATAAAGGACTGTACCAAATAAGAGAAACCACATCACTTGAAGACTACTAACAGCAGCAACAACTAGCAAATAGTACATATAATTGAAGAGAAAATAATGATATAATTTAGATATAGACATTCCATAGTACTTCAAATAAAAGGTTAGGAAGAAAAACCACTTCAGTACTGAAAAGAGTGTTAAAAGCTAATGGACTTGAAAAATTGTTTCAAGAGAAAGATTTTATAAATTTCAACAGAAAGCAGTACTTGGTCAATGAATGCCAAATGTTTCTTTGTAAGGACATGGATAATATTACCATTACCATATGCAGGGTGTCATTAAAAAAATCTATATATACTTTTTTATCAGCTAAGTCTGTCACATCTTTAATATTAGTATATACTGATTTATTTGAAATGTTTCCTCATCTTGGTTGTAATAGTCAGAATACTTTGGCCATTTTTCAGGTTCTTCATATTTAATAATATTTTATTTATTTCCTGGGAGTCTATCACATGAACTGAATAAAGTGTTTAGTTTAGGATTCTGAGAATGTTAATGAATATGACAGGCACCAGAAAAAGGTCATTGACTGCAATGACCAAAATGTTGTGACAATAACAGAGAGGATGAGGACAGCAGTTCAAATAAATCAGTGTATAATAATAATAATACCTGATCTCAGTAATTCAGATAAAAATGATCTTTAAAGTGAGTACCAAGTAAAGTATACATTTTAGGAATGACATTTATTAGATTTATTTTCATTGGTCTTCATCAGAATGTTAATTAACAAAGAATTTAAAGGACTTAGTCTAAATATATGCAACAGAATTTTTCTAAGAAAATAATGATTTAAATTTTCCTTCTCTTTACTCTTTCCATATATCTGTTTCCAGATCTGGATATTCCAGCATGAGCATTAATTTGCAAACAACTTTAATTAATAATATCAGTTGGCCATAGAGAAGTATACACTACTGAATCAGACTGAACAATATGGCAACTTTCAAGTATGCTTTGAAATTAGCCATTTATTTTGTGATTTTCCTCAATAAAAATCAATAGTTAATCAAATTTTGATATTATGAAAGCCAAACATCAATTTCTGAATTCTCTGGGGTATTTGGAAGTCTTGAATCTAAGGACAAGTTTAAAGTAGTGAGAAAAATAGATAAATTCTCTGTTGATAATGACTCAACAACACTGGCAGTAGGTGAAGGGCAACTATTTGCATTATATTTTGCATTTTCAAGCAAATTTATTGCATTCAGTTTCCATGAAAAACAACTTAGTCCAGATGTTCATGGGTAAAAATGACCCCAACATATAGTCTGAGTGTACTCCTCCCAGAATATACAATATCTTCTCCTATGTGCCATGTCCCATCAGGATGTGCACAACTTCCTATCCTTCATAGACTTAAGCAACATTTGTCTCCTCACAGTCTGTTTTGTTATCTATATACCCAGGTTCATTAGATAGGCCATACTGAAGATAAGATAGGATATACTGAAGGTAAGAGAAGCAGAGGGAAACAATCAATGTAATGTTTCCCATTGATTCTCTTATCATCAGTATGCCCTGTGTGTGTCAAATTATCCAAGCCCTTTTCTCTCATTATGTGTCTAGAAATTTCAACAGTCTCTTTCTGATCATAAACATGTCTCCTTTTTGTTCCCATAATTGTGTAAATGGTTCACATATTGAAAGTTCAATTTAAGTTACCTTCTTTTTCTACATGCCATGCCCTTTCATAATGTGGGTGATCACTACCCTCCATAACCTCCTATCCTTTCCAACCCTTAAAGATGTTCAGTTTTTGAAATGCATCGCTCACTAATCTAATGCACATTCAGATTTCAGAGTGAAATTTTCCATCCCCTGTTAAAACACTTATTAAACTTCTGAATTTTTTTTTTTTAATGTTGACTTTTCTAATTTGTAGTTTGCATATTGTATGCTTTCTTTTGCTTACAACCATACTGTCTTCTGACTTGATGTTTAGTTCCTTCTTCTCACTTTCCTTCACTACCTTCTTTAGGAGGTTCTGTAGTTTTCCTTCTGTGTCTACAATCAACACAGTACTATTTGTGTATCTTATAAAAGTTTGAAATAAATTCAGAAAAGGGTTAAGTAAATTTTTTCATAGATTTCATTGATAACAGCATTTTGCAATATAGCAGAGGTTAACAAGTTAGTCTTACAAATCATTATTACTGTAACTTTAAGTTTATCCCACACTTGTAGCCTTGTGCCAAGCTAAACAAAGCTTAGTAAATGCCATACTGATAAAACAACTAGAATCTAATATCTGGTGATCTGGTGTCCTATATCTTTTTACTGATCCAAATCTGTAAGTATTTATATGTAGCCATATATTTGTCTTGGGAGACTATGAGCTCTACTAGTGGATTGTGGGTAGCTAATCCCTATTTCAGAGGCCTGCTCAATCACATTTTGTGTTTCTTCAACACTCAGAGCTAGCCTGTAGTTTATACTACAACTTTGCTGAGCAGAAATTAGCTAAAGTTTCTTGATGAAAGTGCATAATCTGGGATGATCAGTAGTCGAATAAGGCCAATATGCTCGCACTTCAATCATGATGTTCATGGTAATTGTTCTGATGTAACATCAATTGCCATCTTCTATCTTCTTGAATCTTGTTCATCTTTTGTTCTTTCTTCCCCATACTCATTCTTTTCTCTCACTTTCACTCCCTGTAACCTCCTGCATACTAGTTTCATTTCCACCTTGCTTGTAGTGAAATGATTAAAAAAGAAAAAAAAAGAGCTTTAATCTTTGGTACCTTGTCTCCACAAATTTAAGGGCAGCACTAAATTAGCAGCTAGGTTTCATAATTTCACTGTTGAAATTGCTAAGAGTAAGCAGTTCTATGCTAAGGGTTTTTTTTTTTAATTTCATACTTCTTGCTTGTGGAATGCTCTTTTAGATTCTTGCATACCTCCCAACTACAATCTTCAAAAATTTAATTGACATGTCAATTGTCATCTTCTTGAATCCTGGTCTTTTAATGTCTTCTCTCACAACATTTTCTCAGTTTCTTTCACTCTTGTTAACCCTTTGCATCTTAGTAGCTTTATTGCCTTGTTTCGGGTGAAATTATTTAAAAAGAAAATGATTTGTGATTTCATGCTATCATAACCATTGATAGCTTCCAAACAGATCTACTGATTTCCCCTTGGTCAACATGTGGAAATTGTTTTCATGCACTTCCCAACGGTGCTGCATGCTGAGATCACCTCCTTGACAAATTGACCATGAGATTAAAACCCAATGGTCAAAAGACTAATGTTCTAAACATTCATCTTTGTGCCCACTATTTATATGTAGAGACATACAAATAAACAATAAAATTGAAAAAAAAAACATTCATCTTTCACTGCCTCTGCCTACAATAGATTGCACATTAACCTGAGATAATTCTCTTCAAAGAGCTCAGCTTGGAGTAGCTGTATTTAGATGAAAACCAGATCACATGAAATCTTGTCAGAAAAATATGCATCCCCCGATTAAACTACATAAATTAAAAATAATATATATATATATATATAGCTAAAGAAAATTAAAAATATATATATAAATATAAAAGTGAACATTGAAGTCAACACTTAGAGGCGACAGGCTGTTTCATGCTAGATGCAATCATCAGGCTGCAAATTTTTCCTCGATTATTTATATATATATGGGTCAGTGGTGCATTGTGGGTAATCTATTCTGGCAGATATTTTTGCGGGAGTGTCTTGTTGGTTTATCTATTTATTTGTTTGGGTTAATTTATTTTACTTGTTTTACATTTTCATTTTGTATTATTTATTCTTTTTGGTTCTTGATGTTTTATTAACGTAGTAAAAAAAATTGGGGGTTATATGCTTAGATCACTTATTTAATAGTTTGCTTTGGTCATGGGACATAATTAAAGCTATTTATTCATCCAATGTTTAGATTGCTTGCTGTAGTCTATTCTGTTATTTTGGTGGGGGGACACTTTTTAATTTATTTATTTGGATTGATTATTTTTACTTGTTTATTTATGCTTATTTTTATTAGTTCTGTTATTTTAGTGGAGGCGATTTGTTAATTTGTTCATTTATTTATTTATTTGAATTAAATTTTTTTAATTTATTTATTTACTTATTTTTTATTTATTTATTTATTTTTTTATTTTGTGTATTCTTATTTACTCTATTTGATTTTTGATTTTTTTTGAGTAACGTAGTAATATATATATATATATATATATATATATATATATATATATATATATATATACTGTAACATAGTAATTATATATATATATATATATAGATAGATAGATAGATAGATAGATAGATAGATAGATAGATATTTAAAGAAAATCAAAAATATGTATATATATTTTTAAAAAATAAAAAAAATATATGTATTTACCTTCTGGCAGGATATGAACCTGTGTCCCCTTTGGAGAAGCAGTTGTTAGACCTGGAGTGAACATTTACTCAAATATGCGTATCTGCTAAAAATAACATTCAAATGATAAAAATCTGTCAGATTAATAAATAAGAAATTCATTATTTCTTTAGAAATTACTTTGTTTATGTTTGGTTATGAAACTGAGAAGATATGAGATTTAAAGAATGAGAAGAATTTTGCTTAAAAGCACTGTTCAGCTTTGCTTGATCAGCAATGTTCTTCATGACTGAGTCAATATATAAAGAAAAATAATGTGTATATATATATTTATATATAAAGAAAAATAGTGTATATATATATATATATATATAAAGAAAAATAAAAAATAAAATTGATTTATAGCCAGTAATCAAAATGTTATAAGAAAGATGGTGAACTCTGATGAGACATGTTGTCACTTGCTATAACAACACCAACCAGAAATAAAAATCACCATTAATCAATTTACCTCTACAAACAATATATTTGTCTCAGCAAGTCTTGTTCCTACGTTTCCTAACTAAAACTGATTAACAAACAGTGTCAACTCTACACCCTGCTGTTAACATGATAATGAAAAATGGTAGCCTCTTGGTGGTCTGTAAACTGCTAAAAAAGACATTAACTATCTAACCAAAGGGATTTATATATATTTTTTCAAAGAATTCCCTGATTAGTCTAAAAAAAAAAAACATTAAAAATATGGGAAATATATCAGAATAATAACTCTAATACATATAAATACTGAAACATAAATTTCCTTTGGGAAAGATGGTTGAAAAGAGAAAAATATATGCAAATATACAAGAAAGATTAGAAAATCTATGAGAATAATTGTGTAAGTTTTGCCTTCTTCATCCTACTTACATCTGGACAAAATCCACTGAGCAATTCAGCTGAGCAAGGGTGGATGTGAAGAACATAAATTTGGGTTCTTTTGCTTTAGAAATTAAATCAAAATCCTGTATTAGATGGAATCAAGATTTATTCAGTGATAAAACCAAGGAAATCCCTCATAATCTCAACATCATAGCATGGACAACTGACAAAATCAAGATTCAATGGAGAAACCTTTTTTTACCTTACCTCATATTGTAAATTAATCTTCTTTAACACTTTTGCTAGTTTTTAATGTTTTCTATGAAGTTGCAGAATAAAAAAAAATAATAAAAATCATACATATTTTTATGAACATAAAAATACAATATTAAAATTGTTTAGATAAAATATTGTTAATTTTTTAAAATATTTCTTTTATTTTATTTCTCCTGCTAACAATCAAAATATAATCAGAGTTATGATAAAAAATGCTACACAAATGAAATCTTATAAGAAAATGAATAAATTAACAAAGGTTCAACCAAAAATTTGAATATTATTACATATAATATGACCAGCATATGTAAATAAAGATGGCAGTGTATTCATGGAAGTGTTAGATTTGGATGACTCTTGCAGATTAGACTTCATAGCCTAATCAGAAAGGTGGGTGCCTGAAGACAGGGATGTGAGGCTTATTCTCTACTTTTGATCTATGAGCTGTTTAATACTGATTTCACAATGACAATCAGGAAGTTTCAATAAAAGAAAGCAACTTAAATAGACAAAAGAAATCTTCTAAGTAATAATAATAATAAAAGAAAAATAATAATCAAAATAAACAAAATCAGTATACTTTAGCTTCTAGTCAAACTATTCCTATCTTAAGATAAAGATGATAGGAAGGATATGTATTATTGGATAGTGTAAAAAATGTTCTTAAGCTCAACTTTACTTTGTTACTGCAAATAAAAATCTCTCAAACCTCCATATATTAGAAATATAAGCTCTCATAAATAATGCCAAAACAAAAAACTTACAAAATCTACAAAAGCATAAAAGAAAATAACACAAATGAACTTGATAAAACTAGATGCACATTACTTCCTACCAACTCAATAATGATTACAGCTGAAAATAATTCATCTAAACTTAAGATAAAATTTGTTAAAGCTATTTCAAAAACAAAAAGAGTTTAAATTAACAGAAAACAAAACAGGAATTTACAAAATAGACTGCAAAAAATGTCCTCACCAAAATATATGGGTAAAACATCTAAGAATTTAAACAAAACATTATATGTGCATAAAAGGGATATTTTATAAAACAATACACTCAGTACATTATTTGTTCAGTGTAATAAGTCTTACCATAATTTGAGCATAAAGAATGCAGTTTTAATTAAAAGAGAATATAATTTATTAAGGCGAAAATGTACTGAAAAGGCACTGATTTCAAATTCATCTATAGAAAACTTATGTCCATTATCATACAACATATCTCCTTTGGTAACTAATGCTGATACAATGTATGATATTTAAAAACAAAAACAATAAAAATGAAAAACAAAAGAGATAAAAAGCTGAATGAAGTTGGATAGGTTTTATATCTAGATCAAAGATGACTAACCACTGACATGAGGGTCATGAATTGATCCACCATCAACTTTTTTAGTGACTCATGAGTACTCAGTGAAATGATATGGCTCTCCATGAACTATATAAAAATAAAATCAACTACCAGGAGACACCTGGGTATGGATATGAGTGCTGCATGTGTTAAGCTGAAGACAACAAAGTATGAACTTGAAATTAAAATATTAGCAACTAAGATACACCAACAAGTTTCTCATTAAAAAAAATATCTGTAAGTATATGGGTTATCCATTTATATTTATGAAAAATTTTAAAAGTACCAAAAATGACCCTGTAAATATAAAGGTTCACCATCTCTCATCTAGATATACCAGTTTTAAATAATTTTAAAACTTAAATTCAAATCTAAGTCTCCCTGAATCTTTAGCATTTTCAATATAAAACTGTAACCAGCATTTGTTGCAACCCCTCCTCCTACTCCTTATAAATATATAAGGCTGACTCCATTGATAAAACCATAATTAATCCGAGGAAGTTCCTTCTAGGGATAAAACACATTACTTAAGTTTTTCCATTTTTTTCATTTGATTATTGATTAATCCCTGCAGTAAAGCTCACATAAAATCTAATATAAAATATTTCATAAATCCCTACAATTAAGTGATATAACTGGGTTACTCTTGGGAGCCTGTCAGACAATGGCCAGGAGTCCACAGTTACAAATTTAAATTAATACCATGAATTTAATATTATGATAACCGAGTTCAACAGTTAGCTTGATGCCACCTTTGATAGAAGACCCATCACAAATTGGACACACTATGACTAAAGCTCCACAATAGATTGCCCCAATGAATATTGAACATGACTTGTGAATGAACATGCCAAATATTAAACCTGACAATGCAAATCCTGTGGCAGAGAAACAATATCATCCATCACACAGCAACCAAAAAATTATTGTACACAGACTTGTGTCACATATTAGGATTTGAATAAATGTAATCCATTAAAATGAAAATGATTTTTAGAGGTCAAAATTGCTTTTTTTTTTGTTCATTAATTAGTTCCCAGAAACTAAATGCCAAAAGTAGTTGTCTACCAGAATATTTCGTTTATCAAAGGGGTTTTTGAATTTTCAAAGTTTTGAAATTACTGCAATAATTAAATATTAAACTCACTTGTTTTATTCTACCAAATATTTTTGATACCACTAGTGGAAAGGATGAGGATACTGATTTTCTAAGTACTAAGCTAGTAATGGAGGTGCTTGTTCAGCTTTGAAGTGAAATGTTTACTTCTGGATTAATTTGAGTGAACTAGATTGGCAGATGAGTTGTATTGGACAATGGGTTGGAATGAGAAATCAAAGAGCAGAGTTTGAATTCCAGTCAGGTTCATTACAGTCACTTACACACAAATATCCTTGGGAAAAGTATGGATCCATCTCTACTTCCATCCAGCTATGGGTTGAATAGCAAGACAGACTAGGTCCTGTAGTCCTAGTTGGCATCCAGTCTATCACAGAAAGAAATTACAACCTACTGCAAGAAAATTTTCTGCCAACTCAGTCATGAATTGAAAGAAACATGATCATCCAAGTGTGTATCACATATGGCACTTAACTGAGATTGGCAGAAGAAATTGAAACTTCAACTATGCATCTTCCATTAACTTCAATTCTTGCTTGAACCTTATTTACAAATGGAAGCAACTATCATTATAAAATATAAAAGTTGATTGTTAAAGAATTTTTACCTCTGTATTCACTTTCTACTAATATTTTTACTTATAAATCTGATTAGCCAAGGAGTTCAGATTAGATGTTAGACCTTTCCACTTTACAGCCTCTACTCTAACTTTTGAACCATGATCATAAATACTTTCTGAGATACCGAGCATGTTTTATATTCAAGGAAGATTACTTATGATGAGACGATTGTTAGCATATTAGTTTTATAGGCTATTGCTTATATAATATTCCATGCTTTTTTCATGTTGACATTATGGGAGAAAGATAAGTGTTGTGAATTTGAATGAAGTCAGCAAAACTGTACATTGAGACACATTGGATGCCAAAAATGTTCAATTTAAATTTAAAGTTTAGCATCCTTATATCTTTAGTGTTTCTCTCAATATATAACCAATGTTTTTCTTTATACTTCCTCACCCTTCCCCTACACACACACATATATATAATTCCATTAATAAGAATAATATTTTAGTCTGTTGAAGTCATTTGAAGGATGAAACATGTTACATAGAATTTTTTTTATCCAAATCACTGCTTGCACATTCCATAGATGCATCCTTGTACCAAAGTTGGCTGAGTTCAACAAATATTTATTTATGAACTATAAATCCCAGAGAAAAGTTAATCAAAAAGTTAGATGAGCAGAAAACAGAATTATGATACAGTTTTAATACTAGTTATTGATCATGACTTATTATTTTTTTGTTTCATAAATCTCCCCAACACCTACCCCAAATTATCATGTATGAGGGAAATTTATGGATCTGAAAAATTTGACCAATCAAAAATAAATATAAAATGGATCAAAACTGGAAAAGCTAACTGATTCTTCATGTATCATTGTTTTCTTAAGAGTCTTTTTTTTTCCTATCAAATCAAAAGACAGAATATGAAAAGAGGAAAAGTGAAACTGTTTCTATTCAAAATTGTCAATTTCAAAAAGATTTACTCAGAAATTATTGAAATTCACCAAGATATTGCAAACTTTTAAACTGACTGACAGAGAGAAATATTTTATTTGCTATAATATGAAATTACTTTATTCACTTCAGTAAATTTATGATAATAAGCCTAACCTGTTTAGTCGTTGAAGTAAAGTATCAGATATTTTTTCTTACTAAAGTTTGCTCAGTATAAGGCCCAAGAGCCACACAAGGCAGAGGGTTACTGAATGAGGTGTGTAATATGAACATAAGAGGAAGAAATAGGAAATGAAGATAATAAAGATGTGGTGGATAGATAACTATAGACCATGGACCTGAAGGGTTTAAGATTGTAACATTCTAGGAAGCATCCATAAGGGAGACTATTTCAGAAAATTATAGTTTTTGGGAAAAAGCTTTCATATCAGAATGCCCTTATCAAAGGAATACATAAGGAATGATGGTGATTCAAATCTCTGCACGTAACAAGGTGTGTCTTGGCTGTAAAGAAGTGAGCTTGGGGCACTAAAGAGTGGAGCTCTTTGGAACAATTGCCATGGCAATATATTAAGAGAACTTTGCAAAAAATGGTGAAAAGCAGGATGGATGCAGGTGTAATCAGAAAAGAACTAAAATGTCATTGCCTGGCATAGGCTAGCTTAATATTAAATGGCTGGATACTTTCCAGACACAGCTTATACCATATTTTTATAGTTTTAGTATTCTGTTTTTGTATGATATGAGAAAGGAGTGTATTCTGCTGCTCATGGAGTAGTGGTTATAATTTGAATAAAAAGAGGTTGAGGTTTTCCTTAGCCTATGGACCTGGATGTTTAATAAAATTATGATAATGTCAGGCAACACAACGGTGGTGCTCAGGATTGTGTACATGGCTAAGAGCAAAACACACTTACACACTTGTGTGCCACATCAGCAATGAATAAACATGGCTGATTTTGCATGCTCTCTGTCCTGACATTCACAAAAACAAGCACATGCAAACTCTGAGCATGACCCAAACCTATTAGATTATTAAAACATCTTGTGGCTATACAATACTAGTCATGTAACAGACAATACCTGAATAGTTGGTGTTTATGCTTCTCTCTTTCTCCAAGCAAGGAAGCAAACTTGAACATTTCCCTATCATTCTTAAAAGAAAGCTCAAAAGAGGTCAACTCTTTCTCAAAGTACCTTCCTCTCCCATTCCCTTGCGAATTTATGCTTTTCAATCTCATTAATGAATACCTCTTCTTTCCAGTTGATATACATAGTGATAGTTATGCATAAAAATACATACAACAGGATCTATACATGTATACATATACATGCGTACACACAGTAAATGCCAAAATTTATTATGCATATAAATTGATACAGAAAATTACACACACACACACACACACACACATATATATATATATATATTCATAGTTTCAACTCTTAATCTAGCAAGATACAGTCATGAAGTCCTACGAATATATGACAAAATATAACATGGAATATAAATAATTATGCACAATCACAGATATACAAAATAAAAGCATACATGCACACACACTCACATATATATTAAGCGATATGAAATGATAAAGTTATTCACACACATTATATATATATATATATATATATATATATATATATATATACCTATATAAAATAGATATTGAATAATAAAATTATTAGACATACACACACATATATATTTGTATATATATATATAGCCAAAGATTAAGGTTTATAAAAAAAAATCTATAAGTTATAATAAAGATATATATATATGTGTGTGTGTGTGTGTGTTATATCATATCACAAGCCCTACAACCCATTAGGGCTGTATGGATATTACATGTAGTGTAGCTATAGTAGCAGCAGTATGTCAAGGGTGAGACAGGCTGATAGAGCCCTGCCCTTTTTGAGCTATATGTATTTCAAATTTGTTGTTTGTGGAGGAAGAGTGTTCAGTATTAGGGATAGAGATTTTATCTGTGTGTCTGTCTAGATATGCATGCACATACATACACACACACACACACATACACACTGTGGGCATAAAAATCATCAATGATGTATAGTGATTGCTAGTTTCAGACGTTAAACAATCATCAACTTATCTTATGGTCTGATGAATGCTTAAGATATGAAACTATTAATCAATATACAATGTCAATTTCTATGTCCACATTACTTTCTTTCTAAGATGTCTTTTAGCAAGTGTTTTGGCTAGGAGCAATGTCTAGCATATACTCTTTCTTCATCTTAAAATTATGAGGGAAGCCTGGTCCCAGAGATTACAATCCTATGGTAGCAATTTCTTTCAAAGAGGATTGGTGTGACAGTGTCCATGAGGACTGAAAAATTTTCTCTTTTGCCTGTATGTATGGCACCCCAACCCCACATTAAACTGACCTTGTGTCACATCCTCGTCTTCCTCTCTCTCATATATGTATATATGTAAGTATCCAGTCATTTTGAATATCTTTATTATCAGTTGAATAGTAATCATATAACTGGGAAATCTATCAGGGGAGACCTTACCACACATATATGAATAGACACTCTTCTATGGGGTGACTCAGTTGGTAGTGAGATGCTTGTATACTGTGTAACTATCATATTCATTATGACTGACTGAACAGATTCTTCACTTGTCAAAGCCAAAATACAAACCAGGATTTAAAATGCTTTATAGGAGAGGAGGCACTGTGAAGCAATAGATAGTCACTCAGATTGAGGAATCAGAGAGCCTAATTCGAATTCCAGTTGAATCCATTACATTCACTTACGTGCTAATACCCTTGGGAAAAGTATGAATCCTCTTCTTCTCCCTCATCTATGGATAAATAGCAGGATAGAGCAGGTTCTATAGCCTTGGATGGCCACTGGTCTACCACAGAAAGAAATGGCAACCTACTGCAGGAAAAATCTGCCTCATCAGTCATGAATTGAAAGATACATGATCACCTAAGTGTGTATCACACATGGCACATAAGTTCTCCCACCTGAAAGATTGGCATAGCATAATCTTTCCTCCTTTTCATTTTTTGCTATTTCTTTGTATTTTGGATTTGTACTATAAAATACAAACCAGGATTTAAAATGCTGATTTTCTAAGAAATTAGATTCTCCCACCTGAAAGATTTGCATAGCATAATCTTTCCTCCTCCTCCTCCTCCTTTTTTGCTATTTCTTTGTATTTTGGATTTGTACTATAAAATACAAACCAGGATTTAAAATGCTGATTTTCTAAGAAAGTAGGTTCTCCCACCTGAAAGATTTGCATAGCGTAATCTTTCTTCATCCTTTTTTAGCTATTTCTCTCTATTTCGGTTTTGTACTATATTAAGCTAAGCTGAGTAAATACAAAATATGTTTGTATATGTGTACATAATTTTGTTATAAAATAGCTACAATGTTGTATAGCAAAAGGCTTAGTTATAGCATTTGCTCACAACTATATGGCCCATAATGGTGGCAATATGCCAAACTAATATTCCATATTTATATCTTTGCATCATCCTTTCTCAGCATCTTGATAAATGAGCCAAATCAACAGGGTACTGGAATATAAAAAATTTGAACACTTGAATTCCCTAAAATTTGTTCGTGAATCAGGCACCAGAGTAATCAATTGAAATTCAATCTTTTTTTTTTTAATTCTTTCTTACTCGAAAACAAAAGTGATCTTCTTTTATGCTAGAGTTAAAAAGTCATGATCTTTGTTTCTTTTGTTGTACACCCATTTGTTTTCATCCTTTTGCAAAGAGGTTTTCCATTCAGACTGCCACATGTTTACTCTAATAGGATTTTGCTGTATTTGGAATAAAGCCTGGCAAATTACATAGCAATCATTTCTCGAGATATGTAAGCTCTGTTGAAGAATACACAAAAGCACCATCTGTCATTTTCTGATCTGAATCCATCTTTCTTAACCTATTCTCCCAGAAAAGTACCTCAAAGCACAATTGAATGGAATATTTCATTAATTTAATATCAAAACAGAAAAAATAAGATAAATTGAAAAAAATCAAATGCCTATCCAGTTGAACCTTTCATGAATTATTTCAGGGGTGGATGAAATTGAAAAGGTATAAATCTCTCTTTTCTTCTAATTTTATTATCTTTTATATCACTTATATGTAGTAAGATTGTAGAGAATATATACATCATTGTCTATCTGATAAAGATGTTAATAGTTTTATTAGTTATCTGAATGTAATATAAATGTTTTAAGTTTTAACCAAAGAATCACTATGAATGCACTTTATAATCAGTATTACTTTTAAAATCATGTACTTGTAAAATCAGCAACCTCTAAAAGTATAAAAACAAGCCGTAATAAATTAATAATTATCATAGTGTATCATAAGTATTTGTTTTCACAGATCTTCACTCAAAAGTATTTCATGTTCACATCTAAAGACTATGACTCCATAATTATATATATATATATATTTTCTTTTCAACATCATCACTTGATAAGACACAGAGTGTGTTGAAACAAAATGGCTATTTTTGTAGTGATTTTATAACATACTTATGTTATAATTTTTTTATAAAAAATAATTATATATATATATATGTATATATATATATATATATATATATATATATATATATATATATATATATAGATGATGATGATATTTTTTATGTTTTTCATGTAGATGAAATTTAGGAAGCACAATAAATTTTTTAGAAATTAGAATATTTTTGACAACTCCTACAGCCTTTGCCAGTGTTTGATACTGAATAATTTTTTTAATAGAGCTAAATTTAAAATCCAGCACACAAAATTTAATTTTATTCCAGTTCCCCAAAAAATTCAATATCAAATACTGATGAAAGCTGAAAGATCAGTTAAAAAAATTTATAATTTCCTAAATACTTGATGGTGTTCTCACATGTCGAGTAATTAAAAACCATAAAAATATGACTGTATTGTCCCAAACTATTTTAAGCTTTTTAAGGTATAAGAATGATAATAAGTTGAATAGACTGTCAGCACTCACTGTTGACTTCAGTGCCGACTTTTATATATATATATATATATATAATACATTTTCAATTTTATTTGAAAATCTAAAAGCATAAAAAGAATGAGATTATACTTGCTTAGTTGAGATCTTTGCATCCCAAAAAATAGTTTGAAATTTTAAAATGCTCATATAATTATTTGTGGTAGTATTTTTTTATTTGCCATTATGTTTCTTTAAATTTCAGTGTAATTTTTTATTTTTTTATTGACTAAACAAAAATGCTGCTGTTGTATTTATATGAAAGATTTCTAAAATACCACTTGAATGTTAAGATTTTTATTTTCTTATTATTTCTGTTTAGGACAATGCCGACAAACAATAGTTAATGTTTACAACCTGTTTGATGCTCTGCTTTGGAATTAACTGATTGTATTAAAAGAAAAAAGAAAGTCAATGATAAATGAGAATTTTACAGACAAGGAAATTCAGCAGGATGAAATACCTGAAAGCTTATGAATGTTTCATTTACTATCACCTTTGCTTATAAAAGCAAACAAATATAAAACAATGACAAATTATGAATTTTGGCAACAATGTTTAGCTAAATGATAAATGACCATACACAAATGCAGGAAGAGTCTTTCTGCTATTCAGAATTTGTGTGTGAAACTATTGTAATTCAGAAGCAATAAACAAAAAAGCAGATAGGGACTTTCTTGACCTCTGTATGATATTTATAATATTTGGAAGCAATAATCTCCAAAAAAAAAAAAAAAAAAAAATGTGGAGGAGTAAGAGCAGGAGGAGAAAACGAACACTCATTGTAGTTTTGTCTTTATTTTTTCTTTATACAGTAGAAATTTCCCTGGAAGCCAATCACATTAAAATCAGCTTTGATAATATTTCCTTCCAGCCTTTCATCTATTTTTTTTTTTTTTATCATTCTCAATTCATCTGTCTTATTTTTGTTATCACTTGTTTATTTTTTGGTTTCTTTTTCTAAGCAATAAGCAGAATGACTACAGAAGGAATTAAATATCAAAATAATTAAGAAATGAAATAGCATGCAATAAAAGTGGGAATACTGACAAAAATTGGCAACAAAAGCGAATTGACAGGAGTAGAAGCTAAATATGAGTTCTGGAAGTGTCTGTACTTTATTTTCCAACTGAAGATACAGAACAAGTTCATCAATAAAATATAATTTTTTGATTAGTTTCACACACTTCTCACTTCTTTTATGCAGTTTTAAATTTTCCACTGTGATTCAATGCAAAAATAGTATAACCTTTAATGAAATGGTAACAAAATTGATGCTAGTTGATAAAAGAAGGACCAAAAAGGAAAGCCTGCAAAAAAAACAAAAAAAACATGTATAACCAGGTGAATGACTAGTTTAAGAGAAGTAGTAAAAGAGAATCCTTTTCTCTTTTCACTCAACTCTGAACTCAATAAGCAAGAGCAGAAAGAGTGAACATGAGGACAGCTGCGGTTGCTGCCATTTAGGCATAGCAAATTGAAACTTGGACAGTTTTGTTTGTGAAAAACGTGAGGCTGTGGCTTTTATGTTATTGTAAGAGTTGGGAGAAAACTTGAGAAAAGCAAAGTTCGTGCAGCACATTAATAAAAGGACTGCATCTCTTCTTCAGGTGATGTTATGTCACAGCATATTCTGTAAACAATTTCCAGCACACATCTCTCAGGCCCCCAGAGCATGGCATTGCATGCAAGTTTGAAGTTTGAGAAATGAAGCAGGCCATTTTTTTCTTTGACCAACAAAGGTGGGAAATCATTTGTAACATTCGTTTTTTGGCATTTTATAGTAAAGCCTCAGAAAAACTTTAAGATGGAATTTTATAATATGGGGACGAGTGAATTGATGTTTCAAAAGAAATTAGGATCAAAGTGTTAATTATTTTTAGTTCAATTGAATAGGGAGGACAAAAAAATTAAAGTATTTAACAAAATATTCCAATAAATTTACATGAAAATTTAATGCAATTTCATGCACTATTTTTAGTTTCAGTCAAAATTTGTGTGCGTGTAGGTGCATATATCTTGAAAGAAAGATACTGAGCAGGCAGAGTTATACAGTGGCAAAAAATATTCAATACATACCATAAAAACTAGATTATTGCATTATTTACTGACACGTACAAAATATTTACCTCAAAATTACAGCACATATAAGTTTCATCTTTACAACATTAAACAAGAATATCAAAAGATACATTTATGAAAGATTATGATATATAAACTCTATATATCAGACTTATTGTTGGTAATTAAATGCCAAAATAGAAAAGATCCTATGTGACATATTTTGTCCTTCAAAAGTATTCAGACTAAATGTTATTTCTGAGTCCTCCTTGGTAAAGTTATCCCCATAACCATTCAGTATATCACCTTTTTTTTTAATAAAACCACTGCAATTACAGTGTGGGATATTTAAAAACAACAATGATAAAAACAAAACCAAAAGTGGTAGAAAGCTGAATGAGGTCAAAGAGGTTGTACTTTCAATACCAAAATTTAAAGTTAAACATCCCTGCATCTCCAGCAATTTTCTTAATGTATAACTATAACTGATATTCATCATATTTCATTCCCTCCTGCTACATATATATGATTCCATAAATAAAAATATTATTTAGTTTGAAGAAGTCCTTTCAAAAGATGAAACATGTCACATAGGATAATTTTATGTTGCCATTCAGTTACCCACCTAGATACATTTATATGAAATTATAAAAGATATATTTCTAAAAGATGGAACAAAAAGTAGTCAATATGCTAAACAAAGATAGCCTAATAATTTGCAGATGAGCCTTTGTTTATAATAACAGCTTCAAGTTACTCCCAGTCATGAGGTTTGAACACCCTTTGGCTAGTATTTTAGATAACTCTTCATGACAAATCTTCTTCAGGTCATTCAAATTACTAAAGCTGATAAGTGTACATACAAAATTTCAGTTGGGTTTAGGTGAGGGAACTGTTTGGTCTACTTCAATAGGTTGATTTGCTTATTTTCAAGCCACTGTTATGTAGCGATGGTAGTATATTTAGGCTTGTTAACCAGCTGAAACATCCAAATTGCATTTCCTTTTTAAAGCCTTGACTAATGTAAAGACATTCTTGTATAATATATTTTAGTACATAATTCCATTCATTTTTTCAATAGTTGTGTGAAGTCATCCTGTATCATGTAATAAAATCAATCCTGTACCACTAAATTGCCACCCTAATGCTTCATGGTTAGTATAGTGTGACTTGGAATTTTTTTATTCTTCTTCCTCCAACTCAATGATACAAATTATAACTGTAAGTTTCTTTCATCAGATTCATTGATTCTTATGTGATATCAGTCTTCCTATAAGCAAGTGAATGCTGGACAATCTCCTCACAGATGAAGAAGAGACTTGACACAACAGAAATGAAGTTCTACAGAATGATGCTGGAGCTAACTTGTGAGCAATGACAAAGTTTTAGAGAAAAATGGAAACAAAAAGAACACTTATACTTAACACTAGAAAGAGATAGTTGAAATTTCTAGGGCACATAAAGAGAGCTTCAAAAATTTGATACTCACAGGACATATTGAAGGTAAGAGGATACAGAGGAAAACAATGTATAATCTATTTGTTGAACTTAAATAAATGGATGGCAGAGCAAGTTTTAGGAGAGATAAAAAGACAAAATTTATTAAGAGCTACAGAAGGCAAGAAATTGTAGAGATCTATGAAGGGACACAGTACACAGAAATAGAAGAGTTATTTGGTTTATATAAATGCTCCATAGACATGCTTCAGTGTGTGATTTTTTTTTATACAAGGAGCTATTAATCTTGAACAATCTGCTTGTTGACCACTAAAGGTGTAAATGTTGTCCTTGATACTTGGAGATCATCTACTAAACCTTTGGGAGTAATCTATGGTTGCTTATTATTCCAACAATCCTCCTTTTTCAGCATGGATGGAAATCCTTTGAGAAGTACCAGATTAAAGAACAGGGACCTATCGAACCAACAGTGCATGGATGAAGTCATAGCTCTTTATAAATGTCTGTGTAACCTTTGCAATAAATACTAACTAAAGAATGTGCCAGTTCTGTAGAACATTCCTTATTTTTTCAGCATTATGTTTGCTACTGTGATGATGATGATGATGGTTCATAGTCAATTGATACTTCATATGATCATCCCAAGAATGATCTATAGTAAAGTTCAGCTATTTCGAACCAACCACAAAGAAATTGACATTCTCTAGAAGTATTACATTATTGCAGTTATGAATGGGCATTAATTTTCTTTGCTTCACCTTTTTTTGAATACTTCTTTCATAATTTGATAGAAATGTATTTATTGAAATTTATGCTAACATTTGTGTGATTTAAATTTGAGGTAATTACTATACATATAGATAAATAATGCAGTAAACTGGGATTTTGCAGTGGGTATAGAAATATTTATTTTTCCTAATCTGTGTGTGTGTGCTCATGTGTGTGTCTATGGGGGTGCAGTTTGTTAAAAATGATAGCATGAAATAGCTTGTGTGTCTTTTATTCAATTTTCTTGTCTCCTTGGGGCTTTTTTTTTCTTTGAGAACTGAGTGTGAGGAGAAACTGTATTGGTTTCCCTGAGTACTTTCAGTTAATACCTTTTCAAGGTGCGAGATGGTAATTTTTTTATGGTTTCCTGATATGAACATGCAGTAGAAGCAGAAGTTTACTTTGAATTCCTCCATGTCAAAAAAAAATATCTGCTCATTGATACTCAGTGAAGACTACAGTGCATTTATGGAGACCAAACACTCGATGTGAGAATAGTTAGATGGTGTATATTACATACCAGCATTGATGACAGTGATGTGTGTAAAAAAGTGAATTGTCCCTGCTGTACAGATTTTTATGAGTATACCATACATATTCATGGTCACCACTGACAAAAATGCACAACCAATGCTGGTAACTGAAAACTTGTTTGATCAAATTGTGTTACTATGCTCTACATATATGTTGAAGTTTCTGTAGAAATAAATATGAGTTATTAATTTTAGACATTCCCCACTGAGAAAGAGAATTTAAATTTTTCCTTCCAGATATGACAGAGTGATGAATCAGCCTGACCCACTTCCTAAACATAAGAATTTTATATGGGAGTCCCTTCTTGGACAAGCTAAGAATTTTTCACACTATCTTGTGTGTCTGGATTTCAACAAATCACCTAAAGATTGAAGGTTGTGCACCTTTTTTAAAATTGAGTTCACTTTGGACCATAGGGACTTTCTCTTCCTGAAAGGTTTTAACATATATTCAGTAGTAAAAATAATAATAATGAAATTAATCCATTAGTGCATAAAATTTCGTTAAAATTTTAACTCTTTTTGCCTAATCTATATTGCTGGCTAATGATAATCTTAGGGCGGGTGTATTTTAATTTTTAAGTAACCCTCTTTATAAAAAATTGGATGCCATGTACTAATGGGTTATATAGTTTCAGCATACTAGCTTAGTAGGAATTAATTAAATCAAAGAAGGTATGAAACTTACAAATTATTATATCCAGAATGTGTCACCAAACTATTGGTCTGTAGTGTATGTGTGTATATATATATATATATATATATATATATATAGACAACAGAAAATTAATGACTCCTATTTATTTCCATGGAAACTGGAAACTGCAATATAGTTATTGCAACAGCACTGTTGGATAGAGTAAGTTTTCACATGTACAAAACACTAGAGTCATTACCACTTGCTAGCAAGGAACAAGAGATTGTATGCTGTATTTGTAAATGTTTCCTGGTAATCATATCATTGTTGCCATTGCTGAAATGCATTACCCACTGCATAACTGTCTTCACATACTTTGTTTTATCTCTGTGAACATTTAGCAAGCAATGTGGTAAATTTTATACATGGAGAAATCCAATGAAACATCTCTGCTTAAATTTTTTGCTAGGTGTCATTTTACCAAACTGCCATGCAGCTGCTTTTTACAAGAGGCAAAAATTATAGTTCAAATAAAAGTCAGCCTCCTCTGATATAGCATGAACAACAGTCTCTGATATCAGTGTCCAAGATAAAAAATAAAAAATGTATTACTTTTAGATTGAGGTGTGTGTGTATATATATATATATATATATATATATACACACACACACACACACATACATACATATATATATATATATATCATAGCTGATCACTCGTATTCAAGGATACCTGTCTATTAGGGTGGCTATCTAATCCCTATTGCAGACGCTCGCTCAGGCACAAATGCATTTGTTCAACACCCACAGAGCCCACCTGTGGTTTATACTGCAACTATGCTGAGCAGACCTTAGTTACAGTTTCTGGGAGAGAGCGTGTTACCTAGAATGATCAACACTTTCACTCACAAATCTTGGGTCAACCTGTGGTATGGTTTTCAGGCACTTTCTAAAGGTTCTACATGTTGGGTCAACCTCCTCCAGTCCAATAACATCAGGAAGTTTCCTTCTTCACAAATCAACCATGGTGAGATTTGAACCCAGGTCTAATGGTCATAATGTGAACATTCTAACCACTCTCAGCCATGTGCTCATATAAATATATATAAAGTAGAGTAGATAAGTTGGTCAATAAAACAAAGTCAAACAAAAGGGCATGGATGAAATCAGTACGAAAAACATTTATTAATATTAACCAGGTGACAAAAATGAAGCATGGAAATTGAGGTTCCAAGTATGAAATTTTCAAACATGCCTATGTTCATCATCAGCAGATGCGAGAAATAAACAGAGGGATGGTGGAAACTATCCAACATTAGTTTTTTGAGGTGGTTAGAATCTGCTTGTAGGTGGAATTATTAGAAAAAAATGTTTAAAATTGAATGTGGCTCTTTAGCTCAGCAAGGTACCAACATACTCTGGCACAAACAGGGTATTGAGGTCCAACAGTGGGTGGTGCATTATCATGCAATTTAAAATGTTGCATGAAACCATTTCTGGACCTGCATTTCTTACCACAAATATCACATTTTAGTTGCTGGATGTCTACGGTGTGCTCTCAAGTGATTCCTTAGACCAGCCATGGACACACACACTCTAACACGATTTGTACATGTTAGATCGCATTGCCTGTGGGTGTCTTCAGGAAGCTCAACAGGGACATCTTTATGCACATCTCTTTTAAGCTTAGGGTGCCTCCTCTTCTCATCTTCAAAGCGATGTCTTCCACTACTAGCAGCCTCATTCAGATGCACATTCTTCCCAGCGCTAACAAAGAATGTTGCATTTCTTCAGTGTATTCTTGATGCAGTCCTTAAAGCACATCTTAGGTTTGATGGCATTTCTATTCCCTGTTTGCAGCTCACCATAAAACAACTGCTTTGAAATGCAGCTGTCATCCATTCTGACGAAGTGACCTGCCCACTAAAGTTGATGTCTTAGTATCAAGGATTTGAGACTATCACAGCCACTCCTCTCATTAACAGATATTTGCCAGGTAATGCCAAGGATACAACATAAGCAATACTTGTTGAACCTCTCAAGAGTTTAGATGCATATATATACATATACACACACACACATATATATATATATATATATACACACACTCATACATATATACACACACACACACACACACACACACACACACACATATATATATCTAATTGAATAAATTACAGACATTATGTCTGCTAATTTTTAACAAAATCCATTCATACTCATGAATAACCTAGGATTGATATCATTGTCAACTGCTTACATTTAAAAGCGTAATGAAAAATTACAGTAATGGGTAGCAACACATAGCTTTGTATAAATACTTGTACTCCTGAACAACATATAGTTTTGAGCTACTTGCACCCCTGAAGATGATCTTGGAAGAAGATCGAAAGTACTTGGGAAATGAAAATAAAAAGAAATTGAAATAGTTATGGCATATTTCTCTCATCCTTTAATATCAATACATATCTATCTATCTATATATATATATATATAAAACATATGTGCAAGTTTCATTGAAAATAACGGACAAGGTGTGGTGGTTGAGTTTTTTTTTTATATTTCTCATGTGTTTATATAAGTTGTACAAACATATAAAAAATTATCTAAAACTCAAACCCACTGCACCTTGTCAGTTGTTTTCAATTAAAATAGCATTTAAGAGGGACTTTTTGGGAATACATCATATATATATATATATATATATATATATATATATATATATATATATATACATATATACATACACACTATAATATATACACATACACGTGCTGGGTGTAACAGCAAAATTATCTAAATCATGTAACAGCATGCAATAAATGTCACTCACACAAAAAGGTTAATATGTAAAAAAAAAACACTAAACAAATTGAGTTTTTTTTCCCAGGTTTTCAGATAAGACATTTAACCATCTTTACACCATTTGTTGTTGAATCACTGAAAAAACACTTTGAGTTATTCAACTAGAAATAGAAAATGTTAAAATCATTTTATGTCAGCCCCACTATGTCTTTCCAACCAAGTAATGTTGAGAGGAATAAGATCATTCAGGCCTTCAGTAATGCTACCAACATCTATACTTTGGCTTCCATCTTCAAAGTACATTCAAGAACCTTCAGGAGAATGGTGAATAAGTTTAAAAAAGAGGGAAGAGTAGAGAAGAAAACTGAATCAGGAGGTCACAACAGCAAGAGGGATCATCATTTCAACTTAAAGCTAAATACATTCTTATTGCTCAAAGTAGAGTCCAATAGTGTTATAAAAACCTCAGAGAATTCCAGTAAGATATCTTTAATCATTTCTAAGTTACAACGGTTCAAAGCTTAATCTAATAATTGGAGCATTTTGCTGTTATACCCAGTATATATATATATATATATATATATATATATATACACACATATATATACATACATACATACACACGCACATGTGTATGTGTATATATCTATATATACACATACATACATACATACATACATACATGCATGCATACATATATATTATATTTGAATGTATATCTATTAGTCAGTTAGTTAAGTGCCATACATGATACATGCTTGGGCAATCATGTATCTTTCAATACATAACTGACAAGGCAGATATGGTAGACTTTCCCAAGGGTATTTGTGTGTAAATGAAACTAACAAACTTGACTGGAATTTGAACTCAGCTTTCTAAGTTCTCACTCCAAGCCAATATCCATTACACCACAACGCACATATCTATGCACACACTTATAATGAAGTAATTTACTTAGTGTTGCCTCCAGTGATATATCTTTCCTCCACTTCAAAATCTAAATTAACCTTTTGTTATACACTCTAATGCAAGTAAAGATTAATAGCAAAAAAAGTGCTTCTATAACTCATATCTGAAGTATCCATATACTTTCACTACTTTGCCGTTTATAAGGAAAGGAGATCTGCTTTTTCGATAATTATTTTTATGAGATGTAAAATCCATAAAAGTGTGAAAACATCAGCTTAGTGATTAAAATATTCTTAAAAACATTTGTTTTTACTTTATTTCAATTTGCAGCAAAAATTAAAAAAGATTTAAACAATAAAATTTGATAAGAACATTTGTCTTAAAGGGGGTCAAATTTTCTGCCATTGTCGTCTTACTGGAGGAAAAATAATTCTAAGAGATTTCAAATCAGCCAGGTTGATTGATGATAATGAAGTTGAAACCAGAAGGATAGATGAAAATTCTGAATTAATTGAATTATGCAATTAATCTAATTGACATAATTAATTTATTACATTCTGCAAATAAGATAAAAAGAAAATAACAAAAAATGAAAATCACACAGATCATCCTTTAGGGTAAAGAGGCAAAGAGACAGACCTGATTGTTTTTCATTATTAATTCAATAGGGCAACACAAATCACACACACTTTCAGCTATTATACATAGACTAGGTATACAGGACTATGTATGAATGTATATAGAAATAAGTATTTGAAATTGCATTCACAGTCATCAACTCACACATGTTGGTATCCTAGAAGTATATCATTAGCATTTCAATTATACACAAATATATTCATTCATATAAATAAGGATACAGATATCTATAAATGCAAGTACATACACTAAGCTAAGTTATTTAAGATTCAAATACATTTACAACATTGATACATGGACCATAAACAGTAGCAAAATTTACACTTTAAGAAAATACATCATATTTCAAGTCTTAAAACAAACTTGTTATAAATTATTGCACAAAATTTAGGAATGTCTTAGTTTTATATCTTGCATATCAGACTTTCTTTTTTACAAAGCTGATAATCTGAAAAATATTAGCTGTTGAACAATATATATATATATATATTGCATATATTTTGGCGACATGTTTCATTGAATAAATTAGACAAGTTTTGTCTACTTATTTTCAATTGGACACTTTCATATTCACGGACAAGCTTTTTGGTCTCATTAATAAGAGAAGAGAGAAAATTGCCATGTCGATGCATATTATTTGATTCTGAGTACTTTTGAAATAGTACAATGTTATCATCTTGGGTTGTTTATTTCAAGACAAATATTGTAGTGTTCATCATTTTCAAAGACAAAATTGCTGTGTTCATCTGAAAGTTAAATTTTTTACTTGTGAAGTGACAAACACTGAGTGAATATGTGATTGCTTGACAATGTTTCAGGGGAGATAACTAAGTATGGTGTGTTGAGAGATTTTAAGAAATAAGTAAAACTATTAGTGCAAACCTTGATATTTTAAACTATCTATTGTACACATTTTAAAACATTTTGTTGATGAACAAATAAGATGTTCTATCAGAAATTTTAATACTAAGCAAATAGAATATAATACTTCTTCAACTAACCCCAAACATATTAATCTCTTATATCATAACCAAATACATTCTAATTATAAACAAGACAAAAATATCCTAAAAAATTAATAAATACTAGTAAAAAAAAAATAAAATTAATTATATAGTACACTAAATCTAGTATATCTAATTCAATCATTCATTATGACTTTTCCCCACCTACTAATGTGTTGTAGAAAACCAACATTCTTTATAAATTTAAATGCCCTCTGGGAGATTGTATCTCCAGTTGAAATGGCTAGACATAACTGTAAGTTTGATGGTAACAATTTTTTCTCTTGCACGTTTCATTTGCAGAACACTCTTCTGGCTTCTTGCTTTTCAGTCAACTTTGATTTTTAAAAATTTAAATGCAAAGTCAATCTTTATTGTCTGTCTTCTTAATTCCTGTTCTTTTATTGTTCTCCCTCCTTAATAATGTTTTCTTTTTCTCGTATTCTCTCATATTCAGTAACCCCCTCATGTCTTACTAGCTTTATTGCCTTGCTTAGGGTAAAATGATTATATATATATATATATATATATATATATATATATATATATATATATGATAAGAGAAAAAACAAATAGGAAACATTTATCAATCTAATATGGTTCACTTCTATTAAAGTTTCATCAGAGAATGAGGTATAGATAAAAAGAAGAAAGAAATTCTGTTATTTTTATTTTTGTGTTGTTTTCATTGGTTAATGAGCTTTCACATGCAATGTTAATATAATTTATGGCATTCCGAATTCAAGGAGAGACAATATGTCTCTTTGAATCCCCAAGAAATTAACGGATTTCAAGCCCAACTGAAAAACAGTAAATACTGCTTTTTGTATATCAGTGTATAATAATTCTAGTATGTCTATGTGGAATTCAGATGATAAAGTATATTTGTGTGTGTGTGTTTATGTCTAGTAGACATTATGTCTGATGGTTTTTCACATGTTGTTCCATTTGTTTTAGATTCTTTAAGAATGGATTCAGTAAAGATTGGTGATATAATGTTTTTGACATATGTTTATAGTTGGTAATATATTTATTAGTAACTCTCTTTCAACGTAAAGAATTATTTTCTTTTTTTAATTAGCATGGCATTTGTAAAACCAAAGTTATGGCCAAGTTTGTTCCTGTATTTTATGAGCGAGTTTAAATGGTTGTTCGGACATAAATCCCTTTTATGTTTGTAGATACAGGATTTTAGATTTCAAGATGTCTCACTGATAGAAGTGTTTTTAAATTCTAAGCAATTGATTTGATTAGTACTGGCATCTGAATTGGTGTTGGATTTATTTTCCTTCCTAATTATATCTCCAATTGTCTTTGACATAATATTAAAGATCCTAGTACTAGGGATAACTAATTTATTTACAAGTTTTGTGGAAAGAGTGTTAGAGGGTAGGATTATGAATTTTTGTGTTGTTGTTATCAGTGGTGTCTAATGTTTTAGATTTGTAGACTTTGTAAGCTCATCTTCAAGTGTTAATGATGAAATGATGTGGGTAGTGAAGAAGCCTATATGTTTTTGCAATATTTTCTCTTCTTCACCCAGGTATTCTGGAGTACACATTCTAAGGGATCCGAGGTTGAATCCTCTGACAAACTTTTTTTTTATTTTTTGATTATGGTGGGAATAGAAATTAAGTAGATTGTTTTTGTTAGCGTGTTTTGGATAAAGTCTAAAATCTGATTTGTTATTGTTACAAATTAATAAGGTGTTGAGGAAAGGTAGAGATTTGTTTATTTCAAATTCATGTGTAAATTTGAACCTTTAAATGCAGTTGCAATCAATCCTTTTACAAACAAAACTGTGTCATCCTGTTTGAGTTTACTTCCTGTAAGACTATACATAACATGGAGAAATTTGCATTCTCTTTTCCTACCCATAATCCTCTTTCAAATTGGCTGCCTCTCTGCACATATACTGACAGCAAACTTATGTTTTGGGAAGGAGAAAGTCCTACAAACTTTCACAGAAGGTGAATAAATGTTTATAAAAAAACTGAACTTCATGTAAGTACAGTAAGGAGATGAAGCAGTAGAATTAAAGACAATCCTAAAGAGAAAGTAAAAATTGACCAGAGTTACAGGCTCTACAGTGGAAGGCCAGCTTGAATGAGAAAGAGGCTAAATAGGCTGATGCTCTCTTCACAGCTCAAAGAAAAATTGTTATTTCAAGACTCTGGAAAAAAAAAACTTCCAGTAGTACTTGTAGTTTAGTGTAGTCTCTTGGCTACTCAAAAGTCTGTACAAAGTGGATTCTAAAAATATTGACAGGCTCCATGAAGGACAATATGAATAGTCCCTTCAAAAGCATAGACCCATGAAAGAAAATCAGAACAGAGCAATTCTCTAATGAAAAAGTGAAAGAAGCAATTCACATATGGCTAAGAGAGCAGTCAAAAAGCTTCTATGAAATGGTTACATTCATCAGTTGAAATACCTATATTGAGTATGCTATGGGTGAGAAGGAAGGAAGGAAGCATGTTATGGGTGAAATCTGAAATCCTGAGACTTTTGTATTCATTTTGGCATACTTTGTGTGCTATTACTCTTAAATCTGTCATAATCAAAGAAAAAGTATTACTTTTAGAATCCCACATGTGTGTGTGTGTGTATATATATATATATATATTGTAATAGCACAAAGTCACAAGTCATCATGACTTTGGGTTTGAGCCTGTTGAACTTGTTCAGACTGCTGATCATGCAAAATAATGCACTCTCTCCCAGAAACTGCAACTAAGGTTCGCTTAGAATAGTTGCAGGTGGGCTCTGCGGGTGTTGAATAAACACAAATGTGCCTGAGCAGTCATCTGCAACACAGATTGGCTAGCCACCCTAGTACACAGGCATCCTCAGATATGAGTAAATAGCCATTACTTATATATATATATATATATATATATATATATAATATATATATATCAGAAAAAACTTTAACTTGTTGATTTGAGCAGTCTTGAAAAGTACAGATTACACTTATGCAAAGATAATTCAAGGAAGAGCTGAAATTCTACTTTTATGTGCCATATTCCTTTAAGATGTGGTCGATCATGGCTCTCCACAACTTCCTGTGCTTTGTAGCTCTAATCAGTGTGTGCCCTCTTACTATACCTTCCAGTCCCTGTTATGCTATTCATTTACACAAGTTAATTAGGTAGGTAACTCTGTTTCCTTTTGTCTCTCTTGCTTTCAATATGTCCTGTGAATATCAAATTCTCCAAGCCATTTTTACTCATTATATATCCATGAAATTTTAACTCTCTCTTTCTAAGTACACATAAATACAAATCCATAAAAAGCAAAAGAAATCACTAGTAACTTGTATCGACAAAATTTGATGAATTCATATAAAGATGCACAGAGTACTTATCTCCTAGATAAATGCATTTGAACCAAGGAGGTACCTATACATTAGAATTGCCTTGATTTGGACAAATTAATCAATATTTCTATAACCTTCAACTAGATATTTTTGAAAAGATAAGAGACATATCTTCAATATCTTAACAATTCAGTATATTTTATATTATTTTGTTCTTTTGGATTAATCATTTTTTCTTATGCTATCATTTTCTACAACAGATGTGCTAGAAATTTCTCAGCCTGGTGCACTTGTCAAAATCTAGTCAAACATTAGAATTCATTTTGGAATCTCTTCTTGGTTAGGCTGAGAACTTTTCAGAATGCTTCCTATGAATCTCTGACCTTAACATGAAAAGGTGGATGTCTTCAGAGAGGGAAGAAAAACAGAAGCACCAGCATATGTTTAGATGTTCTTGCCTGCAATCAACAATTTGTTACTATTTTTTGCTCATTAAATAGTCAATACATAACACATAATTAATGTTTAATTTTGCTACTGTCTCTTCTGTATTGGATTTGTGCAATCATTAGTGGAGAAAGCAATAAGGCACTTTTCAACTCATTATATATATATATATATATATATATATATATATATTAAATATAACAGACAATGAATGTCTATTATGTTTCATCATGAGCCTTTCCAAGCATTGTATAATGGCTTTAGTTTCAAGAGAAAATAAAGACAAAAAGTGCCCAACATTTGGATATTTCTTTATTACACTGGTTGTTGATCTAAGCTTTCAGCTCACATGAGCAATCATCAGAGTGATTATATGGACATTATAACACAGATATTCATCATCAGAGATGACATACTGTTTTGTTTACATAGAAGTTTACTATGTGACAATAACAGTCAAGGAATAGCAGATGCATGTCATAAATTTGTAATGCAGTACTATGACATCATTCTCTTAAAACTAAAGACATTACATGATGTTTAGAAGGGCTCATGATAAAACATAATAGACATTCATTGTCTGTTATATTTAACAATATATGTTTGAACAATGATCTGCTGCCTCTATACACTAAATATATATATATATATATATATATATATATATATATTTATACACGTTTCATTAAATAATATAGACAAGTGTTGTCTATTTATTTTATGTAAATTTTTTTTATAACATCTGATAAGTTTAATAACATTATCGTTGAACGAAGAAAGAAATTCACAATATTGATCCATATTTTTTTAATATAATCTAAGCTAAAGATGTCAATTACAACATATTAAACAATATACGGACATGACAGTGATGATAATCTGTCAATGTTTACATAGATGATTTCTAAGCAACGATAAACACGCGTATATAAGACGCTAGAAGCGAAAATTGCACCGCATCTCATGATGTCACACATGACCACACGAGAGTGAATTGGAGAATGAAGTATGGAAAGCCGTTGGTATAAACCAATGGCTTCTGTTACCAATTATAGACATTTAAGAATATTTGTGAGATGCCATATACATATATATATATTTATTTATTTATTTATTGGCTTGGATGCTCAAGAAATTTTATAGAAAATATGTGTTCACTGATAGGAACCAAACCTGTGTCCTATACAAAACCATCAATTGATCTGATGTGTTATACCACTCAGCTACAGAGAAAGTGTCTGGTTAGCAAAGTCCAAATTACTGCTCATAAACAAATCTTTGACAATCTTTCCTGAATGATCATATCTGCTCACAAAACATACCTTAACATAAATAAATAAAAAAAAACCCTGTGTCCTATATGGTTCTGTATAAACACAGGTTTGATTCCTGTCAGAGAATCTTATTTCCTTCAAAATTTCTTGAATATTCAGGCTGATAAATGTAATTAATACTGTTTATTTAAAAAACAGAACATTTACTTAAATAAATTGTATCTATTAAATAATGTATAAACAGAAAATATATTAAATAATTGTCGGACTTAATCCATTTCATAATAAGTTGTCAGTGTTTACGTTAAGTTACGTTTTATCAGCATATATGATCATTCGAGGAAAGATCATTAAAGATTTGTTGTTCATAAGCAGGAACCAGACACAGGTTCAATTTCTGTTGGAAAACATATTTTCTATGAAAATTTCTCAGGCCAGTAAATGTAATTAATATTATTTAAAAAAACAGAGCATGTACTTATATATATATATATATATATATTTTACTTATTATAAAACGCAGATTGTGTGTGTGTGTGTGTGTAACGTTTATATATTGGATCGGATTTCCTACATTTTTCAACCGATTTCAACAAAACTTCACAGGACTACATAAAATTACCTTGTGGTGGTTCTAACAGCGACAAAAATGGGAAAAATATAATTGTTTTTGCACAAAATCAATTTGAAAACACGATTAAGAGACATCGTGAAAATGGAAGGGGGACAACTCACATCAGGTTGTTTGTGTGTGCGTGGGTTCTTTTAAATATGGGATCGGATTTCCTATATTTTTCAGCCGATAAAACAAAACTTCAATTTTTTTTTTTTTTTTTTGGCAGGTAGTGTTTCTTATTCTCTTGCACACTTTTTTCTTTACTTTTAACATTCAGAATGCTTTAAAAATTCCATTTACAAGACAATTATAAGACAAAAATAAAATAATTAAGACATGTGTGTCCATCAACCTTAAACAATAATCTAATGATCTCTACTGATTGTACGAATACAAACATCGGATAAATTCTTTATCTTTAGGGAAAGATAATGAAATCTAAACATACACAAGTCCTAACTAAAAATAATAACCGGAATGGGAAACTACTTTAAATACACATGGTGTCCAATTTTTTTACTGTATTCAATAAGTAAAAATCATAAATTGTAAAAGATTATTATTACAGAAAGGCTACTAAATGAATAAGATTTGTTAGATCATAATTAATAAACCTAAATAAAGTTAATATTTTTGTATTAGAAACAACGAGTGGAAAATATATTCAAATCAGAATTCTAATTATGAATCACCACAAGCAAAATATGCAATTTTTAATTACTGTATTCAATAAGTAAAAATCATAAATTGTAAAACTAAAAGATTACAGAAAGGCTACCTACATTTTTCAACCGATTTCAACAAAACTTCACTTTTTTTTTTTGGCATGTAGTGTTTCTTATTGTCTTGCACTTTTTTTCTTTTATTTTTACATTCAGAATGCTTTAAAAATTCCATTTACAAGACAATTGTTTATAATAAAATTCTATTCAATCGGTAGAGACTCATAACAATTGAAAACAATGTTTTTGTTTGAGTTTGGGTTTGACCAATTCGTAAAAAAAAAAAAAAAAAAAAACACTAATTAAGACATGCGTGTCCATCAACCTTAAACAATAATCTTTGTCAATTTTATTTTTCAATCTTTATGATGGTGGATACTTGATCTATCTCTTACAGTTATATCCCCAGGCAAAGCCGGGTTCTACTGCTAGTATATGATAAAATATAGTTTTAAGGTATGCTATAGTTATAGGTTAAAGTGATCAATATGGGGGATAAAGCATATGTAAATATAAAAGTGGACATTGAAGTGGACATTGAAGTCAACACCCACAGATGACAGTCTGTCTCATGTTAAACACAATTGTCAGGCCTAATATACATAAATATATATATATATAATGAGTTGAAAAGTGCATTTAGCATGAAACAGACATTCGCCTTTGGGTGTTGACTTCATTGTCCACTTTTTATATGTGTGTGTGTGTGTGTGTGTGTGCGTGTATATGTCTGTGCTAGTAAAGACATTTTTAAAATAAATTCACACATTCTCAGTTTAAATTATAATTCATGCATAACCAATGTATACAGTTTCCACAAAAAGCCATCTGCAAACTCTCCACAACCTAATTGTGACAAACAACTTGCCCAAAACTACAATGTTTCATCAGTATTATAACATATGTACAAAAAAAATTCACCCCCAAAAAAGTCCAACTTCATTTTGTTTCTTGTTGAAAAAAGACAGTCATGCCAAAAAATTACAGTTTTTAACATTCTTTTCTCATCACGCTTCTGTTTGGTCTAAAAGCCTAATAATATACAATAAATATTATTTTTATTATCATTATTATTGTTGTTTTTTACTTTTCTATTTCTTTCATCAGCTTACTTTCTCTATCTATCAATCTCTCTCTCTCATATATATATATATATATATATATATATATATATATATATAATGCCAGAATAAACAAAGAGTAAAATATTTGTTAAAATCATACACGTTAAAAAGTGCTCAATTTTAAGTAGAAAACCAAACTTGCAGAGAGATTTAATATCTTAAAATATAAGAACACTGACTGGAACACTACCGTGGTTTTGACTGCTGAGGTAGTCAAAATATATATATATATATATATATATTGGGTACATTTGGGCAGACACAGACACACATGAGAGAGAGAGAGTGAGAGAGATTTTTTTTTCTTTTATTGTGCCATGCCACTTCAGGTCATATGCAGTCATGGCTCTATCCCTTGTAGCACAAAACAATGTTTGTAATCTTACTAATCCTCCCTGTTCATGTTCGGCCATTCATGTTACTCACATACTCTTCTTGCCTATGAGTGTCAAATTCTCCAAGTTCCCTTTACTCATTTTGTGTTCCAAAAATTTCAAATGTTTTCTTTTTAATCTTAAATAAGTGTGTCCTTCACATTCCCATTTTTCCTTGTTGCTCACATGTTCTGTTAATGGTATTCTCAGTATTCTTCTGCAGAACCTCATCTCATTGCCACAAGTCACCTCTTCATCAGTGAGAAAATTTTCCAACATTCATTGCCAGAGAGAAGAACTGATATTACATAACAGTTGAGCACTGTTATTTTTTTTAATGACATTTTCGGGTTTCTTAACATTTTCTTTAGTTTCTAAAAGGCACTTTTCACTATTCCAATGTGTGTTCTGATTTCTGTGTTAAATGTTTTGCTATATATATATATATATATATATATATATATATATATATGATAAAAATATAGTTTAATGGAATCCTATATTCATGGGCAAAAGTGCTCAATATCAGAGATAGAGCATATATAAATATAAAAGTGAACACTGAGGTTAACATCAAGCAGTGCCAATCACCAGACTATGTTTGTTGTTTTGTCTTGACAGAAAGGGTCCTATAGATTTGGTTGGCAACCATTCTACTGCAGGAAGAAACAGAAACCTCTTGTGGGAAAATCTTCAGCCTAGTCTGTCATGAATCAGAAGAGATATGTTTGTCCACATGTGTATTCCGCATGGCACTTAACTGACATATATATATATTATAGATAGATAGATAAATAGATAGAGGAAAAGAGAGAGAATGATTGCCAATCAAAGCTATAGGACCCAGTCTGTCCTGCTATTCAACCCCTAGCTAGGGGAGAAGATTCATACACTTTCACAAGGGTATTTGCACATAAGTTAATGTAATGAATCCAACTGGAATTCAAACTCAGCTCTCCAATCACTCATTCCACTATCCATTACACCACAACATACACCCCATATATATATATATATATATATATATATATATATATATATATATATAATTTAAAATATATAAAAAAGAAATCAATGAAAATTTAGTTAATAACTAAGGAAATAATGCGTAATTATTCATAAATGTCATGACACAATAGTTTGGGAAACTCTGCACTAACCATTGACCCAGTACAGCAGTTATATATATATATATATATATATATATATATATATAACAAAAATAATTTCTCTGAAGAAATATGAATAATCTGTCATTTTTACTAAATTGCAGATTTTAAAAATTGTTTCCTTATCTAACCTTGTTGACACTTTCTACAAGATACTCTCTAAGCAGAAAAAAATTCTAATTTCAAAGGTAATAGATCCCTTTGTCAAGCAATCAGCCAGGTGCATGAAACATTTTCCATGCTTATACAATATAAAATCAACAATATAGCAATATTTTTATCTTTTTGTTATTTACAAAGTAGCACTATTTGATGGAGATTGAAGATTACTGATTGAAATATCATGATCGACAAAATGCAAAATTCAATAGAACAATCTGGAGAAAGTTTCCAGATGTCTAACTGATTCAAAAGCTTATACCTTGAATGTTTTCATTCTTTGTCAGTGTTGTTTTTTTGTTTTTTACATTTTTCTACAGATATTTTTGAAAACATAAATGAAAAAAAAAAAAGAGAGAGAAAGAGAAAAATGAGAATTAGCAAGATTTTTCAAACTTTACTATGCAGTCTTTAACTTGAACAAAACACTATCCCCTGCAATGGATAATATCCCATACTTTTCCATGTATATTTATAAACCACAACCCTGTGTGATAGACACTCCAATTTCAAGTTCCAATATGAAGGGCAAAATTCTAGTTATTATGTATAATTTGCATCCAGGAAAAAAATGAAATAAATATAGAAATAAAGATACATGAAAAATCCTTGCTTCATTGATTTCTTTGCTGAATTTATCTAAAACTTTTTGATGAAAAGAGGGGAAAAATAGTGATAAAGAAGAGCTTCTTCTCCAAAGTAAGGAAATTGGCAGAAGAGAATCAGTTATATGTAGAATGAGATGGTAAATTTGTCATATTGTGATGCAAAGTTAGTAAACTCTTGTCAGAAAATATCCAACAAAATCAATAAATTCTAAAAACTGACAATTGTCTTATACTTTGCATTCTTCTGTCATTATTTTCATTATTTTTTTTAGATTTTTTTTTAATATTCTTTCATTCATTTCTCCCTTTTTCTTCTTCTTTTTTTTTTTTTTTAAACTTTTATGCTGTAACTTTTCTAACACCAGCAGAGGCCTGCTTTTGTCTGCTAGCTATACCAGAGCGGATTTACTTTTTTCTTTTCTTTTTAACTTTGTTTATAGTTATTCTCACTTCTTTGGTGATGTTCAAGTGGAAAAATTTAGGCTATCAGTTGTACGTCAGCAGTCTTACATTTAAAAGGTCTTCGTTTTAGACGTTATGCTTTCTTTCTGTTACATTCATATATTCTTTTGTTGGTATAGCTTGAGGTGTAATCATACAATTTAACCCTTCCCTGAATATTTTCATCATTGCTTTTATTTTCTTCTTTCTTCTTCATTTTTTACTTGATTCTTCAATATGTTTTCTTTTTTATTTCCTCCCCTCTACTCAATCACAAAATGTGTAATGTTAAGAATCATGATATTGCCTGCAGAACAGCTCAAACTGTGTGAATAATTGTATTTAACCTTTAAAACAGTTGAGTCATGTGAAAGGCAAAAAGAAAAAGAATCTTCTAGCAAAAAAACGAATCTTATAGAAAAATGAAGTCTAATAAAATAAATATTAAAGAAACTTTTGGTAATCTTTGTTTTTTACCAGTATTTTTTTTACAGGGCAGGCAAGCATGTCAATAAACATTTCTTTTTTTTTTTAAACATATTTAAACCTAGCATTGAATCTCATCTTCATACCTAAACTAATAAGGTGTGATAGTATCAACATTGTATTTCTAATTATCAAGACAATTGATAGCCCTATCAGTAACAATGAATATTCATAATCTTAATCGTCAAAAGAATAGCTAAAATGTATATAGCAGTAATACAGCAATAATGATTTCATATAGCAGGAAAAATGTTTTAAATATCTATCGTTTCTAGTAATGAATATTCATGATTTTAATTTATAAAATAATATTTAAAATGTCTATCTCATTGGTAGTAATGAATATTCATGATTTTAATTACAAGTGTAATATTTCAAATGTTCATTTTATCAGTGGTGATGAATATTCATGAGTCTGAGTTCAAACATTAGAAGAATGATCAAAATGACCCTATCATGAGTTTATTGAATATTTATAGAATTGATTTTTAGATAATATTTTAACAGCTGGAGGAATTTTTATGGAAATATTGATCCTTGGAAAAATAATTAGAAGTGGTTAATTTAGCAAATTGTCTAACAATTCCTAAAGAAAAAGTAATTATATTGATACTAAAAAATTATTGTTCCCAAGTAAATCATAGTTTTTATGATGTCAACAAATACTCGATGCCACTTTTGTTATGTCAACAAATATTCGTTGTCACTTTCATAATACTTGTTGTAGTAGAGACTTTGTAATCGCAGATACAACTTATAGTATGCCGTTGAACAATACTGGTGTCAGATGCCTTCAAATATCACTTGCACTAATAGTACTCTCTCAATAATACTGACTCGAATAGTAATCCATATAGTGACCTGAATAGAGAAATAGTATAGTGAATAGAATAGAGAATAGCTATCCTAATACTATTAGAGGATAGAATAGAAATGCGATCCGAATAGTGCTAGAGGAGAAATAGTGATCAATCTAGACATCACATGACTTCTATGCATGCATTTCCTCTATGGTGATGTGATCCACTTAATTCAATAATGGGATCACCTGTGTTTGCTCGTTGGTGATCTATGTTCAAACTCAAGTGTCAGCAGCGACCATTTATTCCTATATAACAATAATCTAGATCTGGGATTTCCAAAGTGAGTGGTACTGTAACAAAGGGGGCAGTCAAAAGATTAGGTAGGGTGAGGAAAAAGGAGGTGTTTAGAAAAAGGGTTAGTTGGGGCAGCAGGGTTACGTTAGAGCAAAGTAATTAGGATAATTACAATAATACAGAACCTATATTGTGAGCAAACCACCTGCATATAGATATAAAAGGAATTCAATAAATATACAAAAATAGAAAGGGGGGTGTAAAAGACAAGCATATGTCTTCTCACTGTACCTATTAAACCTTAACTGTGAAGCAATCTTGACAGAATTAGAAGTGCTACGAGGATTTATTCTTAGTGGCAACAATGTTGACAACATAAGAAATGCAGATGACACAGTGTCAATAGCAGACATAGAAAAGCAACTACAGGAACTCCAACAGAAGGTGGTGAAGGAAAGTGAGAAGAAATGGATAAATATCAATTGCAAGAAGATAGAATGTATGGTTCTCAGTAAAAGAATCCACCCAACATACAAATTACTAATTGGAGATACAAAAATCAAGAAAGTACAACAATTTAAATATCTCGGAAGTGTTACAAAAAAATTGGAAGGTGCATTGGTATAGTTAGATAGTACCTTCCAAAAGTTAATCAAATATTAAGAAATGGGAAATTTTCATTAGAAACAAAGAAAAGAGTACTTATCCATTATGTAATATTTGGTCTCCTATATGGCAGTGAAGGCTGTACAATCTCATCACAGGTGAAGAAAAGACTTGAAGCCACATAAATGTGGTTCTCCAGAAAGATGCTCAGAATATCATAGACTGAACATGAATGATGAAGTTTTTGAAAAAAAAATGATGCAAAAAAGACATTTATAATTATCAGAAAGATATAGATGAAGTTCGTTCCTAGGGGAAATAGAAGAAAAGAGCTTTGAAAATTTGACTCAGAGGACATATTGAAAGAGATTATTTATGCATGTGTCTCCTGTGGGTGTATCTGTCTCACTGCCTACTAGTCTTCCACCAAACATTACACACATGAAATTGATTAAAATGAAAATGAAAAAAAAACTAGCAAATCCAACCCTAATAAAATGTAAACCCTAAGTATATAATCTCTGATACCAATGTGATGTATCTATGATCCAACTTTCCAAAAGTGGAACTTTATCTTATTGAGTCCAATTCTGACCTCCTGTTTCTGTCTGAAACAGGTATTAGTACCTAAATCCTACTACAATAGTTCACAACCCCAGGCTATTCACCTCTTATAGCCAAACACAACCACCTAAATTACCATGACCATGGACTCAAAGCTTATATCAAGGATGGGTTTTCCTACGGCAGGGACGCAAAATATGAGGACACTGATTTCTTGTATAAGTGCTTCCATGTGGCACTTATCCATAGTCCCACATTCATCTTTGCTCCACGATGGGACAGTAATTTTCAAATATCTGAATGGATTGATAATATTGCAGAAACTTCTCCATTGCCTATGAACTAAACCAGACCATCAAAGAACCCACCCACATCCTGGACATGACAAAACATCAGATGAAATTCCTCAATCTCTTTCTAACATCCTGCTCTGATGAATACTTAACAAAAGTCAGTGTCCAAATTGATGCTAAACAAAAGGCATCTCCTGATTTACTGTTCCATAGAATGATTTTTCACTATTTGAAGGCAGACTGGGATCCTCTATGGTGGAAACTCTTCTCTCAACCTTCTTCAAGCATGCTGCCTCCAAAATTGCTGTCCTCATCTCAGAATGGATCCTTTCTGGAATGGAGAGATTTATACCCCTGCCTTTTAAAATTCTAACAAAAACCAAACAGTCAGCTTTGGTTCACTCCTGAATGTGCTGCAGCTGTAGATAACTGGAACTACTACTTTAATATCTATTACAACTCTGACTGCATTCAAAAACACCTGCAAATAAATAAACTTCTGGAAAATGCAAAATGTAACTATGCAGAAGCTGTCCGAGCTAAGGTTGAAAAAATTCTGGAAGATCGCCAACAAAATTATGAACAAAGAAAAAGCAGCTGTAATTATAATTATGTATATTATAAATGGTCCTGAGATCATATCTTCCTCGACAGACAAGGTGAAGCTCTTCATCTCAAATCTTTGCCTCAAACTCAACATTAGATGACAAAGGCCATCCACTCCCTATCTTCACATGTCTTACTGAGCACAATCTCAGTAATATTTTCATCATAGCATGAGAAATATCAAGACTTATCAAAAGCCTTAACCCTAAGAAAGCCACTGACCCAGAAAAAATCTTAAGAATATCAACCTTGAATTATTCCTAATCCTAGCAAAATTATTCAACCACTTCAAGACTGTGGAAGGTGTCAAGTCTTCAAGAATGCTGTGAGTGATCATCCCCCTCCAGGATAGACCCATCAGTATCGTCTGTTAGCTTTTTGTGGCTATAATCAATAAGAGGGTCATCGAGCACCTAGATAAGAACAACCACTTCAGCAGTACAGGTTTTGAATGGCCCGAACCACTGCTGATGTCCTAACTACTATTACTCACAGAATTAGTGAGGCTCTTGACAACAAACACACCTTGAGAACCATAGCATTAGATATTTCGAAGACCTTTAACAAGGAGTGGCACAAAGGTTTGCTGATCAAGCTCTCCAGCTAGAAAGAGTCTTTTGAATTATAAATTCCTTCCTAACAAATAGGTCCCTGGAGGTTGTCATTAATGACCAGTCATCCAGGGCCTTGGTGATCAATGCAGGAATCCCCTAGGGGTCACTTCTCAGATCAACCCTCTTTTTGAATTACATAAATGATCTGCCTAAGAATATAGTAAGATCATTTGTAAATATCTATGTCAATGATATGACAATATATGGGTGCACCTGTAAAACTCCTGATGATCAGAACTAGTAGCAGATCTCCCATCCAATCTAGCACTAATTTCTCAGTGGGAGAAAACTGGTTGGTTACATTTAATAACTCAAAAACCAAACTAGTTACATTCTACTATCAGTTATGATGAATGGATGTCCCCATCAGGGAGGCACCATGCCTTGAGAGAATATTGGGCCTCAAACTTATGGAACTTGTACATATGATCTATCTCTAAAGATTCAGGAAAAATGGCCAGCTCGCTATACTACACCAGTAAGTACCTGACTCCTTATGCTATCCTCTACCTTTATAAGAGCCAGATTAAGCCTAAATTGAAGTACTACTGCCATATTTGAGCAGAAGACACCCAGCCCTCACTTTCCAGTCTCAATAGAGTTTAAAACTCTCCCTGACTCCTTGTGGGTGACTATTTATTTTTGACCTTCCAGCCTCTTTCTCACAGGTGGGGGTGTGGTAAGCTTCACACTGCTCTATTGCTACTTCCATCGAACTACATTTGTTGATTTCCTCAGTTTTAACCTTCACAGCTAGGACCTGCCATGCCACTTTTATTATAGCAAACCACCCACATTCTCTCTGTATTCCATCAGTGAGAAGTAAGCTCTACTGCCTGCAAACCATTGCTCTGTCGAACCAACTCCCTAGAGGATGTTTCCCCAATCACTTAATCAATCTGTTCAAATTCCCTAAACATTTGGATATCCCCTCATATATTGTTATGTGCATGTCAGAGATGCCATTTGTTTATCAACTGCAGGATCAGCCAGCATCCATCTGTTATTTTAGGGCTTTATTATACAAGGATGAACTCAATTGCATGAAATAGTTCTATCTGATGGATGAAGGTATTTGATCTGAAAAAGTCTGTTCAAGTCTTGGGTTAACTGTTATCTTCCCCTCTTATCTGTATAAACTGACTCTTAATGTAACCCTCTACCTCGAGTGGCCTTTGGGCCTTGTACAAGGTGAACCTTACTGTAAAAAAAAAAAAAAGAATGAGAGAGAGACAAAGGAAAACAGCACATAACCTACATTCAAACATGTGTAAATTGTTGACAGAACAGGGTTTAGGGAAGATAGCAAAAAGACAAAATTTACTAAGATTATTAAGGAAAGGACAGAAAATTGTGGAAAGTTATGATCTCCAAAGTCCTGAAGGGACATGGCACATAGAAGAAGAATATATGACAAAATCTCTGTCACTTACACTGATGAAATGCATGTTTTACAAGGAACAAAATTAATATAACAATTATAAATGAGCTGAATTCAAATTCTGACAAAGTCTATTGCATTCAATTTTGAATACATCTCTTTTCCTTCCAGTTCTAGCTTTAGGTGGTAGTCAGTTTAGAAGAACAAATATGCTTAATGCCAAATCCTAGAAAAGGCAATGGGAAACCACTCTACTATCTTCTACAAGAAGTCATGACAGATAATAAATGAAAGTAATCTATAGCATTTAAAGAGAAAACTTATTATGAACATTAAATTTTTATGAGCTCACAGTGCTGAAAAACAGTGGAGGACCTGTGAAGCAACCAGCAATAGTAGAATTGAGGATCTAACTTTGAGTTCTATGTGCTATCCATTTTAGATGTTGCTACTGTTGGTAGTTCTCAAATTATGCAGTTTCTGTCATTTGGTACAGTTCTTTCTTTGTGGATCTATAGCGTCAGTCCACAATGTTTAAAGAGGGGATGATCTTTGCCAAGACCTTCTGGCTTCACTTGCTCAGAGCCTTTTTTCACCATTGATCTTAGGAAGCAGTTGTATACATCTGACAGTTTAGATATTTCTGAACAGGTTTAGGAATGCTTCCATAATAAAATTGGAATTAACCAAATAATGATAGTAAAAGTTTCAAGATAAAATTTAGCAATACATCACATGAATTTTAGTCTATAATATCAATCCTTATTAAAATATTGATCATAATTTGTTTTGGAACTGTCAAGTTTTATTATGCAAATAAAGTTTTTAATTTACTATTTATAAATAAATAAATTTTTAAAAAAATGTTAATCCATAGAAATATATATCTGATTAATACAGTATACCTCAATTATTATTTTATTAATTCATATTGGTCCTTGATATTCTACAATAATCCTTAGTCTTTTTTCATTGATTTTAACTTTTCTGCTTTTTGAATTTAACATTACTTGAGCAAATTTTATTACTTAACAGAGATTTTCTTTACTTCTATATTGTTGTCCATTTTTGTCTTCTATAATGACAGGCTGTAGGTTTTCTATTGGATTAATATCTGGATAGGCTAAGGTTCATTCCATTAATTGGGTGGTTTTGAAACTTATTTGGGCAAGATATTCAGTTTTACAGAATATAAAGAAACATTGTTCTACACGAATATACTCTTCTGTTTATCTCTGGTTGTGCAAAAATCTTGCCCAAGAAGCTATAATAATTCTCTGCAGTTATCTTGAAAACATTTACCTTGAAGAAATTGAAATTTTTCTGCCTACAACACGAGCATCAAGCATTATTTCACCTCCCTATAGTTTTCTTTCAAGTTGTGTTTGCTGACTATTTTCATGAAGAACTCAACTTGTAGGCCAGCCATCAGGTAATCCAATGTAGCACAACATTCATAATTAAAAATTACTGTTGTCGTGTACTTTTTTTAACTGAATTACATGTTTTTCTTAGTGACATTTACTTAAAAGTGATAGTTGTATTGCTTTGAAATTTTTAGCCATTGTCTGCATCTTTTCATAATTTTTTAAATTTAGCAACACCAACTTCAAATATATTCTTGCTGGTCAATCCACATTTTTCGCTTATCATTTTTCTCAAATATGTTTTTGTGAGATTCTTAAAACCATTTTTTTTACTTGATAATATTTTCAATTACATTTTTTATTGTTTTTGCATCTCCATTGACCTTTTACAAAATTTACACTGTTGTGCTTCCATCTCTCAATAACTTTACAATATCTTGTTTATTGCTGAAGTTTGTATCTTTGTCACAAACCACCGTAATTTCTATATATCTGAAAGTAAAAAATAAATATGAATAGCTATACTGTATCTTCTTTTATATACTAATGTTCACCCAATACAAGGCCCAAGAGCCAATCAAAGGAGAGCCTTACTGTGTGGTGTTGTATGAGCATAAGAGAAGGCAAAAAGTGCAGTTCATGAGGTTATGTAGAAAAGACTTGAAGAGGTCAAGATTGTATTGATCAGGGAAAACGTCCTGCTGGGAGTCTGTTTCCCAAAGCAGCAGTTGTTGGGAAGAATCTGTTAGTGTGGAACTTACTTCTTACTAAGCTGCAAAGATCAATGCTGGTAGAACCAAGAAATGTAGCTTGTTAGAACACTTGCCATAGAAGTAGTGATAGAGTAGCAAGAAACTTGCAGCGTTTTATGGACAAACTTGTATAATAACATCTCATACTGCCAAATAAATTGTAAATATTTCACATAAAATGAGCAGCTAGAATCTGAAATTCACATGGGATATTTATCATATTCTGAAAAATTTACCTAAGTAGGTTGTTTGATACCAATTTTGTGAAACCATTAAGTTGCATAATGTAAGAATTAAAGAACACCAGCCTACACAATATATACCATATTTCTTCCTTATTTAAATTTATTTTCATTAAAAACAAAGAAAAGTTTACTGAACTGTTATGTAATATCAGTCTTCCTATATGGCAGTAAATGTTGGACAATCACCTCACAGATGAAGAATATACTTGTATCAACATAAATGTGGTTCTACAGAAGGATGCTCAGAATACAATGGACTGAAAATGTGAGCAACAACAAAGTTTTAGAGGAAATGGGAAACAAAAAGGGCACTTATACTTAACATCAGAAAGAGATAGTTGAAATTTCTAGGGCACATGAAGAAAGAGAGCTTGGAAAACCTTTTACTCACGGGACAGAGAAAACAACACATAACCTACCTAGTGAGTTTGAATTAATGGATGGGTGAAAAGGGTTTAGGAGAGATAACAAAACGACAAAATTTATTAAGAGCTACAAAGACAGGAAACTGTGGATTGCCAACGTCGTAAAGGGACATGCACATAAAAATTACAGTATTATAGATTTAGGTTAAGTACAAGTATTGGTAGTCTAGGGTGTTTGGGTAAATATTAGCCAATCAGATACTTCAGATTTATGCATAAAACCTGGGAAATATTTTGGGGGGGGGTTTAATATAACATCAAATATGGCATATGTATTAAATGTATTAAATGTCAGGCAAAACAAAACAAATATAAATAAATATACCCCAAAATGTTTTAATGGGAAAAGCAATAAGACAAAAAATATGGACAAAAAATAGGGAATAATTAGAAATCATGTCAGTGATATATCACCAAGATGATTCCTAATCTTTCCCTCCAACTTCTCATTTTCTATTAAATTTATGATGCTTATATTATAAACTTCTTATATTTATTATTGTTTTCTATGTGATAGATGAAGGTAGTTGATCTTTTCAGATCAAATACCTTCATCCATCAGATAGAACTATTTCATGCAATTGAGTTCATCCTTGTATAATAAAGCCCTAAAATAACAGATGGATGCTGGCTGATCCTGCAGTTGATAAACAAATGGCATCTCTGACATGCACATAACAATATATGAGGGGATATCCAAATGTTTAGGGAATTTGAACAGATTGATTAAGTCATTCATCTGTCAAGTTAACTAGCATTACCTATATTTTGCCAAACATTGCACATAATGTTTCAAATCAATCCATGAGGAAATAAAAATGCTTATTTTCTTTGAGAAAGCAATTTTATACATTAAATTCTTTGAATTTAGAGGTAACCACTAACACATACATATATGTGTGTGCGTGAGTTTGTAAACTCCATGGCCATTGCATAACTGCTATTTTTGTCACTTGTATATATAATTATTTATTTAAAAATTATAACATAAATATGTTATAAAATCACTAGAAAAATGGCTATTTTTGTAGTAATTTTATAACATATTTATGTTATAATTTTTAATAAAATAATTATATTCGCTGTACTCTGTATTGAGCACTCTTTTAAGAATAGTAATTGTTGGTTATTGGAATTTATTCCATATACACCAATTATATACTTTGTGTGTGTGTATATATATATATATATATATATATATATATATATATATATACACTATCACACTAATAAATAGATGTTTTGAGTTTTTATATATATATATATATATATATATATATATATATATAATACAAATATCCATAAATAAATGTTTACAGTTTATTATATATATATAAGGAAAGATAAAAGAAAAAAGAAAGGAAGATAAAATAATTTTAATAGTAAAACTAATAGTATTAAAATATGAGTTATAAATAAAAGCCGTAAATAAATATCTACTTCCTGAGTTCAATTTCTGGGGCCTTTGATGCTGTAATTAATGATATAATGAAGAAGGTATTTGTTGGGGGGGGGGAGCATCAACTTAGAATTTACCAACTGTTCTCCAACACCTGGGCCCATTCATCAGAAATAAAGAAAGGTAAGAGTTACAAGGGGATTTCACCTTAGAAAATCAAGTATGCATGAGGGAATTTCAAAATAGTTCTGAGATTTGGACGGTTTTGAAAGTGATAGCAGTAAGGAAGGAAAAAAAAATGGAAGACCCATTAATTTCTAAAATCAATATAAACAGCTCTGTAGATAATTCATATTCAAACTTACTTTCTTCTCTCAAAATTAAATTCAAAAAAAAAAAAAAAAAAAACCATTAAAAGATTCATATCCACTTTTCACAAATTAAAAATTAACCTTTTGTACCTAAGATGTTATGCTGAAACTCATCTGATACAAAATGAATTATATTCTCATGACCTCATTCATAATCATTTCAAACTGCATTCAAGGGAGATCATTGGAATCACCTGATAATTGAAACTCATGATGTAAAAATTAATTAATCTGCTTACTTTACAAGCTTAAAACCTCTTTGAAGAATAATGGATTCATAATGGTTATTTACTTGACAGTGAAAGTAAATTCACATGAATACTGATGAGAAAATCTGATATAAGCAAAAATGTGTAATAATATGGAAAGGTTAATTATCTTATGGAAAAATTATTAATTGATGAAATTGTTTTTTGCTTGTACTATTAATTGTATTTATATTTTTCTCATCATGCTTCTATTTTGCCTAATGGCATAATAATATACAATAATAATAATTATTATGACAATGTTTAAATTTGTCCCCACAAAAAATCAGTGTTTAAAAGGAAGGTGATTACTGTATACACTTTTGACTCCCTCAGCAATGTTTATTTACAAGGTTATAAAAATATGTGAACCAAACATAATGTGATATTTGTTATTTACCTTTTATAAAAATTTATTTACCATTTTAAAAAGAAATAAATTAGAAAAGAATTCATTTTATTCAAAAATTTATAAAAATTTTTTAAAAAAAGCATAAAAATATGTGAACCAACTATTTTATAAATAACTATTAAAACAAGTTTTTTTATTCAGTCTAATAAATAAATAGTGCATAATATCTTTGTTGTCAATTCTCAAGAATTTTTAAGCTTTTTAAAAACAATAAATATTGCAGAGAGAATTCAAAGTGTATACAGTAATAATGATTTCAAGGGAATAACTGTCTTTTTGTAGGCACAAATGATTAACATTGTCATTATTATTATGTCTTAAACTTTGTTAAATTACAAGATATCAGTATATTATTCTTGTGTCATAATATATTGATTAGTTAGCTGCCCCCCCCCAAGCATTTTTTAAAGTTCTATCCAAACATTTCCAGATTTTTTTTTTTTTGCTAATGTTGTCAAAGACCTGTAAGTATTACAAATTAACACAAATTAACAAAAAAAAACCTTGTGTTGTATTTCATATCATATAGAGATCCAAATAAATGCCTATACTCATGTTGTTCTGACCTGAGTCACCTTATCCCACACTGAGGAAATTTAAGAACTCTTTTTTTGTTGTTGTAGCTCTGATACACACCTGCCACCAGACAATATCCTCCCAGTGCCAGGCTCTTTCATAGCATAACTGGAAAAGATTAATCCAAGAAAAAATTATCCCTCAGGGCTCAGCATGTCATTGCACTAACAGTTGGGTTGACCTCTGTAGCTGCTTTTTCAGGCAACTGGGTGCAAAAGTGAATTTGGCCTACCCAATTAAATATCAAGAGCTGACTTTTCAAAATGTCAATCTCAAAACAAAGCTGAAACTCTCCAAAACATTCTCACCAGACAATTAGATCTCATTTAATAATTTGGATCTCATATTAATAATGACTTTTGATTAATAGTGTGGTGTGAAAAGATATTCGTGACTACACCAATGATAATGCTTATGATAAGACACAGATTAAACTTTCAATCATATAAGTGAACATAAATTCATTCAAGAAGAGTATTTGAACAAATATGGTTGAGTATAAATAGTGAATCATTGGAAATTGTGCAGAAATCTTGAAGGTGTCATGTAGAACTAAAAGAAGAAAAAAATATTTGAGACTTTGGCATTCAAGCAGATCACTCAGTTCAGACTAAGAAACCAGTACAAGTCACTGTAAACATAGAAAAGAAAACCTGTCAACTAAACTGAAACTGAAAAATCTGTGAAAAGTTGGGAGAATATATGAACCTCGTCAAAGAAATGAAAGAGTTATAGAATGTGAAGGTGGCTGTCATAACTGTCATTTTTGGAAAATCCAGGATAGATCTTCCAAAGAAAACAAAAACAAAATAGCAGAACTGAAAATTCAGGTAAAAACTGAAGCCATTTGGACAACAGCATTACTAAAATCAACTAGAATATTGAAAAAAGTACTAGGCTATTGAGAAAACTTGCTGTCACTTGATCTCTAGAGAAAGCTATCACTTCATGTTGGTATAAAAAATGGTAATAGTAACATTAGCCATTTCCTTATATGGAAAGATTTGACATTCATTGACTGAACAGCCAGTACTACTTTCGGTTGAAACTTACAAAATCTTTCTCTAAAAATAGTTTTTCAGGAAAATAGGTTTTTCATGTCCAGCAGTTATTATCACTCTTTCCAGGATTGGTGGTGGTGGTGGGGGGGGGTGTTCCTTCCTAACCTTTTATTTGAAGTAGTGTGGAATGTTACTATCTTGATTATGTTATTATTTTCTCTTTGAATTACATGTGATATCCATGTTAGTTGTTGCTGCTATTGTTAGTCCTCAAGTGATTTGGTGTCTGTTCTTTGTTTATGATTCTGCAGTGCTAGTAGACAATATTTAGAGAAGGAAGTTTTTGCCAAGACCCTCAGGCTTCACTCACTCAAAACCGTTTTTAACCATTGATCATAGAAAGCACTTGTATACAGGATATAATGATAAAAATAATAATAAAAATTGCTCAGACATCATGATCAAAGACCATAAAAACAGAATGTGCTTTCTTATTGACATGGCAGTCCCTTCAGATTGTGATGTATCTTTGAAGATCTTCAAAAAAAACTATCAAAATACAAGGATCATGAAATGGAATTCTCAAACATGTGGCACATGAAGGCATCAATTATTTTTGTTTCAGTTGGAGTCCTCAGATTGATTGGAAAATGTTCTGATAGACTCACTGAAGGGATTACTGGTAGCCCATGGCTTAACGAAATATCAAAAATTCTTCTTTTTTTTTTTTCTTAAACAAAAAAATGATCAGTGGAAAATGTCATGAAACCATTTCTGATCTTAGATATCTGGTTGGGACCTGGAAGGAAATGTGTAGACAACAGTAATCCAAGGTAAAAAAAAAATAAATAATAATAATAATAATTATTAACATCCACAACAAGATTAAGGAACTAGACCAAGATGATACTTACAAATACTTAGAAATTAATGAAGACTGAATAAAACATTCAATTATAAAGAAAAAGGTCTGAAAAGAATATTATAGGAGAGTGCATCTGATACTAGAAAGGGAATTTAATGGCACCAATAAAATGAAGGCTATCAAACACCTTAGCTATACCTGTAGTAACATACAACTTCAACATTATTAAATAGAAGTTGAATGACACCAAAACCAGAAAAATGCTTACTCAAATGAGGATGCACCACCTGAAATCAGATGTTGATTGGCTGTATGTACAAAGAGCTTTAGAAGGCTGAGGTCTAATCCAACTTGAATTAACTCTAAAAACTACAACAATCAGATTGGAAGCATGCTTAACAAAAACCAATGATGCTCTCCAACAAATAGTAAAACAACAAATCCACTCCATCAACAAAGAAGCAGCTTCAAGAAACAGCTTAACATACCTGAAACTGTACCAACAAAAAATGAAGTGAATACCATCTATGCCAAATGAGTAAAACAGAAAGCAAAACAACTTGGCCAAATGAAATTCCAAAAAAACTGGGAGGACAAGGTGTTGCATGGTAAATACCTAAAAAGAACAGAAGAAACAGATGTAGACCAACAAAAAACACATCAGTGGCTGAGGAGCACCAGGCTGAAAGCTGAGACAGAAGGCCTAATTATTGCTGTTCAGAAACAAAGCCTTACAACCAGATCCTATCACTGTCACATAAACAAAGATGGAACTAACCTGAAATTTCAGGATCTATGGAAAATATGATGAAACTGTCAACCACATTATCTCAGGATGTCTGGAACTAGCAAAAAATAAATATACCCACAGACGTAACAAGGTAGCGACATATATGTGCTGAAAGTTATGCAAGAAGCACAAAATTGAAACCACTGAGAGATGGTATGATCACCAACCAGACACAGTTACCTAAAATAACAATGTAACTATCCACTGGGACATGTCAATTCAAACCGACAGAGAAATAAAAGCCAACAGACCTGATATTATCATAAAAGACAAGAAATTCCGGAAGTGTATGCTTATTGACATAGCAGTGCCATCTGAGAGAAACACCTCCATGAAAATTATTGAGAAATTGTCCAAATACAAGGACCTGGAGATTGAGATTAACAGGATGTGGGGGAATGAAGACCGAGACTGTACCAATAGTAATCAGAGCACTGGGCTTCATGAGAAAAGTAATGGACAATTTTACTAACGGTGTCCAAGGGAACATCAACATACAAGTCACCTAGAAGATCGCCCTACTAGGAATATCCCATATACTAAGGAAAGTGCTATCAATTAAGTGACAATTCTCCTATAGGGCCTAAGGTCTATAGTTTGGACCCAGTTCTACCAGATACAAAGCAGGAGACATAACATATACAGATGATGATGATAATGTTGATAATGTAACCTGAGAAAGATTAAAAATTATCCAAGTAAAGACATTACTAAAATAAGCTAGAATGTATTCTAGCTTATTTTAGTAATTAGTAATTTACTAATTTGCTAGGCTATCAAGAAGACTTGTTGTCACTTGATCTCTAGAAAAAATCATCAGCTTCTACTAATACTACAACTACTTTCACTGCTTTAAGAAATATAAAATTAACTTGATAAGAAAACTGTTTCAGATTGATAAAAGCAGACATTATTATTATTATTATTATTGTTGTTGTTATTTTGAATGCTACCAGTGTTTTCCTATATTATTAACAAATACCATCATAATAACAACATAGATGTACAGGTACAAGAATGGTTAACAATGCAGAAAGTGGAATAATGTGTTCTGTTAAGTTTGTTTCATCTACTTCATGTTACTTCCCTTGCAAAATGGCAGTAAGAGAAATCTATCTTCTTTCAACTATGAGTTAAATAGTAGGGCAGACTTAGCTCTTTTGTACTGGGTGACAACTAGTTTATGAAAAGGAAAACTTTGAATTCCAATCTTCTTAAATAATAGGGTGACTGTGATCTTTAGCCTTGGTAGAGCAGCCAGCCTAAGAGGAGGAGGAGGAGGAAGAGAATTCTGAATTCAAAATCAGACTATCTTGCTTGAGACACACCCACTGCTGCTATAGCTGCAATACATGTGGTGCTTCTATGACACTAATGCATTACAGGAGTCATAACAACAACAGTTAGATATTATTTTATACCACTACTGACATATATGGTTGTGATGATACAAGCATCTGTCTCCTTGATTGTGGATTAATAATAATTATAATAATAATAGAAATCTTGTTAATGGTTATTATAATAATGATGAAGATAATAATAAAAAAAGTTATGCTGCTATGTCAGCTTAAAGTGCTAAAACATTAACATTCATAACTTACACATTGAGCCCACAGTGGAAGAATATTCAACATGGGATGCAACAGAAACTGTAGCAATGATTCTAAGTTATGACAGCAGAAATAAATTGATAATACTTATGTCTGAGCATTAAGATTGATGGTCAATTTCCTCACAGATGAAGATGAGAGTTGAAGTGACAGAGATGCAGTTCTTCAGAAGGATGCTGAAAATATCATCTGAGCTATGAGGAAGTATTAAGGAAAATGGAAATTAAAAGGACACATACTTAGAATCAGAAAGTGAAAGTTGAAGTTTCTGGGGAGACATAATAAGCAAAGAGGGCATGGAGAATTTAACACTCACAGAACATACTTAAGGCAAGAGGGGTAGAGGTAAACAGCAAGTCATCTACTTGATGTAAATGGATGGCAGAGCAGATACTGGCAGGGATAATAAGGGGACAAATATTACTTAGAACTACAAAGGACAGGAAGCTGTGGAAAGACATCATTGCTCATGTCTTGAAGCACATAAAAAAAAGACTATCTAAGATTCTTTGTTAAAAACAGAAAGAAAATCCATGAATACAATAATTATAATAAAGATTAAAATTGTGACCTGAAATAATTATTCTTCATGATGCTTCAGCTGTCAAGTGATTTTTTTTATTTCTATAATTAAGATTATTTTTATACAGATATCTTTTAATGCCATGTTCCTCCAGAATGTAGGTAATTATGGCTGACCACACATTTTTTTCTTTATTATTTGTGAACTGAATTACTATGACTTCCTGAGAAAGGGAATGGAGTAGTTTCCCATTGCTTTCTCAATGTTTTGGAATTCAAAGCGGTTACCATCCAAGGTTAGAGGGCCCAGTTTACTTTGCTATTTAACCCATAGCTGAAGGTACTGAATCGAAGTTGGGTCTTTAATTAGCCAGTAAAAGATAATATGAAATAGCTCAGATGGATCAATGCCTTTACCAAAATCTACAAAACTGAATGCAACAGATTAGGTGGGTATTTGAACTCAGCTCGTTGATTCCACTATGTGCACTGATAGCTGTTGTGCTACCTGCACATCTCTGTAGATAAACTAAAGAAATAAATTAAATATTTATTTTACATTATATGTTCAAATATAGGAAAGAGTTTTGGGATGCAAATTACAGAAAATATCACTGAAGCCATTTTGGCACTGTTCTCAGGAGTCTTATCCATTATGCAATTTGGACCTTTGGTGATGATGATGATGATAGAAAAATGATAATAGTAATATCTAAACTCTCTCCATATCTATAGTGGAAGCCAATTTGTAACAACAGCAACAGCAGCATGAATAATATTAAGGAGAGTATGATGCAACTGCAACATTCAGGGCTGCTATTGGAAGGAACCATTTGAGGGTTTTCCTGAAGTAGATTGCAACTAGTGGACAGAGCCCAGAGGAAAATGGGGAAATATGTATCCTCATGCCAACAGGGAGCAGGCAGCTAAGGAAGATAATAAGGCATATATGCATGTGTATTTATTACACAATCTTTCTCTTTTCCTCCCCAGCTCCACAGTGTCACAATTTGTTCTGCTATTTCTTTTTATTGCCTGCTATTGTATATATCAACTCTCGGGGAATTTGTGCAATATATTTTGAGAAAACCTATGTATATTATAAAGCAAGAATACAGTGTTATTATTTTGGAATACATATTTCTGAATATCCTGTTGCTGTTCGTTGTTATGATATTGATTATTTTTCACTCTCTCAGTTCCAATATGCCCTGCCTTTCTGGGAGCAAAAGGGAGTGGTCTAAGATATTATGCTACCCATTTTTATCACATTAACCCCTTGCTGGCCAAACTTTTGAGGCTCACTCAGAAAAATAAACATACATGACATGAGTCAATAAAATTGGAAAAGCCAAAGAGACAATAATAATAATAAATATCTTTCTTTCTAAAATATTCAATTAACATAAATTTTAGATACACCTTCATATAAATAAAGCCTTTGGAAAAGTAAATATTTAAAAGTTAAAAACCAACTTCTGGATGAGACTTGCTCTTAATGTTCATTAATAATCTTAATTAATAATGGAGACAGTCTTTGTACTTTAAAGATTCAGCTCAGTGACAGGATTCTGAGATTTAATATTTAAATGAAGCTTGGTATAAGAAAACTAATCAAAAAGTAGTATTTTTTTTTTATTCTCAAGTATAAAAAAGAATCTTCCTTTCAAGTAATCAGACTAGTATCTGTAAATATATAGAATCTTCACAGAGGAAACAGATGTATAAAAATGAAAGGAAATTAACAATTCCTTGAACCTAAAAACTTATAATTCATTCAGTAATATTCTAGGATGAAGAATTTGCCCAAGTTTGATTGATTGAGTGATTTGCTTTTTACAGCTTATCAACCCTTTGCAGGTTATTTAAAACCAGAAAATATTTTTAGATTGTAAGAATTTTTTGAGATAGTAATGATTTAGTTTTACTAATTAATCCATAGCTAGGGGAGAAGAGGTGAATTCATATCTCTCCCAAATGTATTCATATGTAAGTGAATATCATGGAGCCAACCGGAATTGGAACTCAGTTCTCTGATTAACCATTCTGAGCCATTATCCATTACACTAATTGCATATTCAAGCTTACAGCATCTGGCATTCCTAAATGCTCACCAATCTAAGAATTGATCAGGCTTGACACTTAACTTTGGTAACTATATGGGAAACGGTGTTTCAACATGATGTGGCCATAAACTTTCTAAGTTTGTGTTGAAAAATAAAATAGTTTTACATATTAATATCAGAAATAATAGCAACCATACTTATCCTTCTTCATTTATCATTCAGGCTTAACCCTAGACATATTGACTTTAAGTAAATGATCATATCCATTTTTTTTTCACAATGATGTTCACCCTGTACAAGGCCTAAGAGTCATTCAAGGTAGAGGGTTACAGATTTGGAGGCACTGTTTATGAGGATATTGGGGGGAAGATAACATTTAACCATATTGGTGGCATGTAGAGGTTTGATGCCTGGTACCAATTTCTTGACTGAATGCCCCTAAGACACTAGTTGCATTTTCTTATAGGGCCTCATACTGAGAAATGTGAGAAAGGAAGACATTTTAAATATGTAAAAGCAGATGAAACATGAAATAAACACTTTATTTCAAATTTCAAAAACTAAAATTTTATTTCACTCTTTGATTGAATGCCATCCTGATATGGATAGCCAGGGTTGTTGCAGTCTCTGTCCCTCCCTTCTGCATGCTACTGACCCTAGACTTGAACAAATTAAGATTGTAGTGTTCAGGGAAGTATATCTTGAGAGTCATTTCCATAAAGTTCATGGGAAGAAGCTGCTTAAGTGGAATTTATATCTCACCAATGGAATATGAAGGGAATGAGGGTGGTTTGCTACAGTGTGCATACTATGGTAGGTCTTTAGCCATGAAGGTTAGAACTGGTGGAACTAAGGAATGAAATTTGTCTGAACACTTTCCATGAAAATAGCAATAGTGAGCATATTGACTTTAAGTACATGATCATATCTTTTTATATGCTTGTAAAATCAACAACAGTCACTAATATAACATTCCACAAGTTATAGATTTTCCATGCTTATTTTCCATCCCAGTTCATAATTTTCCCATATTTCTCATACTAAAATCAGTTTTAAATCAGCATAGAATATGATCCAAATTTATGGACAGGATGAAAAATTAGACAATCTGGATTGAGAATCTTTTCATTTTCAGGAAGCAATTATGATAATTATGAAATCTCTGCCTGTCTTGAAGTTTGTCTCAGTAAAAAGGACTACAAGCAAAATCACACACAAATTGACCAACTCATTAACTATCACCCCCTTCCTCTTAAATACCATCTTCCTTGCAAAAATGATACTAGCAGCAACCAATCCCTAATTTCAGAACTGGCATGAGGACCAGAAACTACTAACTGAAATGTATTAGTAACATAATAAAGGAACAGTACATAGAAAATTTGTGAATTAAACAATTAGATACAGTATTTTAAAGAAAAGTGCAACCACTTCACACTTAAGTAACTCTTCAGAGCCAAATATTTAACAGATCTTCACATTTTTTTTTCTGTCACTTCATCTATGAGTGGAAAGGGCTGCATTCTAGTGAGTGGCCCAGTGTTCAGCAATTCAACAACAATTAAGATAGCTAGGGAAAAATTGTCCCATGAGATTCTCATAATTAAACAATGAAAGGTAGGACTTGAGAGTGTAATACAGATTATATGTATAAAGCTGATATATTGACATTAGGAACCAGATTAATAAATTCTTGGTTTTAAAGGATCCATTTTTTTTATCATTCACTTTCAGATTGATTGATCAATTGATTTGATTTTTTTTATGGCTTATCAACCCTTTAAAGCTGAAACATGTTTTGGATTGTAAGAATAAATTTTATTTTTGTATATAAGTATTGCCTTAATTTTTTTTTGGTAATAACAATGACTTTCCAGATCAAAGTTCTACTATTTAATCCATAGCTGGGTAGGAGGGATTAATTGGATTCATACCTTACCTAAGTGTATTTGCACCTAAATCAATGTAATGAATCAAGCTGAAATTTGCACTCAGCTTTCCAATTTTTCTTTCTGAGTCACTATCCATTACATCCACCCACACATATACCATTCAGTTTCAGAATTACAAAATCTTTTGTTTTCTCAGGATATAAGTATGAAAAATATAATGCAATACTAAAGTGTTATTCTAAATTGGATCTTTAATTAACCAAAAGAAAGGCTTTATTTGTTATATATGGTTTGGTTCAAACTCGTTTCCTTGTCTTCCTTCTTTTGTTGTTCTTGTTTTTTTTAGTTTTTTTTTTCATAATGTTTCAGCCTTATACCTCTAACCTTCTTCAGGTGTATATTGTGCTCTGAAATATCATTAAATTTTCATCTGACAGAGCATGTACATAACAAGATTCAACATTTCAGAACATGACACTCAAAGATTACCAGAGAGTATGTGACCAAAATATTGTGAAAAAAACAAAAAAAAACAAACAGTAAAAATGAATGCATTTGTCTGAAACAGCCACATACAAAGATTAATAAGACTTCATCTAACAAAACCCAAACACAATCACTTTATTTTTTTAAGTCAAGGTTACATTTTAGATATTTATGTTGTTTTCAACTGTTTTATATGTTTTTCAGGATATAAATAACCAAGTTTTTACCTGAAAGAAGTTAGGATAAGATTAACAAAAAACATTAATTAATATAGATAATATATATTTATTCTGGAAGTAATGAAAATTCATAGCTGCAAAGTTGTCTATATTATATTCTTATCTTAATGGTCAGTATTTTAAATTAATGGTCAAAGTAAAAAAAAAAAAAAAAAATAAAATCCACTTTATTCTCTTGTATAAAATCCTTTAAATGTGTTATATAAATATAATGTCATGTAGTTCTGTAGTGATTGATATAGGTTTTTATAATGTTCTTTCTGTTTCCGATTGTCAACAGATGTTTGTCCAGGAGGTTACACTGCCACCTGGTAGTAAAAAAAATGAAAAGAGCACTTTTTTGGCTCCTGTTTATTCAACTTGGAAATCTACCTTATCTTGTGATCCTGATACAGGACCTGGCTGGAGTGCCGGAGAAACAGGCCTGAGTGGTGAGAAGTCAGGTATGTAGTAAGGAAAATATAAAGGTGTCTGCTTCAACAAGAATACCACAAAGTTGTTCTACAACACAATATGAGCATGACTTACAAAATTGATATCCTCAGATAATGACCCTCATTTTATTGGTTTTGTCACATTTACACAAATAGAGTCTTTGATCATCTCCACATTCTCTGTTTAATATAAATATATACAAAGCAGGTTAGGATAGTATTGAGGGAAGTTGAATTCACAAACTTTTATTAGTCACACTAAATTACAGTGCTTTCTGACCCAAAGGATCCATATTATCTGATGGCAAAATAGAAAATAAAAGAGAATGATATAGCAGCTCATCATTCTCCGAGGCAATGTCTCTTTTCCATTTGTGACATGTTGCTATGGAGATGACTCCTGCAGTGCATACAGTTGATCTTGACTTTCATCTGCTACTGTTTGTCCTGTACATTTGCATAGGATTTTGGCAGACATTTTCTTGGGGCTTTTGTTGTGTTGAGCCCAATATGATCATATGCAACCATAAGCAAAACAAAAGTCTGAACAATAACAATGGCATCAAACCTCAAGTGCACCACCTGTTTATCAATAGCTGGATAAGTAATAATTGACTGGGACCTAGTATGTATAATCTAAGGAGATGGATGATCCTTAATGGTCCTAAGAAACAGGATAAACCTAATTATATTGCTCCATTGTATATATGTAGATTCAAATAGATACTTGGTCCTTTGTGGGTATTTATAATATTTTGTTTCAAAATTCTATATCTAGTGATTTTTCTATTCTAGAATTAAGAATCCTAAGAGAATAGTAATATATGAATGATCTGCTTCATGTAATATTTCAAAAATAATTTCTTCATAAGCTAGTTGGATCCTAATAGTGGAAATGATCCTTCTTCTGGTGGAAATCAGAAAATTCAGCACATGCTAAAAACTGTATTTCTCAACAGTAAAGCTAGCACATGAAAAACCTGACAAGAATGGTTAACAGGGGTCAGGGTGCTCCAGGTGCATCTGAATCAAAATTCTTTTCCTCTGATTCTGCCCTAACTATTAAGGCACTTAATAACTCCGCCTCAATCTCATGACCTCTGGGACTTTATCTCCTTTAGACTCTGGTCTGATAGGAACCAAACATTTGCATTTGTATACTTTAAGTTCAATGGCTGTAGAAACAGAAAGAAGAATCCTCACCATGATAACTTCTCAGAGAAGAAATAAGCTCTATACACCAATAGAGGCTCAAATAAATGACTAATGACTGAGATCTTCAAATTCAAACAATAGACAAAACTTGGTTTGATTAACTTGGAAAGATTAAAATCTCATAATTTCCACTCACTAAAATTTAATTCATCTTTAGTAGCAAACAATGATCATTATTATCAATATTATTTTGAATATTATTCTTATAATTATTCTAACTAATTATTATTATTGTTGTTATTGTACTGAACATGAAAGAGGTTAGAGACAGAAAGGAAACATTTTTTTTAATATCTGATGATCAAAACAACATACATGAGAATAGAAATAGGAACAGGAAACACAGATCTGAAATAAGTTTGAATAAGAAATAATGAAGAATAAAGTCTGTAGGTAGATTAAGCCTACAATTCAGGAACAAGAGTAGAAGAATAACAATGTGTTTATGCCAGAGATAATAATAGGCTAACACACACATATATATGCCTACATATACATTATATACAAGAACATATACAGATATATTAAAAACTAATATATATATTATGTGCATTACTATCAAACACACAGAGACTTGCAACTAGATATAAACACACACAAATACAGAATTTTTTCAGAGCTTAACTATGGATGAGAAAGGATTGAGGTTACTCTATAGTGAAGCGGCTTTGAAGGTGAGGGTAGGAAAGTCAAAGATGGAAGGTATAAGGTGTGTACGAAAAGGCTATAAAAATATGATTTTCTGGTACAGTGACATCTATATGTGTTGCATGGCACCAGATATAAAGTTTCCTTTTTTAATTCACTCAGGATCATACCAAAGTGAACACGGATTTTATTGTAAACATCCCTGTACATTTTTATTATTTTTATTTTTGTGTAAACTAGATAGTGAGATATATTCTTTCTTGCATTTCTCAATGGTCTGCGATTAGAGAACAGAGTAAGCTATTATGAGTAAGACAGAGTTAGAAGGAATAAAGAATATATAATAATATATAATAATCATAAGATGAACACAATAAATCATAAATAAAATACTTCAAAATTGTTCAACTTAGAATTTCATATTCAACAAAAGGTCACCCATAATGAAAAAAAGATAAAACCATAGACACTGCCTAAATAAATGAAGATAATTCTTAAGAGACTCCAAACCAGGTATACTTCATTTAGATGAGTAAAAACTTTGAGGATAAAATACATACCATCTTCATAAATACATTAATAGAATGAAATAATGATGAAACTACTACTAATTTTAAAATATGCACCAGAGAGAGAGCGATCAAATTACTTTCTTTTTAGGACAATTTATAACTAAGTGGAATATAGGATTCTGAAAATGCTGAAAACATCGATAAATGAATTATCTGCCAAGTTATTTTGATGCCTCAAATTACTTGAAAGCATTATACTGAAATCAAATCAATGATTTGCTCAAACTTCTAAATTGTAACTAAACCAAAGACTAATCCATTTACAGGTAAGGGAATGTGAATTTTAGACTAAAACAAATGTGAAAAAAATGGAGGTAGAAACATTAAAAATTAATGATAAGAATATAGATAATCCTCAAAATACCCAGCTGAGTTTCATCTTTTAAAACTGACTGAACTTGCTTGCTTAGTCAAAAGAAAATGTAAATATTCTAAATAAATCATGAAAATAAAAATAGTAATAATGAGAAGTAGATATATAATAGAAAAGTTTCTTAAAAATTAGCTACAGTAATAAAATAAAAAAAAGTCTGGGCCAACATTGCTTATGAACAATGCTCCAGTGTGAGGAATTAAAAGTAGTAAGTGATAACATATAATTACACAACACAGAAAAGAGTTTTAGCATACATTTGTAGAAGACTAAATGCTTGTCACAATCAGTTATTAAACCAGCATAAAATGTTACAATATAACACATACTTTATTCATTTAGAATTCTATTCAAATTCATTTTACCCTCATTGTAATTATTTTGACTTGAAAAAAAAAAAAACGATTTGTTCAGTAGATTTAATAATCAGCCCGGTAACTCATGATATATAAGACTTCTTGGTGAAGTTTCTGCAATTGTTTCAAAGTGTGGGTTGATTGGGCAACATGATACATGTTTCCCACAATAACGAGTTCCATTTGTCTGGGTTTTGGAATTCAGAGATTTCCCTTCTCCTAGACTGGCTACCAACCAAGGCTGAAGACCCCCATTGTATAAAAATATATTTAACCAACAGCTATGAGTAGAAGAGATGGATTCATATCTTTTCCAAGAATATATTTGAAAGTGAATGTAACAACTGGAATTCAAACTGAGCTTTGCCGATTTCTCATTCTGGTCGATCATCCATTACACTACCTGCACATCAATTAGATTTAATAGATATAGAAAATTCACAAGTGTAGATAACCTATGAAAACAATATCACTAAATTATCACTATTAAGTTTCTCAATCTATCGAAAGTGTTGTAAATTTGTATAAAAATCATGTAAATAAGATATATAATTACATAATAAATAAACTAAATGATATATAAAGTATAAACATTTCTATGTCAAGAGAATTTTGAAGATATTTTTTGTTACAGACAAATCCTTATTTATACTATTGTTCTAATTTATTGATAATAGATTTAAATACAATCATATTTCAATAATTGCAAGACATTTATCTTTACGTATTTAACAAAATATATTAAAACTAAAATGCTAGCAGCTATTTAAATAATTAATAAAATCCTTATAATAATTAAAAGAAATTAAAATATATTTTCACATCTCATAAAGTATGTCCATGTTGCCTTGTATGCTTCTTTTTCAAACAATATAATTAAGATTTTGTATATATAGAATTATAAAAACGGTACATGAAAGGTGAAAATGAAGTTAAAAAAATAATGAAGTGCTCATTGTAAAGAACAGGGTTTTCTTTATAGAGTTGTATAAAGGGCTTTTATTTACATTGAGCACTTCATTATTTTTACCCTTTTCACAGATTTTATATACAACTTTGAAGTTATATATATATATATATATATATATATATATATATGTATGTACCTCATAAAAAATTTTAAAAATTTAGATAAAATTCAACAAATAACTGTCAGGCTACAGATTAATTAATATACCCTTACACACACACAAACACATATATGTGTGCAGGCAGAAAAATAAGTTTTGGTATCTGTCTATACGTGTGAGTGAGAGAGAGAGTGTGTGTGAATGTGTGTGTGTGTATATATATATATATATATATATATATATATATATATATATATATATATATATATGTATACATATATCACATAAACTGATAGTGTAGTAGCCAAAGAAAATCAATAGTTGTGAATGAATTTATTCTTTATTGGTTGCCCTATAGATCTGCCTTTGAACAAATATTGGCTTAGCCAACAGATAGCTACAGAATGTCCTGTCATAGGACATTGGTTAATATACTAGATTTGAGCATTGACAGTAGGTTTAATTCTGAATGAGCCCTCTATGAATATGACCTTGTGTCAAAACTGGCGAGGCCCAACAAATGTCAAAAACAAATGCTGTAGAACACCTGTCATGGAGAAATACATATTACAAGTTCTGCAAGACACTGACTGCTTTGATTGTGCTTATCATAGAGGCACCATAAAATTGACTTTATGCTGAAGCTGTCTTTGATAAAACATATATTTATATTAAATCAAGTTATAAGTAAATAATAAAATAATATGATTTTAATTTTAATGTACAATTTAATATTTTCTGTTTGTAAGAAAATGCTTAAAAATAAACAGGCAATGTGCATGATATTCAAATGCAATGGGCAGGCTATAATGCTCAAATACATTTTATTCAATTGGTGATAATGTTCTGATCTCTGGAGAGATGTTATCATGCAATGAATGATGCTAATTTATTTGCTATCTATTTACATATCTTACACTACAATTACACATTGAGTATCAATCAAGATGCTTCTAAATGATTGCATCTATACCGTAATTGTGTTCTGCTGTTGTAGAAGAGATGGGTTCTTTTATAAGTCAAATTTAATCAATTTTTCATGAAAACTGAAAGAAGCAAATCTCTGGCATGTACTGCTGCCCCTCAAAAGGGAGTTGGGAATTTAAGCAGGAGAAGCTAAGCTCCCACAAATACTACTCTAGGTTCTTACATGGTAAAGAATTGTTAAAAACACAAATAAATTATAATTAATCTAAAGTTTATTTTGGAAAATGTTTTAATTATAGCAATGAACTATAAATTATTACATAATTATAATTTATTTTCATTTTCTTCTTTTCAAACTATCAGTATCACAGAATACTTTAACTTATATTGTGGATATTATCAATAAAAAATCTTTAATTTCTAGTTTATTTTAACATAATCTGAACAGTCTTTCCATAAAATAAAGAAGTAAAATACAAATGCACTACAAAGTTCCTATATTTTTAAGTTAAAGAATTAAGATCTTAAAAATTTAGTTAAATTGGTTGATATATCTTTCCTGCTTTTAATACAAATAAAATAACAAACAACTTTTACAGAATGTTAAAATAACCCAAATGATTCATTTAGTATAAAAATAATAATCTAAACTAAAAACAAAATACATTATCTAATAACAGATTTCTTCACTCCTTGACTTTTAAAATAAAGATAAATAGATGTCTCAAAAAAAAAAAAAAAAAAATGAAACCATAATGGTTACATATGATTTATGTATCAATATAATTTATAAAAATATTATTATACTTTGTTATGTGGTCCCATTTTTCAGGTTTCAATAGATATTTAAGACATAAAGTGGTTTCCTCTTCATACAAATTATTTAGAATTGGTTATTTTTGTTATCTTTTCCAGGTCTGCAGAGTAGGACCCGTTTCATGCAAGCAGACCAATTCCACAACACAGATATGAAAAAGCCCCTTCAAGAGACATTTGGACGGCCAAATGATATGATCCCTGCTTCCAGGTGTTTTTACAAATCAAACATTGGTCAAAATTCACCCCACAAAGAGTGGAAAGATCCAAAATCCACACTAGGGGACAGTAATATTTTAGGCTTGCATTCACAGTCCAAAGACACACCCGGAAGCAGTCAGCCTGCCTCAAATGTAAGACCACTGCCTTCTGTACCACAAATACTTTACTAAACACAAGATCCCTTTGATGTGTTTGCACAATATCTTCACTCAAAATTTGCAGTTTCAGAATCTATTACAAATTTTCTGAAAGGCAGAAGAATGATAATAAAAAAAAAAACAGAAAATATTGTAAGATGAAAGCATATTCCCTTCAGAGAATTTTTTAGTTAAGGGAGATGATGTTCAACTTGTGGTCAATAACATTTCAAAGTAAATATAAGAAAACAGGGGAAAAAAACAAACTCCTGGATTAACAAATGTCTGAAATGAGAAGAATCTTTGGATTTAAACATGTACAAATGTATAAATATATGTACATTTCATTTCTTGCTTGAAAATTGATGCTGGAACTCACTGCAAAGAAATGTTGCTAATTTTCAAAACAATATGGTTCGCTACTTTAATAAAGGAAAAAAAAATTAAAGAATTTTTATTTCCCAATGAGGCAAATATCGATATATTTATAAAAGCTTTGATGTCATGCAGCCTAAATGATTTCTAATGATTTGGATATGGAAAATAATCAGTAATTTGGATCAATTTCATTTGGAATATTGATTTCATCACAAGAAAATTGTACAATCTCCAACTGAAAGGCTGTGTCCAAGACAAAATCTTCAATCTTGAATAACACACAGCTCCAAAAGTAACAAACACAGCTAAATTTAAAGATGGCATGTAGCCCCTGTATTCAGAGTTAAAATTTGACATTCTCTCAATTGGAAAAGAAAAAAAGGTAATAACTTTTTTTTTTTTAAAAAAAAAGCAAAACAAATAAAAAAGATAAAGAACACAAGATAAAAATGATGAACTGCCCTCCAAATATATGTGCATATATATTGTAATAATTAACTTATGATCTGTTACTAGGCCCAATTTTGTGGGATAATCAAGCTATGTCAGCCTGACTCAGCCTGGATGGAGAGAAGAAAGTAGACCCTAATAGAAGAATAGTTGCATGTAAAATGCAACACAGTGGGAGGAAGAGGTCAGAGTCAACATTTATTTCAAAGGACACATGGAAATGCCCCAATTTACATGCATCTAAATAAATGCATGTTGGTGGACAAAAAAGAAAAGAGAAGAATTACATAAGAATTAGGGGTCTTTTCTTGGTTTCATGTTGAGCATATTGGCAGCCATTAAGCACACAGCACACTTTATAGGACAACAGGCAGCTCCCTAACACTACACACGCACACATCCACACCCACCCACACTCATTTAATGAGGTTGTTAAACAGTAGCAGTAGTTATTGCAGAACTCTATACAAGGAGCTTCATCACATCACTGCTTATTCCTCAGAGGATTTAACAACAAAGGTAATTTAGTCCTTTTATGTCCCCTTTTTTTATTTATTGATATCTATATGTATACATGTGTTTGTATGTTTCTGGGCATGTGGTTTGTTATTGTTTTGGACATTTTTCTCTGACATGTGCCTTATCTATTAAGACTTGTAATATACTGTAAATATTGTTATCTACCTCTCTCTCTCTCTCTCTATATATATATATATATATGACTGACTATATATATAGATATATATATATTAACACACACACACACACACACACATATATATGTATGTATGTTTGATATATATATATATATATATATATATATATATATATATATATATATATATGTACACCCACACACTTATCTATAAATAATACATTTTATATGCATATATATGATACTGTTTTGAAAAAAACATTTTAAATATTCAGTCCTATATATATGATAAGCAAATGTGAATATGAAGGTTTCATTTATTTTATATATACAATGAACATATATACATAAGAATCTATTTACAAATATTAATGCTTCTTTGTTTACATGTAGAAAAACAATCATAGATTCTTTCCTGTATGTTCACAAAGTTACATATATAAACAAACAGAAAAATGTATACACACAAATTTAGCTATTTATATATCTATATAAAGTTCCATATAACCAAACTTTAAAGTCACTATATAACTTTAGTAAGCATGGTATGTAAGTCATTTTTTTATCAGTTGAGTTACAGTCAAAGGATAGCTGCAATAATCAATACATATTTGTATACATACAAACATGCTTCTCTTCAACATACATACATGGGACCATGCAAAAATGCAGTCAGATTACTATCTGTCAGGCTAGCCAGCTAGCTAGCTAGCTAGCTAGCTAGCTAGCCTGATGCATGTTAAACATACACTTACATGCCCACATATTACATAATAATTGATTGAAACTCTGTTTTTTTTTTTTTAACTTTACAGTTTATTTATTTATGCTGTAATATTCAAAGGTTAGAACAAGTTTATTTATCTGAATTGTTCAGATGAAAAGAAAAGTGTTTTGAAAATTGTACCTATAAATGTGTGAAAATTTATGTGCCTTGTTGCATGTTTCTTCTCTGTAGATGGTATCAACTGATGTAAACAGCAAATGATTTGAGTCTATAAAGATGACATAATTATTCCTAGTCCCCTCAACAGAGATACTTCATTATTAAACTACAAAAACAATATAAAAAGAATTCTGTTATTCATGAAGAAAACATTGCTTCTAGATTTCAAGATATTTTTATTGCATTTATTTAAGTGAATTTTTAATTTAAGTAGAAGTTACCATTTGGAAAAAAAAACCTGACAAATTTAAATGGATTTTCATTCTTAAAAGCAATCTGACAATCATGATTTTAACTGTTTTGGACAAGCTAAATGAAGGCAAATTTGACATAAAAGGAGTTTATAAAGTCTCTATTGGTTTTGGCAAAATTTGAGAAAAAAAAGAAAGAAAAAAATAATAGAATTTTTCTATGATAATTAGTGGACAAAAATAATGGACTCTAAGTAGCAATACTTTATATTTTTAAGAAGTACAAAATTACAAAAATTTTTCATAAAAAAGAGCAAAAGTCAAGTCATTAATTTGAAATTAATTGTATCTGAAAATTTAAAATAGAAAAAAAAAAAAATGAAGATTTTTTTGTTGCAATTAAGTTTTTGATCATAAAAGGACATCTGATTTCATGTAATTAAGTGTATTTGAAAAAAAAACTAGTTTATCATTGCAAAACTTCACTGTATATAACATTCCAAAACATGTTTACAGTATTTAGACATCAATATTAGTAAAAGTTATTATGCTACTACCATAATAAATAGCAGAGGATAAGATACTTATACAGAAACAATACAAAAAAAAAAAACTAAGCAAAGATTACATATTCTTGTTTTCTCTATTTAAGTTTCTGATGATTAAATATTTAGATCTCTAAATAAAAATGGAATTAACTTTAAAAAGAATCAATTTCAAGTCTTTTGTAAATTTTTTTATCTCTCGCTTGCTCTCTGTATATAGATGGAAGGCTTATTTAAAGGCAAGAGACCCTGAATCAGGAAGGAAGGGAAGGAGATACTACTATGGAGAATTGAGATGATGAATAGTTATCTCAAGTATCTATCATGAAGAAAAAGATCCTTTATATGTAAATAAATGTAAGAATATAAATTAAGAGTAGAAGAAGAATAAATATCACTAGAGTTTAGAGATTCAAATTATGTTTGTTTTTTTTTCTTTTCAAAATATGTGAATGAACAAACTTGTTGATACTATGCCAACAGGATGGTAGTTTTCCTGATGTTTACAAACTGATTGCTGAAGATACTCACTTGTCAAGTAAATAAAGCATAGCTGCAAAACTAGAAATAAATAAACAATACTTGAATTATAATATCTGTCATATTTCTTAATCTTCCCATAACAACTTTGTAGAAATTGCTTTTTTTATTTAAATAAAGTATAAATGGCTATATTAATGTTTACATTTTTTCTATGCGTGTGAACACGTTTTAGGAAAGTTCTCTGGCAATATGCCAGCATATATTATTTTTCTTGACAAATTAAAACAGCTGAGTGAATATTGCTTTTTATTTAACATGGTTAAAAATAGCTTGATGTGTCTCAGGACTTTATAGAAATAATGTTATACTGTAGTGTAAACTGATAATCAACACTAGATAACTTCAAGTGAACATACTGCTTTGCTAAAGTTATGCAATGGATTGGCTAAAAAGCTTTGATCACTGCTGTGCAAGTTGTAAGAGTGACATTGAAAACAATCTCTTATAGTAGCCACTCCCAATCATAGTTGAATAGCTTGTTAAATCTATTTTGAATAATTCTAATTAAAATATCTAATAAAACATTTTCTCTC